>BLAL01000074.1:0-594398 GCA_015698045.1 Rhizophagus clarus
CTAACCCTAACCTAACCCTAAACCCTAACCCTAACCTACCCTAACCCTAACCCTAACTAACCCTAACCCTAACCCTAACCTAACCCTAACCCTAACCCTAACCCTAACCCTAACCCTAACCCTAACCCTAACCCTAACCCTAACCCTAACCTAACCCTAACCCTAACCCTAACCCTAACCCTAACCCTAACCCTAACCTAACCCTAACCCTAACCTAACCCTAACCTAACCCTAACCCTAACCCTAACCTAACCCTAACCCTAACCCTAACCCTAACCTAACCCTAACCCTAACCCTAACCCTAACCCTAACCCTAACCCTAACCCTAACCCTAACCCTAACCCTAACCCTAACCCTAACCTAACCAACCCTAACCCTAACCCTAACCCTAACCTACCTAACCCTAACCCTAACCCTAACCCTAACCCTAACCTAACCCTAACCCTAACCCTAACCTAAACCTAACCCTAACCTAAACCCTAACCTAACTAACCCTAACCTACTAACCCTAACCCTAACCCTAACCCTAACCCTAACCCTAAACCCTAACCCTAACCTAACCCTAACCCTAACCCTAACCCTAACCCTAACCCTAACCCTAACCCTAACCCTAACCCTAACCCTAACCCTAACCCTAACCCTAACCCTAACCCTAACCCTAACCCTAACCCTAACCCTAACCCTAACCCTAACCCTAACCCTAACCCTAACCCTAACCTAACCCTAACCCTAACCCTAACCCTAACCCTAACCCTAACCCTAACCCTAACCCTAACCCTAACCCTAACCCTAACCTAACCCTAACCCTAACCCTAACCCTAACCCTAACCCTAACCCTAACCCTAACCTAACCCTAACCCTAACCCTAACCCTAACCCTAACCCTAACCTAACCTCCTAACCCTAACCCCTAACCCTAACCCTAACCCTAACCCTAACCCATAACCCTAACCTAACCCTAAACCCTAACCCGTAACCCTACCCTAAACCCTAACCCTACCCTAACCCTAACCCTAAGCGGATGGTTACACAACCCTAACCCTAAGCCAATCATGTTCTGAGTCCGCGGTCACGTGACCCGACTGTAACCCTAAAGGATGGTGTGTTGTGAGCGTCAATTGATTTGACGCGGGATAACGAATTTGGTAACAACCCTGACGGAAAAACTCTTAATTGGTTGTCTAATGACTGACGCAACCCTTGGGGAGCGTCAATGTCAACCCTCAGCTCACGTTTCTGATTGAGTCACGTAACCCAAAGTTGATGCAGGTTGTGTCACCCCAATGTGGCGCAGCCGGCTAAACTTTGGCCCGAGCCGGCCGGATAATTAATTTTCCGACGGATAAATATTTATCCGTTCTGAATTCTTCAGATTTTTTGCTGTGGCGCAGCAACCAATCAGAAGTTTATCCGAAGAGGTCACGTGCGGCACAGTGCGCAGTAAGTCACGTAATTACCAATTTTTCGTAAAAAAATTCTAAATCTTTTTACTGCGCCGCAGTAATTAGGTTAAACGTTAATCCTGATTAACAACCCTAATGGACGCACAAGGAGATTTAGTCAAGTGGCACCCATATGGTTGCCCCTTGTTTCAAATTAAATTAAGGAATTAATTTTCATGCTTTGAGACGTTAGTCCTCCTTTTTTAATTTATTAGGTACTACCGCATGGAATTTTTTAATTCGAAAAATTCTTATTTTAGTTCATCAACTGATTGGTGAAACTCATATGAGTAAACATGCGGTTTGGAAAACGAGAATATTAATTTATTTTTTCATTCTTAATTCATTTTAAATGAAACATGCGTACATGTTGTTTTCCATGTAAAGGGAATAAGTAGTTAATCGTTTAGCATAATTTTGCTTACATAAGATGTATTGGAGTTGTATTTAAAGGCCCAGTTATCCGACCATAAGGTGACGTCTTCTTTGCTTTTGTTAATTCAGAACCAATGACGTCGTCGGTCCAGAATAACTCTTTACTTACACTTACTCCTAATATAACATTGACCCTAACCCTAATCCCTATCCCTATCCCTATCCCTATCCCTATCCCTATCCCTATACATCATATAATAAAAAAATTTATTAAATATAATTTTAATACCAAAAAAAAAAAACAAAAAATTATATAACTATAATTCCTTTAAATAAAAAAAATTCATTTTAAAACCTTTATATAATTTAAAATAAATTATATATAAAATCAAAATAGCAAATTCAATTATAGCATTTGTATTTAATTAAATTATAACAATCATTTTTTTTTAGCACAAAAATAATAATAAAGATTACATATACCATAATTAATTCTACCCACGTGAACAATCAAATAATTCAAATAACAAAAAATCTTATTTTAAGCTAGCAAAGTTATATTGCAAATCAGTTTTTTATTATAACATTACAATACAAGCATCATACTTTATAATTAATACCTTTAATCATATAATAATTTTTATAAATCAAAAGTTTATTTTATTTTAATTAAATATCTTTGACTATATAAATAATTAAAATTATATAAAATGCACATTTAAAACTAGCAAAACTATATTGCAAATCAGCCCTTCTTATATAAAAAAGATAACAATTATATTTAATTAATATGGCACTTATTCAAAAATATTTAAAATATTGCAATTTAATTCTCCAATAATCATTATTATTATAATCAAATTACTTACAATTTAAACCTACTTTAATTATAAATAAAACAGCACTTCACACAAACAGAACTTATAATATATAAATTATCCCATCATACCTATTTTACCCCTTGATAAAGGATTTTCACTACATGTACTTTCCTAATCAATGATAATCAAAGTTACTTATAACTTAAGTCTACTTTAATTATAAATAAAATGGCACTTCGCACTGATAAAGCTCATAATATATGAATTATCCCATCATACCTATTTTAACTATAATTAAAGAATTTATATTATTATTATAAATATTTTACTCATAAGTCATAATGATATCTATTTAGACTTTAACAAATAATACAATAGAAGTAGCAGAGTTATCATAACTAAAATTTGAAGCAAAGGGTCTATGTATAGTAAATAAATCATCAACTTTGGTACTGAGTTATTTACAAACTTTACGTGACCCACCTAACTCATCTTTCCTATAACACACTATGCATAATGACAAACAGTATAAGAGGCAAACTCTTCTTTTAGAAAGAAAATTTTTTTTTTAAAAAAAAAAATAATACAATTAAATAGCATTTAATTAAATGTAATAATTAACTTTTTAGGAATAGACCTTATCAATGCGATCTCATCAGTTTCAATTATTACTATTCAACCTTATGAATACTTTAGTTATTATTTGTGAAATCAAACTAACTGAAAATTCAATGTACAAAACAAGTAAAATATTTAGAATAGTATCTTATATTTATTAGTATAATAAATAATTTCAAAAATCCTATAATGTAAAATTATGAAATATTACAATTTAAATATCGGCAAAAACTATTTTAAATAAAATAAAATCTTTATTCGACCTATGTCAAAAGCGGTAAAGTTTACACTAAATATAATATATTCAGTTTAAATATCGGTATTTAATTAAAAAAAAGATAAAAATCAGCCACTAAAATTGGCATTTCTGGATGAAAAATTGGAAGTTAACAAAAATTGTCAAAAAATTAGTAAAATAATTGGCAAAGTCTTATTGAAGTCGGTAAGGGCATTTTAAATAAAATAAAATCCTTTATTCGAACTATACAAAAAGCGGTAAAGTATATAATAAATATAATATCTCCAGTTTAAATATCAGTATTTATTTAAAAAAAGGTAAAAATTGGCCGCTAAAATCAGCATTTATGACTGAAAAATCAGAATTTAACAAAAATCAGCAAAAATAGATATGGCTATACTAAAATAAGTAAAATATGGCATATTCTATATTGAAGTCGGCAAGGCTATTTTAAATAGAGCAAAATCTGATTTTTTTTCATTCGACCTGTATTTATTAGTACTTTTCCAATAGAGAAAACTAAAAAGAACAAATTAATAGATAATTTATCTAAAAATTGGATGAGTTCAGAATGGAAATTAAGATTTATTGATACTGATCATATTTCTCAAAATATTACAAATAAACTTCTATGAACTACAAATAATTTTACAAAGCAGATTAATAGGACAAAAAAAAATAATCAATTAATTAGTTAAAAAAACTAACAAAAACACTTCAACCATCCTCCCCTACCTTAATTTTAAAAGTCTGGTTATACTTTTCATCTGACAATACTACAATAAAGAAAAAAAAATAATTAATTAATTAGTTAAAAAAACACTAAGAAACACTTCCCCACCCTCTCTTACCTTAATTTCAAAAGTTTGATTGTGCTTTTCATCTGCCAATGCTACAAAAAATAAAAAATTAATTAATTAATTAATTAATTAAAAAAAAAAACACTGAAAACCACTTCTCCCATCCTCTCTTATCTTAATTCTAAAAGTCTAATTATACTTTTCATTTGGCAATACTACAAAAAAATAAAAAAAAAGTTAATAATTTAATTAATTAAAAAAAAATAACGAAAACACCTCATCCACTCTCTTTTACCTTAATTCCAAAAGTCCAGTCATGCTTTTCATCTGGTAATACTACAAAAAAGAAAATAATTAATTAATTAAAAAAAATCAGATATTTAGATTATCTGATTAGATCAGCAAGTCATATAATCCTACCTTTATACTGAATAATTTATTATAGTGTTAACAAATTTTTTATAATAAAATCCAATTAGTTTGAATACTTACTTTGTTATATTGAAGTGTAACTGTATATTTTTTTATTAATTATACTACATATTTTACAAAATTTTTTTTTAATTAAAATGTAAGTTTGCATAGTATTATCTAGGGGTGTGGGGGGGGACAACTTATTTTTTGTGTCACCATCAAAACTGTCACCCCTGAATTTATACCGATCATTTTTTTTTACTATATAAAAAAAATATCTCAAGCCTAAAACTTTTGACACACAACGTTTCTAAAAGCCGATGTTCGAGCATAAAGTAGCATACAAGAGAACTGTTTACTGCCAAAGTTTCATAGCATTTAGCGCGTTATTGGCTTTCTGGTTAGCTCAAATATGTTTAATAAAGGTTTCTATATAATTAATATTTTTTTTTCTCAGTCGGAAAATTAATAATAAAATTTTTTTAATCGTAGTTAATTTTTTTACTTTATTTATATCAAACAATGACACAATTATCTATGAAAACAATTCTTTGTTAAGTGCTTCGTCAGTAAAAGGTGACCGATTTTTCAAGTTGGAAATAATTATAGGTACCAACTTTTGTTTTTTTTTATACGGTGTTGAAGTCCCAAATGCCCAGATTAACCACAATAATTCTGATACTAAAAACATTTTAGCGAATGAATCTTCTACTTCTTCAAGCTGCGCCCATACCCGAAGTTGTTCCAAAGCATGAGCAGGATTAGTAGGTAAATTTGCTTTTTTCATGAGAGAGGGTTTTTTATTTTCTGTTGTAGAATGACTTGAACGCATTGATTTCAAGTTTTCTCTTAAACTTGCGGTGCCTTTTTCTGGAATATAATTATTAACGTCCCTCCACGTTTTTTGACGACTTTTCATATAGATTGAGATACACCTTTCGTAAATAAATCCAAAATCTTTTTAGCTAAAACTTCTTGAGAAGCATGAGCAACTTTAGTAGGTAAAGTACTCATAGAATTTCGATTTCTGATTTTTATTAATGTATTCTTTAATTTTTGACAGTTTTTACATATATTTGTATTAATTACTAACAATAAACAGTCTATTCTTCTATATGCTTCATCAGGTTGACTCTTGTTTTCTAGGATTGCGAAAGGTTCGTGAATATTGTTAGGATTTTTTTGATTTCTTACGAGATGAATACCTCGGAGTTGAACCACATTTTCAAAACCTAAAATAATAATTTTTTTAAAAAATTAAAGATTAATTAAAATCAATATCACTCCTCTTGTCAAATACCTTCTATCACATTAAAAAAATTACAATACCTTCAGTCATTTGTCCAGTACATATCTTTGCTTTTAATACGTAATTAATTATCTTTTCTATTTCTGAAAGAGTCCTTTCAATTGCGATTTTAGTTGCTACTCCATCAATTTCTTTGATATTTTTTTCTAAGACGTATAATTCATAAGAAATTAAATTTCCCTGCCATTTAAAAATTAAATTTTTCACTATCCTTTGTCCTTTTCCAAAAAATATGATACCTATTCCATTAATAATTCCTTTTAATCCTACGCTAAAAAACTCTTGTTTTGAATTTATATTTTTTTTGATTAACGATGTAACTTCTATTATAGTTGCTGAGTTGTAATTTTTCCAATATGGAATTGGTTTAGTTCTTAATATTGAAGATAAATTAAAACCAGAAGTATTTGGTTCAAAGAAAATTGTTGCTAATGCTGATCGTTCACCACCAAATATCTTTTTAATTTTAAGAAACTTGATCCAAGAAGCAAAAGAATTAAACTTTTCACCGGTTGTTTTGTCAAAAACATAAAAAATTTTATCCTGTTTGTCATAAACTAAAAGCCCCTCTATATACAGTGTTTTTTTACAAAAAAAATAAACTGGCTTGCCATTAAATTCTGGCCTAAGACGGTATAACTCTTGAAGGGCTTCGGGCTGCTTGATTTTTTTTAACGTTTGAGAGTTTGTATAATCACTTAACACTCGTTTCTAAATTTTAAGGAGACCTCAAGTTAACTTTTATTAGTAAAAATGGCATTAAATTTACTTTACTTACCATATTTGCTGTAATAAAAATAGCTGATGGTAATTTTTTTTTCTCCGAAGAGTTCAAATAAATTTTTAACAATTTACGCGTAATAATAAGGATCTAATCGGCATCATATTTTAGGAGATGGCACATTTAATCAGTAATTTTTTTTAATTGCAGGGGAATTTTGTTCGCCGATCATTATATTTTATTAGTAACACATATGAATTTTATATTTGTGACAGTTTTGTTAATCAGAAATCATATTGTGTAACCATAAAGTTGGCCCCCCCACACCCCTCGGTATTATTATGAAAAAAAAGTTGCGTAAAGTTAATAGTAAACACATAATGATCATTTGTAAGTTATATTAATATTGTTCAGGATCCTATCAGATATAATAATATTCAAAGGTATTAACTTGGCTATCTGAACCTGGTTCAAGTAACTTTTCTTTCAAATAAGAGATAAAAAAGGGCTTAATTTAAAAGAGATGTAAGTACGTTAAATAATATTAGTTTATAAATAAATAGTAATAATAACAAAAATTTAATTAGTAACATAAAATAGTGAAAAAAAACTGCTATCTTATGGTTTAAATCAGTAAAATATAAAATATTATATTATATGATTTTCATATTTTAAAATAAAGAATTTAATTTTACTAATTTTAAAATATATACTTTTTAATAATATTTTATTATACAAAATAATTTAGGATTTTTATTTAAATATGATATAGGTACAGAAGAAAATTTACAATAAGCTATTTATTAATATATTAAATCAGCAAATAATGGTAATAAAAAAGTACAATTTTCTATCATATAAATTAATAAAGTAAAAAAGTATAAATCAAGAAAAATTATAAGACATGATAAATATATAGAAAAAAAATTTTCTAATTTATTTGATAATTAATTCCAAGAGCGTTTTTCATTACAGCTTATTAATATTGCTATTTTAATTCAAAAATCACTATGTTTTTTCTATATATGATATAGTTACATTGTCATAAAATTAAAAAAAAATTCTAAGAACAAAGTATTTATTATAAGATTATGTAACATAAATTCTAATTATGCTGAAATAATAATATTACTAGCATCTGTAAAAAAACATGTGTAAGATGTATACTTGCAACTTGGATCATAATTTTTAGATTGTTATTTATATTAAACATATAAATATTATTATTATAATATGAAAAGCTTTCTTCTTATAACATATTTTCTTATTTTTATTCAGATCTTTTTTTAAGTTTATATTCATCTTCTTATTTGAACTCTTGATTAAATTTATTTTCAGCTTCTTTTTTAGATTCTTATTCAAGTTTGTATTTAGCTTCTTATTCAGGTTGTTTTTTTGTTCCTTCATAATAATTGTTAATACATTTCAGTTTTTAGAGTTCAGATCAGAATAAAAATAATATCTTATATATATACAATATTTTAGAATAGTGTATTTTCTAAAAATAATTTTGAAACATATCAAAATTTCATATGAAAGTGGTATTTATGCATAATGTTAACTGTAAAAATAATCTGTTATGTGATTATATAAAGTTGCTATATTCAAAAGATATATACAAAAATGATTTATTTATAATAAAAAAAATTTTCCATAATTCATATGATCTGATATTTAAATTTTTAATAATATAACATTATAGTATATAATAGATATATCAAACCATAATAATTTTTATACTTCATGATTCTTATGATCTTTAAAGTATTAAAGGTAAACATCAAGTTTTGAGAAAGGTTTTTCTATTTAATACATTATAAAAATTATTTTTTTATTACAATTATTAAATTATATAAATAATATAAAGATTTATTATTAAATTTTTAAATAAAAATAATTTATTAGGCTTATTTTAATAAATAAAAAAAAAAAACAGTAAATTTTATAAAGTGCAAAAAATCATAAAAAATATTTTAATAGTTAAATTTTAATAAATATTCTTTAAACTTTTTTTATTAAAGACAAGCATTTTAAAGATAAATATTTTTTTTATTTTATTTATTTATTTATGTTTTTTTTTTAAAAAATAACCAAAACAACCAACCACAAAAATTTTTTAAGATAAATATTATATAAAATAAATCTGACCAATAAAATTTATTAAGTCATATTACCAAAAATTTTTTAATGATATTCTTAAGGTAGTTATTTAATATTACAAATTAGATATCATTGTTATCTCACATTAGAAAGTTTTGGAAAGTATTAAACAAAATGTCAATTAATACTAAATATTATTTGACATTTTAAAGTGTAAGTTGATATAACAGGATCCTGGACATTACTGATATAACTCATAATTATGAAAAAGAGCAAATTGATGTGAAATTTAAAAGCTAAAAAACATGTTTTTTGCAATTTTCTCGTCAACCAATGATCCAAATTAAATGAACATTTTTAGTTTATCCAAATTGGTTAAATAGATGACGAGATATCCTTAAAAAACTAAAAGAGCAAATTGGCTTAGTTTTGAGAAAAATGGGTAAAAAAAAATGTGAGTTATTTTAGTAATGTCTAGAATCCTAATATAACCCTATATCAATTGATACCAATTTTATATTAAGCAATACTTATTAATAAATTAAAAAAAAATTTAAATATTAATAGACAATTTATTAATTTGAATTTAAATAATATTAACTTTGGTATTATTAATTAAAATGATTCTTTAATATTTTTTAATATTTTTATTATGATAAATTAAAAAAAAAACTTTATCTTTCAATTAAAACAAAAAAAAAGTTTTTATTTAACATTTTCTATTAACTTGATTTAAAAAAATATTATAAAATTGTTAAATAAATTTTTTTTTTTATGAATGGTTTAAAAGAATTTTTTTTTGCTGAAATGTTAGTTTAATGATTATGTTTCTCATATAAAATCTTTTGGTCAAGTCAAATAGATGATCAAAATACTTTCAGGTCAATTAAGTTATACTATTAAAAGGTTAATGACTCAACTCACAACTTAGTGAACTCATAAAATTGACAATTCATTTAATTATATTAAATTGAGATTATGTTTTTACATAAATATATAGTAAGATGACTTAATTTATAAAGATTAATCCATAAAAAATTCTTGTAAATTTTTTTTTAAATTTTCATAATATTTATATAACTATATTAGTGATAAATAAAAATAAATTAATTAGTTTATTACCATTTTCAAAAATATACCATATAATTTTAAAATTAAGTACTCCCTAAAATTAAATACCCTTTATATTATATATATATACTAAAAATAAGCATCTCTAAAAAATTAAAGTTTTTATTATTTAAACATTATAAATGTTATAATTACAAATTGATTAACTTTATTAACTTTATTAAATAATACAAAATTATTACTTTATCTATTCATTTATACTAATATCTAAATTATCATAACTTATGTCATCCTTCAAATTGTCATCACTACCATTATTTTCCAAATCATCGTTAATACTATTCTTCAGATTATCATCACTAATATAAATAATTTCATTATCAAAATCCTCTACATCGTCCAAAGCAATTGAGATACCATAAGTTTTAAAAGAATTGATGATGATTTTATCAGAAATTCCATCTAAAAACATTACATCCAGTCACACATATCACTGAATTTGGCATGTCAAAGGTTACCTTTATTAGTTTATCTAACACTACCAGTAGCTATCTACAAGTGTGATTCCTTACATAAGTTTGCTTTAAATAGTTTATTTATCACAACATTAAGTGGCTAACATAAACTTATTAAACCATCTGATATAACATCTAAATCAAATTTATAATCACAGAACTTTTCTTTTACTGATTTCTTCAAGTGTCCTTAAAAAGAATCATAAACTATTAACTTTAGAGCTCCATCTCCAGTTCTCTTGTTAGTCTTGTCACCTAGATAATCAATATATTGGTTCATCAATTTTGTTATCTATCCAACCTTTATTTTGAAACCATATTACTACACCAGAAGGTATTTTTTCACCTTTTGATAATTGCTTCCCCTTAAAAATACAGATTGAAGGAAGCTTAATTTTATCTGTAAATTTGAATTATGAATTTTTGTAAATTTTAAAAGTTTCTCATTATAAAATTGAAAAAAAGATATTACCTGCAGCACATGTTAAAACCACTATAAATCAGTTTTTGTCATTACTGATATTGCAGATCTGAACAGTTTTTTTCTCCTTTTGATTAATAGTAAAATTACCTGCCATATCAAACCACACTGGGGTTTTAAAATATTGCATAAATCAAAGGATTTTCTGGTTCTCAAGTTATTAATAAATTGATAAAATTTAGCTAAAGTTTCTTCTGTTTGACTTGGTAATTTCTGGAAAATCTTTGTACATCATCTTTAGAATAGCTTATACTTTTTTATAAAGAAGAATATCCACTGATATGAAGTTTTAAATTTCTTTGTTAAACCACCATATAAAGTTGTCATTTTACACTCTTTCTGGATATTTTGCATTTAATTTATATTAGGATTGTATAAGTAATAGCCAATCTTTATTTTCTTTGTTCAATAAGCCAAATATACAGCTTTTCTTTAACTTTGAAATAAAAGGCTTTTTGACCTGATGCAATTCATTTACTGTCTTAGTTAAGTTCAGAATCCCAGCCTTTACTTGTCATAATCCAACATCCTATCATACTGGTATTAAGATCAAAGTGTCTTGCTGCTTTATTTCATTTATATAACTTAGCATAAGTGATAATCTGTTTTTTCTGATAAACAGAATATAAGGAATGCTTTTACTTGACAGTTCTATTATACAAAATCTTCAGCATTTTTTAAGTTTTAAACAGATTACAAAACATATTTTGCATAAGTCCTGTGTTTATAAAAATCATTCAGTTGTACAAATTATTGATCATAATACTATTATAGTATGAATTAGCAGTCTAAAATCTCAATTTTATGATACAATTTTCAAAAATTTTTAAAGAGAAAGTAATATTTTATAAAATCACCTGAAATTAAGTACCCTATAGTAAAAAAAGAATGCTTAATTTTGAGATTATATGATATATAATTTTTATACTGATCATTTTTATAAATCAAATATAACTGAATATATTGAATATACTGAATACAATATAAATACAAAATGTTTTAGCACAAAAAATTGTTCAAGTTTGAAGTATACTTCTCAGCATAATTAATTTAATTATACCATTATATCTGACGTAATATGCTGTAATAATTACAGTTTCAAATTTTCAAAATGCTGATATGCTATAATTAAATTAACCTATCAAATTAATTACAGTATTTCTGAATTATCCATAATTTAACAGATAATTATATATGAAATCAAAATAGACTGCTCAAAATTAATTATAGGCCAGGGTCAAAATGCAAAATAAATATCGATCATATGACTTACTGGTTTATTGATAACCTAAAAAAAAACATTAAAAAAAATTTCATTTTAAAAAAAAAAACTTTTTTTTCGTTAAAATAGTCTTAATATACTGTTAAAATTTTTTTTAAGTACAGGCTATATGGCTCCTAGTGAAATGGTAAGTTCAGAAGAAGATATTGTATTAATTCTTTTAATATAAGAATGTTAATTAATATTCTGTTTTTTTCTTTTTTATAGGGACGAACCTTTAGCATATGACTTTTTGAAGTAATATGAGTGAAGGAAAAATTTTTCATCAATATAAAAATTACAAAAATGTTAACTACTGTTTTTTTCTTTTTTTTCTATAGGAACAGACTTTTTGACATACAGTTTCTTGAAGTAATGTGAGTAAAGGGAAGGTTTTTCATTAATATAAAAATTACAAAAATATTAACTAATATTCTTTTCTTTTTTTTCTGTAAGAACAGATCTTTCAGTATAGCTCCTTAAGGTAATATGAGTGTAGAGAGGTATTTTCAATATATGAACTACAGGAACATTAACTAACATTCTTTTCTTTTTCTTTCTATAGTAACAAACCTTTCAGTATAGCTCTTTAAAGTAATGTGAGTGTAGAGAGAGGTTTCCAATAAAAGAACATTAACTAATATTCTTTTCTTTTCTTTTTTGTAGGAACAAACCTTTTGATATATGGTTCTTTGAAGTAATATAAGGGAGAAAAGGATTATTAATAATTTTTAATATGAAAACATTAACTAATATTCTTTTCTTTTTTGTAGGATAACGTTTCATTGTTTTCATAAAGGTCCAGACTGATAATTTTAAAGATAATCTTCAAAATAATTTTTTTTAAATAATTATTTAACAAAATAAACTTTACTAACGTTTTAGTTTTTTTTTAGATTTGGAAGATTCAGACTTAAAATATGTGCAAATAGATTATCGAGAAGTGAAGAGTGAATTTTCTTAATTTGGAAATGTTATTAACATTTTATTTTCTTTCTTTTTTTTTTAAGAATAGCTTCAGCTTCCAAGATTTGAACTTCAGACTGGAACTTTAAATTGTAAGTTGAAAGGAGAAATTGTTTATTTTTAATTTGAAAATGTTACTAACTTTTTTTTCATTTTTTTTGTAGATTTTGGCCTTAGGCTTTCTTTTAAAAGCAGCCTAAAATTTTTTTTTAGAATGTTATATAATTATAAATTGCAATCATATGATTAATAAAACTAATAAATGTTTTTGTATTTGTTAATAATTAAATACTAATATAAATCATATAAATCAAATTAATCGATATAATTAATTACGTCAATATAAAATTGATTGCGTTAATACAAATTAATACATCAGTAAAAATTAATTACATCAGTATAAATTAATTACGTTATATCAATACGTAATTTGGTATTGTACTATAATATTACAGCAATAAAAATTTAATTACACTGAGAAGTATATTCAATTTATATATATAATTTCAGAATATCAGTCAAAATCCAAATTTAGATTCCATACCTAAAGAAAAAAAAATAAAAAGAAATGTTAGTAACAAACATTTCTAGATAAAAAAAAATTTTTTCATTTACTTCATTTATCCTTTTAATTTATCATTAGAATTCCAATCTGTTATTTAAGTCTTGAAACTATCTCTAAAAAAATTAGAAAAGAATATTAGCAACGTTTCTAATCAAAAAAAAATTAATTAATTAATTTACTTTTCATACAAATATTTAAATAATTTTTATAATAAAATTGTTCTAAAAAACTAAACTTTAGAAAAAAAAAGCTGGTTAAAAAACTGATAAAAGAAAAAAAATATAATTTTTTTATAATAAAAAAAAGATTATCAGAAATTTCGAATTGATTATGCCAATATATAATACATATATTTGATTTTAAATTCATTTCAAATTTTTACAGAATTGCAGATATACTTTTTAAAAAATATATATTTTTTTATTTTATTAATAAGTAAAAAAAGTTACCATTGTTTATTAAACAATTAATAAAAAATAATTAATAAAAATACTGAATAAAATATTGTTAAAATTGTTTTATTTAAAAATGATTAATAAAAATCTTTAAAAGTTATTTTTATTTAAAAATGATTAATAAAAAAAAAAAATAATTTTTATTAAAATGATTAAAATATAATTAATAAAAAGATATCATGATTGTTTTTTATTAATAATAAAATTATAATATACATTTTTCTTAGCATTTGCTTTAATTTAATATTACCAATAATATTAATTTAAAATATTTAATATTTCAAACTTTAAAGGAAGTATTATTAGCCATATATATATCCAATATTTTGATTAAAAAAAAGTATTTTTTATTATGTTATAAAAAAAAAGAAATAGAAATATATTTTTTTATAGAGAATTACTAAACTTAACTGGAGGGAATTTTCTTCTCCTTGTGACTTGTATGGCACAGTTATGTGTTACATGATCATGTTATTTGTTTATCAATTTTTTTTAGATATGCAGACGCGTTGCATGCGTCTTTCTTCAGAATGTTTAATATATTTTTTTCTTTAATCCTTTCGCTTGAGATGTGTTCTTTGCTTTCTTTTTTTATTTTTGTTTGTTTCTTACAACTAGTTCTTTACTAACTTTTTTGCTCTTTTTAGGTTCTTTAGTCCTTCTGGTTTCGTAATTAAGGTATACTAAGGAATGTTTGGCATTACAGGATCCAATTCATATTTTTTTTTTATTTTTTACACTTCGTTCCTTTACATTTTATTTTTTGTATTTTATTCCTTTTGTTCTTTTTAGGTCCTTTAGTGATTTAGTTCTTTTCTGCGATCAAGATATGTTTATTTTTTTTTTATTTTTATTTTCGCTTATTACATTCCGTTCTTTACTAATTTCTTTCCCTTTATTTTTTTTTTCCTTTTCACTCTCTCTTCGTCTCCCTCTTTCTTTTTGTTTTCTCATTGTTTTCCTCTTCCTTTTCGTCTCCCTATTATTATCCTCTTTATTTTTTGTCTTCCCACTCTATCCTGTCTCTTCTTTTTCGTCTCCCCATTATTTCCCTCTTTCTTTTCATCTCCCTATCATTATCCTCTTTTTTTTTTGTCTTTCCACTTCTATACCCCTCTTCTTTTTCATCTTTCTATTGTTATCTTCTTTCTTTTTACATCCCCATTGTTATCTCCTTTCTTTTCATTTTTCTATCTTCCTTTTTGCCTTTTTATCAGTTTTCTCTTTTTGTGCCCTTCTTTTTTTTGTTTCTCTTCTACCCTTTGATTATTTTCTTTCCCTTTCCTTTTTGCTCCACCTTTTTTTTTCCTTTCTTTTCATCCCTCTTCATTTTACTCCTTTCTTTTTATCTCCTCATTGTTATTTTCCTTTCTTTTCACCTCCCCATCATTATTCTCTTAACTTTTTATCTTTCCATCATTTTTCCCTTTCTTTTTGTTCCTCCTCCATTATTTTCATTCCTTTTTGCTCCTTCCTTACCTTTTTCACTCCTTCCTTACCCTTTTCACTCATCTTTACACTTTTTGTTTCCTCTTCGCCCTTTCATTCTTTTCAATCATTCCTTTATTTTTTTTGTTACCTCATTATATTTTTATTTCTTGTTCTTCTTAACTCTAACTTTGAGAAAATTCACATATCTGATATAATACTTTTCAAAAATTAAATACTTATTTTTCTTTATTGAAAAGCGTATTAATGCATTTAGGTTTGTTGATTGCCTAGGCTAATTTATTAGAATATACTATATAGATTATCTTAGTTAATAAAATTTATAACATAGAATTGCAATTTTGTTTTTTTTTGATGATGTGAGATTTACATAGTTCATTGATTATATTATTTAGTTTATTATTTTTTATTCATCTTATTGTTAAGAGATAAACATTTTTAATCAATAAAACATGTGAACTCTTAAATTAATAAATTGTTTTGACACTATTAACAGTTTATAAATAAAATTTTATAATATAAAAATTATTTCAAATAAAAAATTTTAAAAATATATTTTTTTTTTCATAGCCCCAAGTTTTTAAAAAAAAAAAAATAATGTGGCGCATAAATCACATGATATGGGGGAGGAAATTTCCCCCCCAGTTAAGATTAGCAATACTCTTTTTTATATTATAAAATTAAGGAAAAAAATATTTTTTTATCAGTTATGTTTAACTTTACTTAATTAATAAATAAATACATTGTTATTTTTATTTTTGTAATTTTAGTTTTACCAATCTATTATTTGATGATTCAATCTAGTATATGCTGAAAGTGTCACAGAAGAGTTTAAATTTAAATTTTACTCTAATGATACAAAAAGCCCTTTAATATTCAATTCAATTCAATTCAATTCAATTCAATTCAATTCAATTAAATTAAACTTAAAATACAAAATATTAATATAATACTTTTGGAAAGAATTCATTTTCATATTTTGATAACGACAAGGTAACCCTCGCCGATCATTTTTTCAGTAATTCCAGAAGTTCGGGTAAAATGGACAAAATTAGAAGATAGTCAGATTTGTTGATCAACAAAATTACATATGTATATTTTTTTTTTCAAAGTAATATTATAATGGTGTCAAAAATAAATTACGATACTTTTGGCAAAAAAAAAAAAAAAAAAATAAATTACGATACTTCATTTTTATCTCCAAATTTTATTAATATTTCTAAAAGAACATTTAATATTATTGAGAAACTAATTTAAAATTAATAATAATATAAATATATTGTCATATTTCAAAGAAAAACAAATCACGATACGAACAAAATTATTTATTTTATTATTTATTTTTTTATTTGTATTTTTAAAAATTTTTTGTTATCGCAATCACGTGTCTGTGAAATTTTTGTGCGAAATTTTTGTTGGTGCGGCAGCTAAAGGGGTCCGATTCATTTCACCGACAATCATTTCACCGAAAATTATCTTACCGACAGATGTTTCACCGACAGGTTGTTTAACCGACACAAAAAATTTTATTATTTTCAATTTATTTCTATATTCATTGATATATTTATTGATATTGCAACAAACAAGCAAGAAGCTATCTTAACACTAAGATACAAATAAATTTAGACTAACGCAAAACTATATATGTGGGACACGATATTTTCTATAATCAGCTTAAGTGCACATGCTAATTTAAAAAGAAGTTAAAAAATAAATTATCCAATTTTTTAATTTTTAATACTGTCGGTGAAATGGTCGGTGACTGTGAAGTGAATGCGTCCCCAGCTAAAGACGGTCGACATAATAGGTTAGAGTGAGGACTAAAAACAGCAAAGTTTGAATTTAATCTGATCAATCAGTTCAGATTATTTTTTACTCGGTCTTTTAACATTTTAGTTCAAATTTTTGTGCTACTGCGCCATAAAATTCTAAGAGTGACTTTTCCAAAGACCGGCCAGACGAACAAAAGACCGAAAAGACCGACTGATCATCTCTAGTAACAGCACTAAAAAAAGCCAAGAATTTGATTCATAATTCAATGTATTATGATAGCGTATGTAAAGTATAAAAATAATTAAGAATGAAAGGAACTTATTTACAGAAAAAAAATACTTTATAAATTTTTTTATTGATAAAACATTGCGCATTATATAAATAATAAGTTTTTTTTCTTTTTTATTATGGCCGAATAAATTAAATGGGTTTTTTTGTTTGCTGACAATTATGTGGGACGAAACTGTTTTATTATTGGCGAAAAGTTTCGTCAATTGGCCCAAACTTCCGAAACCTGCTCAACTACCAGGGTTTATTATTGTATTTTTTTTTAAAACAATTAAATCGTTATTTATATGATTTTAATTAATACGTACTATGCATTTCTTTTATAAAATTTATATATAGAATCAATTATTTCATCAGCTTCGGCGACTGGGTTGTTTCATAATCGTTTTTTTAATAACATAAATTCTTCTTCCATGCATTAATTGCATTATCACCAATCATTTTATACCTCTGCATCTATTGTATCTGTGTTACAAAAAATGTCGTCAGTGGATCAATTCATTCTAAAACTGGAAACTATAAATTGCTTATTTTGTCACTTTAATACTCGAGTCGGACATTAAACGGATATTACACATTCCCCCCCCCCCAATTAATTGTTTCAACCATACAATCATAAAAAACTTGATTTTGCTTTATTGTTACCAAAATAAAGTTAATTTATTTGAACTGATAAAGAATTAATATCCGATAGACAATCATATGGTCGGAATAAATGTTTTATACAAGAAAATTAAAATTGTTCAAAATTATTAAAATTATTCAAACAAGTTTCTCTTATGATACATATATGGTAATAATAATTAGCATATATATATAATTTTTGCTGATAAAAAATTTGTATATAAATATGGATCGTTATCCTTTCGTTTTTTACATAAATCATTTTTTTCATCATTTAAACCATTTATAATTCATAATAATTATCATTCGACCATTTATCATTTTAATCATAATGGCTCAACTTGTCCCAGACATTCTTCAAGACGACAACACTTTTTATTATAAAAAATTCTGTAACGTAATTTCTCATTTCTTTTCCAATAATTCGAATGACCTTTTGTCCCAAAATAATATCATATATTACCTTTGAATAAATTTTCAAGAAAACCAACGTTTAATTACATTGCTCATAATCACGCCAGTTTGGATTAAAGATATGGCACAACTTACAATCACTGTTGAGCAAAAATATTGGAAGACAAATTAATTTTTAGTAAATGTAAAAAAATTTCATTGTAATACCAAATGAAAATTTATACATATATGAGAATCGAAAGTCTTTTCAAAATATCAAGGAATTGGAGATGAAGACTGTAAATATTTAGCTTCTTTAATTAAAATTCATACATTCATTACTCAAATTCTCGTCCAAATTTCTTCTAAAACTATAGAATTTGACAGAATTAAATCTCCACAATGAATGTTATGGAGAATTGAATGAAAGTATAGTGAACTGGCAAAAATGGGAAAAATATTAAACTTGCATCATTCCCAGTTCTTAAATGTCTCAAAACTTCATATTTGCAATGTAATATTGAGAGTTTAATCATTGCAAATTCTGGTGGTGGAATCTTAGAAATTGAAATCACGATATTCACTGATTTAATTATGACGAACTTAATAGGGCTAACTATGGATCTTGATTCTAGTGAAATAACTGTAATTTTCTCTAATTGTACACAATTAGTCACCAAATGGAGATGAATTATTAAGAGTTATGAACGATTCAGATTTTTCATTTAATGATAAATTTAGAAGTACTAGAGTAATTCGTTATTATGATGGGTTGAATTATTATTGGATGCCTAATCATGATAAGTTGGTAGAAAAGTATAAGATTGAGGGAATAATTAAAAAGTAATTAGGATATAATTTTTCTTTATATATAATATTACCGCATTTTATCTTATTATTTATATTTTCGTTATTTTCATAAATAAAATCATATATTTATTTTAATGAATTAATACGCGAGGTTGCGTCTGTTTTTTTTTGTGCTCCCCATTACTAGGGGCGAGAAATGACAAGGATAGTAAGTATACTTGTGGAATTGTATCGTTCTTGACCTGTGCGACGGGTCTGACTCGACTCGCATAATATAAACACGTTGCAAAAAATGAAGTTTGTTTCATTAGGTTTTTGTAAAATAAATTTCATTATATTGGAATATGTAAATGTGAGCATTTTCCTTATAATGAATTTAGGTTCCGGTATTGACTTATGGGCGGGTACTGCTTCTGGAAAGCTTTCTGTATGATCGGAGATTAATAACACGTTAATACATACCGAATATCATCCGTTGTGAACTACGTAAACCATATATAAATGTTCTACCATGCTTAGGTATTGTAAAATACAAATTTACAAATTTACGATACACGTAGTACTATTTCATCCAAATTTTAGCAAACATGTCAGATTCTGAATATATTCCAAGCAACGAAAAAAATACCGTAAAAACTAATAAAACACGTAAATTAGCTAAATCAACGACTAGAGATTCTTTCTTAGATGAGGAGAAATATACTGTAAAAGCTACAAGAACGCGTAAACCAAATAAACCATCGACTCTTAAGGACACTTCAAATGTAAAAGTATTGGAATCTTCAAACGAAGAGAAATACGCCGTAAAAGCTACAAAAACGCGTCAGCAGCCCGAACAAAGGATCCAAACGACCCTCATGACCCTTAAAGACACTTCAGGTAAATTTATTTAAAATAAGAGAAATGATAATAACTGTTGATAATTGTTATTTTATTTTCTTAACATGACAGATGTATTAGATATTGATCATTCTTCAGATGAAGAGAAATATACTGTAAAACCCATAAAATCACGTCAGCAGCCTAAACAAACGATCCAAACGACCCTCAAGACTCTTAAAGATACTTCAAATCTATTAGATTCTGACTATGGAGAGGAACATACCATAAAAGCTACGAATAGTCGTAAACCTTCTAGTAAAGCTTCCTCTAAGAAGACTTCCTCAAGTAAAACTTCTTCAAGCAAAATCATTCCTAGTGAAGCCTTTTCCAACGAAGCTGGTTCCAACGATTCGTCCAATGGAACCTCGACTCAATCCAAAAAACCAGTAGAAGAGATTTATCAAAAGAAATCACAACTAGAACATATCCTGTTAAGACCCGATACCTACGTTGGTTCAGTTCAAATGTTAACCGAGAAATTATGGGTATATGACTCGGATAAACGAACAATGGTTTACAGAGAAATCACTTATGTTCCGGGTTTATATAAAATAATTGACGAAATTTTGGTAAATGCTGCCGACAACAAAATTCGTGATCCTTCTATGGATACAATAAAAGTTGATATTGATGTAAAAACTGGCAAGATTTCTATATATAATAATGGTAGAGGTATACCCGTCGAAATTCACAAAGAAGAAAATGTATACGTACCGGAACTTATATTTGGTCATCTTTTAACGTCATCTAATTATAATGATAATGAAAAGAAAGTTACTGGAGGTCGAAACGGTTACGGTGCCAAATTGACTAACATCTTTAGTAAAGAATTTATTATTGAAACTGCCGATAGTTCTGCAGGCAAAAAATACAGTCAAATATTCAGAGATAATATGTCTGTAAAGGAATATCCCAAGATTTCATCTTACTCAAAAAAGGAGGAATATACAAGGATCACTTTCAAGCCAGATTTTCAGAAATTTAATATGTCCAATAAGTTTGACGATGATATTGTAGCACTCCTGAAGAAACGTGTGTATGATTTGGCTGGATGTGTAAAAAACGTTAAAGTTTTCTTAAATGGGGAAAGATTGAAAATTAAGAATTTCAAAGAATATGCTCTGATGTATTTGAGTGGAAACGACGATTCTGTCGATTTACGATCATCAATTATCTACGAAGATGTTAATCAAAGATGGGAGATTGCTTTCGTTCCTTCTCCGGAAGGATTATTTCGACAAATAAGTTTCGTCAATAGTATTAGCACTACTAAGGGGGGCACTCATGTTAATTACATCGCAGATCAGATTATAGAGAAATTGATAACAGCAGCTACGAAAAAGGCTAAAGACGTAAAAAGTATCAAAAAAAACCAAATCAAAAATCATATATGGATTTTTATTAATTGCTTGATCGAAAATGCGACCTTCGATTCTCAAACAAAAGAGTATCTAACATTGAAAGTCTCATCGTTCGGTTCAAAATGTAATCTAAGCGAAACTTACTATAATAAATTACTCAAAAGCAGCGTAATTGAGAGTATATTGGATGATGTCAAGCATAATCAAAGCAAGGAACTAAGGAAAACCGACGGTAAAAAAACAGGTAGAATCATGGGTATTGCTAAACTGGATGATGCAAATAATGCCGGCGGTAAAAAACGTCAAGATTGTACTCTAATTCTTACCGAAGGTGATTCTGCAAAGGCTTTGGCGGTTGCTGGTTTTTCCGTAGTCGGTCGTGACAATTACGGAGTTTTCCCGCTTCGAGGGAAGCTATTAAATGTGAGAGAAGGTACACATAACCAGATTATGAATAATACAGAAATACAAAATATAAAGCAAATTCTCGGACTGAAACAAGGGAAAGTATACGCTTCGACAGGAGAATTACGTTATGGTCATCTCATGATAATGACCGATCAAGATCACGATGGAAGCCATATAAAAGGGTTAATTATCAACTTTTTGGATTACTTCTTTCCATCATTGCTTAAAGTTCCAGGCTTTCTGATAGAATTCATAACACCTATTGTAAAGTGTACAAAAGGTAACACTAAAAAAACTTTCTTTACCATACCAGAATTTACAAGTTGGTTGGAAAATAATGATAATGGTAAAGGCTGGAATATTAAGTATTACAAAGGTCTTGGTACAAGTACATCCGAAGAAGCTAAAGAATACTTTAGAAATCTAAAAACACATAGAAAACCATTTAAAGAAATTCAACATGATGAACGTGAATTGATTGATATGGCTTTCAATAAGAAGAGAGCTGATGATCGAAAAGAATGGTTAAGAAATTATGAGCCCGGAACCTACATGAATCACAATGTTAAAGAAATTACAATAACTGATTTTATAAATAAAGAGCTGATATTATTCAGTCGAGCTGATAATGAAAGGTCTATACCGAATGTCCTCGATGGGTTTAAACCTGGCCAAAGAAAAGTTCTTTATACTTGTATTAAGAATAAATATAAGAATGAGATAAAAGTCTCGTCATTAGCTGGTGCAGTTCTAGCCGAGGCAGCATATCATCATGGTGATTCCAGTCTTCAGGGTACTATCATTGCAATGGCCCATGACTTTGTTGGTTCAAACAATATCAACATCCTTCATGGAGTGGGACAATTTGGTACAAGAAGTCAAGTAAGTTTTTAATATCTTAAGAATCTAAATATTGTAATCTACATTTTAAAAGTGAATTATGATTTTTCATCATGAATATAATTATACAGGGCGGTAAAGATGCAGCTAGTGCACG
This sequence comes from Rhizophagus clarus, assembly GCA_015698045.1. Classification (NCBI taxonomy): domain Eukaryota; kingdom Fungi; phylum Glomeromycota; class Glomeromycetes; order Glomerales; family Glomeraceae; genus Rhizophagus; species Rhizophagus clarus. The sequence goes on from BLAL01000074.1 coordinate 23,137, forward strand.
ATACATTAGCGTTTCAGTTCCCAGATTGACTAGAATGTTATTTCACCCCCAAGACGATGTTCTACTTACCTACTGTAACGATGATGGTCAGATCGTTGAACCTGAATGGTACTTACCCATTATACCCATGGTCCTCGTTAACGGTTCGGAGGGTATCGGAACTGGTTGGTTATAATTAATAATTTTCTTTCAATATATTACTTCAATAGTTTTGTTAATTAATATACTATTATTATTAGGTTATAGTACATATATTCCAAATTATAATCCACAAGATATTGTCAATAACTTGAAACTAATGATTGATGATGGAAACCCAGTTCCTATGCATCCTTGGTATCGTGATTTTTGGGGTTGCATTGAACAGACAGACAAAGATAAATATAAAGTTTGCGGTGTAATCGAGTCAGTGAATAATAGATCAGAAGTTAGGATTACTGAATTGCCGATTCGTGTCTGGACGCAAAATTATAAGGAACAACTGGAACAATGGGTTTCAGGAACAGAAAAAGTACCTGCCTGGATAATTGTATGTTACATATACATAATTATTTTATGCATAATATCTTTTAAATTATTAAATTTATATTTTTATTAATTTACTAAATAATAACTTATAGGGATACAAAGAGAATCACTCGATAACTAATGTCGATTTTACGGTTCAGTTAACAGAAGAGATGTTAAGTAACGCTTTAGAAGAAGGACTTGAAAAGAAGTTCAAACTTAGTACTAGCATAAACACTTCAAACTTGGTATGCTTTGATGGAAAAGGAAGAATCAAAAAATATAGTTCAGCTGAAGAGATTCTTTTGGAATTCTACGATTATAGATTAGAATATTATCATAAAAGAAAAATACATATGCTGAAGGTATTAGAACTCGAAGTTAATCAACTAAGGAATAAAGCTAGGTTTATACAAATGAAGATAGACCATAATCTTGAATTTGAAGGCCTTCGTAAAGCAGAGATCATTAAGTTACTCGAATCTGAAGGGTTCGAGAGATTTAAAAACATTAAGGAAGAAAAAAGTGATGATGAAGACCAAACCGGTAATGGTGGGGATGGATATAATTATTTAATGAATACCAAATCCTGGAGTTTTTGTAAGGAAGAGGCACAAAAACTCGTGAACAAAAAAGCCGAGAAAGAAAAAGAACTTATTATACTTCAAATGAAAACTCCGCAAGAAATTTGGAAAGAAGACTTAGACGCGTTTTTGGATGAATGGAACGTAAGTATCAACTTTAAATACACATATTCTTACATTCATGAAGTAAGATTTATATAACTGATAATTATTTATTTTTAATTAGGAATTATTAAATAGTGATCGCGAATGATAGATAAATTAACAAAGCATTTTTCTTATTCTAAATCGATTTCATATAATAAAATATATAACCTCTATATCTAATATATGTGTTTTCTTATCCTAAATCGAATTCATATAATAAAATAGCTTTAATAATCTCAAGATACAATATATGTGATGTTTTGGAATCTACTATTTGATTTAAAATTGTAACTATTAATTAATGTATTTATTTATCAGTCATATTTTTTTCTTTTTCTGATACTAATATTTTAATAAAAAACTTCGATCATGATTGCCATCGATTATTTCAACATCATCATCATAGAGATTTTGAAGAAACGTTAAATTGAAAAGAAAAGACAATATTAAAAATACTATTTACTTGAAGATCCTGTAAGTATGATTCTTTAAGTTCTTTTTTACTTTTTTTTTGACGTGAAATCCTTTTTCAAAATTTTTTTTTTTTTTTTTTTAATGGTCTTGTGACTATAAACTATATAATGAGTAATTGAACAAAAAAATATCCGTAATATGAGCTTAACGATTACGATCAATTTATTCCCTCTACCGATTAAGAAAGCTGGTTTCATTCCTCCCTCGATCCTTTTCCGTTGTCATTAACGTCCATGTTTTTTTTTTGACCGGGTAATTTAACAGTACTATTACTAGAAGGTTTATATAATACTTCTTTTTGCTAACATCACATTCAGTTACGTAGTGAAGTGTGTTTGATTTTCTTTAATTTTGATAGGTGGTTTGATTATTGCTTTTTGGTGTTGTTTCTTGAACATTCAGGTTTTGTGCCGCTGAACATAATCATTGAGAAAACAAATTTAATGGTGAAAGATATAATAGTTTTTATAAAACTTTTCGGATAGTAAATATCTTGGGGTTCTCCTAGCAGGTTCATCATCATCAATTCTTATCAGATAAAATCATCATTATCTACATAATATTCGCTGTATTTTAGAGCGCATGCGTTCTTTCTTGGTTGTTAGAATTTCTCAGCTTCAATAGTAGTTTGATTTAAAGTGCTCTTTTTGTCTTGTTTCCAGCTAATTCTTGTCAGCCTCGTAACCATATTTTAAACAAGCTTGAACATTACGGTACCAAAATTATGTATTAAAATTAAAAAAAAATATTTTTTTTCCTATTAAAATTTACATTTATACATACCACATACCTTCGTTTTAAGTCTATCCTTTTCTTTGAGATTTACTCGGTGAAAAATAATAATGAAATTCTTGGATCGCAATCTGATCTTACCGGAAAACAGATTACAGATTAGCACGTGCATTCCATCAAATTGGCGTGATTGTCAAATTTATGGTATATAACTACTATCTAACTGGACTGGACGAGTATGTTAAGTAGTGAAAATGGTTGAACGTAAAGCGGTCTAAAGATGTATATTTTTTGTGTTATAAGGCACCGTTGTGTATTTAGAAGTGGGTTAAAATTTTTCGATAAATTCGATTGTATCATTTATGGATTATTTAAAAATTCTTCAGGTGTTTTCTAAATTTTTATTCTAAATTTATTATAGGAATTACTTTACAGCTTGAATTATCATCTATTAACAATAATTACACTAATTGCTATGAGTTTTAGCTGTAAAGAGAACTTTGTGAACGGAAATTTTGGTGCAGGATTGCAAAATACTGTAAGATCAGATAGTGCTTTCAATTACAGCAACAAATGCTTTTAGGAGCGACTTTGATGCTTGAACATTCATTTTTATGCTTGATCTTTGGACAAACTTGGTTCAACAGTATGTGTTTGGGATCTAAACATCCTAAGAAAGCAGCAAGAAGTGCTGAGACTCTGTGTTGTCACGATCGTTTGTTCCAGTTCAAGTCCAGTTATCGAAATTAATTAACTGGGTCGTCCATTCTAAGCAAATATGGTCGGTCAAATCTCAGTACTATTCAGTCCAGTTCAGTCCGGCAAATAAAAACATATTCAATATTCTGTTGTACAAAACATTTTTAGTCGTGAGTGATAATGTTCATTTCTTAACATTTGACATAACATCAATTCAATAATTTAAATTGGAGCATATTCTTTGAATGTTTAAAATTTTAAGATTAGAGATAGAAAAAATTTTCTTTCAGCTTTATAAATGAAGACGAAGATGTGAGTCATCTTAACGATCTATCATCGATGCCTAGAGTAATGTTTGAATCATAAAGAACACTAAAAAAAAAAAAGAAATTTATTATTAACATTATTATATGTTTTTTATTTATTTTAAATAGTAAATGGATTAATAAACTATTATCTCAATTGTATGGTGACAACTGGATTTCATGTCACCGAAAGTGACCTGATTTTCTTGCAGGAACAATTGATGGTTTACCCATGATGAATATTATTCACACGGACCTTTCTTGGTTTCATTATAACTCTAGTCGTCTGGATGGAAGTTTATTGGAAAAATTATAATTAAATCCGCTGGTAGCTTTGTGAATTAACGGAATGATTCAACCTATTGATTTGTCGAATAACTAGATCAAATCAAATAATGATGTAGCTTCAATGCCAAACAAATTTGCAACAATAAAAGAATCTTGACAATAATTTGCATGCTTCAATTCGCGCGAAAAATGTTTTCAAATGATATTCAAAAATAATCTAAGAATTTTTTATTTAGCTATTATTTTGTGATTATCATATTAGAAGAATGTTATATTAATCGACATGAATGTTTTTTTATCGATAGATTTGTGGGTTCGGTGTGAAGCATGTGCGATAATATTATTATCTGGTTCAAAATAATGTATTACCATCACTTTTCTATTTTACCATATAATCAAATTTAAAGGAGAACATCGTAAGTTTTCCGCATTCTCCAAACAACAGCTTGAAATATCTCAACAACTTGAACCATAAATGGGCGGACTCACAGCAAAAGGTGGGGCTCGGCCAAAATTGTTTTTTTTAAAATTTATAAATAATTATGTATTAATATATACAGTGTATATATCTGATTTTTCAGAAAAATTATTTTTTTATTTATAATGTATTAATAAAAAATATAATAATTTATAATTTATAAATTTTGTGTTTTTCTTTTATTATATTTAATGAATGATCTATTCTTGCTAGAAAAACACTAATACTTGTAATGAATTTCCTTGCAAAATTTTATCCTAATTCGTAAAAAACTAATTTCAAAAATCTTTAATAATGATATAATAATATTAATTGTCCCAGCCCCACCTTGCTGTGAGCCCGCCCAAATTCAGACTACAGCTCTGAACCGATCTTGTAATTTGAGAATGATCATTATAATGGCTTAAAAAATTTGTTCGTATTGATTTATTTTTCTTGATAAAATGCCTTATTTTTTTTAAAAATATGACAGATGCCAATTCTGAAACGCCAACATGATATCTATATTTTCATTTTCGCGAAATCAGTAGTCTAAAGCAAAATAGAATTAAAAATATAATCGAGATTTTTGTCATATTGTAAATTTTATTATGAATAATGAAGTAAATTTTAAAGGTTATATGATTTTATTAATTTTTCAATTTATACGTCAAGTGATTTATTTGCATAATAATATGCTGTTCTAATATTATTACATTTAACGTTCTGGTGTTAAAAAATTTAAATTCACGAAAATTCGGAAAACTTAAAAAATTGTAAATGCATAAATTCATTCAAAATGATTGAGCACGAAAGTCGCGGTTGTACCTGATTTATTTTTACGCTCAGAAAATACCAAATTTATCTTAATTAATTACGTTTAATTTTACTTTACTAAGTAAAGGTTTTTTTTAAAAAAAAAAATAAATAAATAAATAAAATTATGGCAAATCGGATAATTTTCATGTCGATGAAATGACATTTTCGGTAATTAATAAAATAGTGTCGGCTAATTTCATGTGGTGAAATGCGCCGACAGTTATACCGTTACATTCACACAATTATGTTACATATACCGAGAGTTCGAACCCACCGTTTCGGTACTTTCCATTTTTAACGTTTAACTCATTCAGATAACCAGTGTTTCGAAATTTTCCATTTTTAAAATTAGCTTATGTTATGTTACCATAATTTTTTGCGATTTATTTTTAGTCGTGAAACCATAAAGTTTGACTTTATAAATACTTTATAAATGTTTTTTAAAAAAAGAACTGGTCCAATCAAATTGCAATGAAAATTCTCCCGTGTCATCACAATATATAGATTTAAGATTTTCGTAGATTCTATAGAGCGAAAATCAAAAGAAGAAATTAGATCAATTATAAGTTATACGTAATCACAGTATTAATAACTTTAATAATCGATATATATTATATTGTTAACGTTAATTATCTTAACGCTATTTTCTTAATTTTCTTTGTTCAAATGATGTTTCATTAAAAGAAAAATCGAGACAATTGTCCCAACCATTCTTTTTATTACCCGGCCATGTTTTACCAAAGTTATATAAGATCCAGATAAATATTGTTCTACCAGGTTTACAATTAAAACGTCATTCTTCATTCTATACCATGAGACAAGATCATCAAAATGTTTGTTACAAGGTCAGATTTTGTTCGTTTTGCCAATCTAAAAATAAATCTATTAAGAAATATATGAATAATAATGTTAAAAAAAATTTTATCAATAAAGAAAAGAATATCACCAATATTTCTATTTTTACATTATAAAGAAATTTATTAATTCGAGAAACTTCTATAAAATGTTAAAATTTTTTTTTTTTTTGCAACACAAAAAGATTAATCAAAAACGTTCTTCTACAAATTAATTTTCTCAAATAAACATCTTTGACTTTTCTCAAATAAATTTTTTATTATCGATTCATTATTCTCCAATAAAACTTTGTTATCAATCTATTTTCTCTCAAATAAAATTTAATTATCGATCCATCATCCATTTCTATCATCAAATCATTTCTCTCAAAGCAATCTCTATTAAAATTTTCCCTCAAAGAAATAACTTTATAATACAAAATGCCTAAATACTCTCGACCTGAATTAGAGCAATTAAAGAAGTCTATCAACAAAAATTTATATAAAATTGAAAAGAAAATAAATCTTAACGATAAACTTAATTTACCTTTTGTCGAACTTCTAAACCCAGCAGATGGACATACACCTCCGAATTCTTTCATGCTTTATTGTAGAGGCATGAATTTATCATAAAAAGGAAATTTATTTAAGTGTTTATCAAAATGTGAGATAATGAACAGGGGAACAAAAATGATATATGATATAAAAGTAATGAGTATGTCATACAAGGAGGTCTTAACGGACCTATAAAAATCATGGGATGAATCTGTTTCTATGCCTACGTTTTGCTTAAATCAAGATATCGGGGTCAAAGTACAATGTCTCAACCTGAGAACACGGAATTTCAGCCATTCATAGACAAGGAGCTGATAGACGATTTATCAAACTATTACGTAATGTCGGTTTCACTTCAAAAATAAGTAAAAAATGCAAGAGAAAATATAACCCTATTATACTGTATTATGGATAAGAACGTCGCCCAATCCCAACTTTTAAGTTATATGCACCTTTATCTGTTATTAAATGTTAGATCTACGTTGTTTGTTGGATTTACATGTATCATTACTTTATTTTTTCTCAATAAAAATCAAAAACAATAGTAAACAAAATAAATATTTATTTAAAATTTAAATCAGTAATTGGATAAAAAAAAACAAGAGATAAAAAAATATTCTTCTAAATAAATGGAATCGAAATCTTGCCTCCTGAAGAACGCATAAACGAAATATTTAAAAATTTAACCCGCTCTGATATATGATAAATGAAATGAAATATAAATGTCGTTAATATTAATTTTTTTTAGCCCAGAACCTGCAAATACTAAGTTCAGGCCTAGTATTTGTCAATTCTTCGTTAAGTTTATCAAGTTTTTTCATGTATTCTTCTTTTGTAATTCCTTGAAATTTAGATATGTTTTCGATTGCCATGTTTGAAGTAATAAAAGTTAAAATTATGTCCAAAATTGTTGAGCCGGTACTACCACCGTTCGGACCAATAACAAAGGTTCTTTTATCTTTGCCGACTTCTGTTATGTGTGGTTGTAATAAAATTACTTCATCGAGATGAGGAGTTAACGCCAGATCCATCCCGCGTTTTGTTCCTATCTCCGTTTCTATAATTATACGTAAATGTTAATATCAATTTTTGTATTATTAGATTTATAAATGAAATTTAATTACGTATATTGTACAATTCGCTCATCATTGGACCATTCTTGTCGGGTGAAATATATTCAACAATTTCGATATAACCACCTGACTTCGTCACTCTGTAAAATATTTTTTTTTTTTTTTTTTTTTTTTTTTAAAAAAAAAAGAAAACGAAAGAAAAAAAAAAAAAACAAAAAATAAATAATTTTTGTACCTAACAAGCTCAGAAATTACATGTGGCCATTCATCTGCTTTAATTATGAGCGCCATTCCTTCTAGATGAACGAAATCAAATTCGTTGTTGGGAAATGGTAAATTACCAAGTACATCAGCTTCAGAAAACTCCAAATTATTAGGTTTTATCTATTAACATACAAATATATGTATATATATATATATATATTAATTTTATATACAGTGGTAGTTTATTTTAACGAATTACTTACGTGACTTGGATATATTGGTTTTATATCAACTCCGAAAAAGCTTGAATTCCTATATTTGGTCGCCAAATCTAACAACCATGTACCTGGGCCACATCTTGAAAATAGATAAATTTTAAAAAATTTATACGCGTGACGTAATGTTCATTTAACTTACCCAGCATCCAATACTTTACATCCTCCTTGAATTAATCTCTCTTCAATAGGAGCAGAAAAATTATTTTGAAAAATATGTTTTTTAAAAAAATGATTAAGATGTTGTCTATCAATATCACTAGTACTATAATTTGATAAATAATATTCTAGCTCCCTCGATTCCTCAGGTTGTTCAAGTTGTTTAGTCTGTTGGGGTTTTTTTGATTTTTGTGTACGTTTCTTGGAAAATTTGAGATTTGATATTACGTTTCCCATGGTTTTCAAATATGGCTTGAAAGATGAAAAATGATAAAAGAATTGAGCTTGAAGATAAAGGTTCTTTTATTTTTTTTAAGGAACGTTGTTATTTACTTCACGTTGAAAAGTAGGAAAAAATAATAAATTTTAATTTTTAAGACCGCAAATTGGATGCCATGGAAGTCTTTATTTAAATAAAAACTATTTTACGTAAAAACCGATGAACCGGTTGAATCCGATTCTTATTATAGGCTCAACGAATCAACGAAACGTAAATATTTATTCAATCACTATTACACGAAAATCATGGATCCATGTTTATAAATCCAAATAGTCCAATAAGATCATTGGTAAGCTAAAAGTGCTGCAGGTAACGGCTTAATGAATTTAGTAATATTAGTTAAAGAATGAAACCTCCGAAAGTTTTTAGTATTGATAGACCATTGTTGATCGATAAAACATATCATTACATAATCGGGATATTGTTAGGTCATGTTCGGTTCTGGATCCGCTTCTAAATTTGGCAGATTTTGGATCTGGGACCCCTGGGCTATCGATATTGATAGATAACCACTCGTAAATATTAAATCGGTGAATAATAACTATAATTAATAATTAATAACTTAATTAACGATTATCACAATCATTATCTACCACAGCCACTACATTTCTCTTTCACTTCCGACATCAACCCGAACGGTCTTGGAAACATATTTTTAGCAAGGTGAACCCAGCAAGTCCATTATATGAGACCGATCTTCATATATTATAAATAATGTCTTCTTTCGTTTTAATGTTGAATATGTATGATGAATATGGTGCGTGCAATACTACTAGAAAATGTGATGAAAATTTTGGTATACATGCAAAAAAAATACTTTATACTCCATATATCCGGTTTACTAACTTCGGATTTCCTTTTAGAATAAGTACTGAGTATTTCTATATCCAATCTTTTTTCTTTACCTGAACGTGAACTTTTTTAACTTTACTATTTTTATTTGATGTACCAATTTTTCACTGCTTCATTCCTTTATATGTAACGTTCCAATGATGATGATTACTGTAATAAAATACGAAACAAATGTTTAATGATTTTTTTTAGTAATTGAACGAGTGATAATTAATAATTTATAGTTCGATTTCATGAGAAATGACGTTTACATTTGGGACAACATTGGAACTTTGTTTTTCCTCTGTCACATTCACGTGATCACCCGATAAAGTACAAATTTTTTTTTTTTATTCGTTTCCGTTTCTTAACTGTTAACCTTTTTTTTTTTCTCATTTCGTAATTTTCTTCTTTCAATTTGTTTTAAATAACAAGTTTCGAACGTGAATAGAATTATTTAAAATATACATAGGGATCTCGCTCTATTTTGCTCTTCTTTATAAATCTTCTTGCAGTACAGGTTAGTAATTGGACGTTATAAAAAAAAATTAATGGAATTTCAGGAAATGTTGATGAGGTCAGTATGTTTCTTAAAAAAAAAAAATTAATTAATGATTATAAATTAAAGAATCACAATTCAAAATTATAAAATAAATAATAACTTTTAATTTTCAAATATTTATTTTTTTCTTTTTTTTTTTTTTTTCTAGCTTCTTTCAAGAGAATCCAGATCGTGAATAGATAATCTCATCCTTGAATGTTGTTATTCTCTTCATTTTTTTATATCGTTCAATTATAGCCTGCACTGCAAGTGACTTATAACTTCTAGCAATATATTACGAAATTTCTTACATTTTTTGATAATTCTAAGGAAGAACGCTCACGATCACCGTCTCGGAATGAAGAAAAGAAAAAAAAAGGTAAAGTTAAATAGTTAAATCCACAAATGATAATTAATATAATAAAGCCATATTTTTTTTTACTTATAAATTAGAACAATAAAGAAATTGACAACAAAAAATCAATCAACAGTGTTAACTATATAATTATTATTTTACGGTATTTTTTTTTAAAAAAAATTCATTAATTTAATAAAAATTCGTTTTTATATTAAAAAAATTCGTCATTCTTAATATTAGATACGTTATACCCATTAAAGTACAAACCAAACTTGACCATCTTATACCGTTATACGATATGCGATCCCTTATCGACCTTCACATAAGATCTACTTGTACCATTCATTATACGACGTTATATGATCTCTCCTGTCAACACATTCAGATAAAGTTCTACTCCAATTTGATTATGTCCTTTTATAATTTTCTTTTTTAAATAATAATAAAAAGTCATTCATTATTTCGAGTCAAATTTCACGTGATAATTGCATAAAATATATTAGTATGAAAAACAAGTCATAAACTGATAAAATACTATGATCATATGGCATTTTATAATTCTTATGAGATGAAAGATTGAACGTTTGGAATACATTATGGACTTTTTTCATCGATTTTTGCTGTTCACACTCGCACCTAGTACCAAGCTAAAATAAAGATCAAAAATAAAGTCGCGATCTCTCGTCAAATTAGCGCAATTAATGAAAATGGCAGAAATGATAAAGTTTATTAAAAAAAATTTGAGGAAAAAATCTATAAAACAAATGAATACACGAAATGAAAAATAATTGTTAATTCGGGACAATCCGTTATAGAAGAGCCACCAAGAGAGAACATTCCTTTTTAATATTTTTAATGGATAAGTAAAAGAAGAAAAAGGAGGTTAGATTAAAAATCAATAAAGTTAATAAATATTTAAAATATGTTACTTTACCTTGTCGACTATTTTAGATTTTAAAGATTTTTTAATATCTTTTTTAAATTCCGTATAATTGAATTAATTAATATAATGATAAATTATATAATTATTATTATTCATAATTTTTTCTTTACTTATAATTTTTCTTAAAGTTTATCTTAATAGTAGTATATTTCTTAATTTCTTTCTTCATTTGAAGTTGAATTTGTTAATGAAATTTTGATATGAAAATGTATTTTTGAAAAAAAAAAAAAAAAATGTTTTAGAAAAAGAATTATAAGAAAAAGAACTTACAGTGCATAAGCAAATGCTTCGACGCAAAAAAAGTCTTATGATCCCATCACCATCACACAGCCCCCAAATTTTTGTCAATCAATGGATATGATCGTCTTAAGTTCTTGGTTTATATTTCTCTATTCGGAATAATCAAATACCTAGTTAGGTTAGGCGCTTGGTACTTCTAGCTTCAGCCCACGAAAAATAATTACTTAAATGATCAAAATTAATTATTTATTAGGAGCATAAAATTATAAAATTTGTGAAAAACAAATTTGTTCATAGTTTTAACACTGAGAATCTTTACATATAGAACTCTCTTTCATCTCATCATAAAATCTGTTGCCCAAAATTGCGGCTCTGGCGCTCGGCGATATAAATCATTCGGCGTGAATTAAACATATGCATGTGATATTTGATGCTGCGGTTATCCTGTAACTCCCGAGCTTATTAGCTAGTTTTAATTTTTTAATTTAATTATATAGAATACTATTATTCGTTAATTGACGGAATTATCATTCTCAAAAATAATATGTAATTTATGCTAAAGAAGCGTTGAAAAAGCTTACAAAGACGAGTTATCGAAGAAAAATTTGTATTTGAAGAGGAAAAAAGTATGAAAAGTATTTATGAAATAAAGCGTCGTGAGATGATCATGTGTTAAAAGTGTGTTACATGATGCGAATAACGCACAGGCTCTATTCTAAAAATTACTTTTAAATGAATTAATGATAAGATGGATTGATGCATAACAGATTATCAATTTATTATTTATAATAAAATACCAAAAATTTTGACTTGCATGAGTTTAACTTTGTACGCTACTTTTTATGCATATTTGTTTATAGTTACATGATACAACTGATACGAGCATTATACCAAAAATATTTCCGATTTATACATGATCACGAGTTCACACGGAATTTTTGAAGAACCATTAAAAAAGAGTTCGAATGGACACTAATATCGATAGCAGATCTTAACTATATATAGCGTTGAATCCCACGGCAAAATAATATTTTCCCTTTCTCGTTATATTGAATAGAGGGATATTATATATTTGTTCTGGGCGCAACAAATAATAGTAGGAAATAACTATTCCTATTGAATTATGATATTATTATAAAATAAATATATTAATACACCTTTTTTTATTCGGATTATAGAATTAATTAATTCCAAATGATGCAATTATATATATACAATATTATGCCAAGAAATGTGCCGTGTGACCTTTACACATTAGAACAAAACTCATGTTAAAAAAAAAGAGTTATACAATTTTGTTAATAATTATTACATTTTTTGAAAACTCCGCTGCATGTCCATTATCCTTTGTTGCATTAATTCCTTTTTCTTTTTCTTCATTTTTTATGCTATTTGATTGGCTGTCACACAAATCGACATACAATTTTTTGTAAAATTATATCGAATAATATATTAATATATATGAAGAAAAAAAGCATGCAATGAAAACAAAAAAAAAAAAAATTTTCAAAGAAAAGAGTACACTATTGGTCACATCTAGTAAAACGTCATTCACCCAAATGTCTAAATGTATAATAAATTAAGTCCTTACCAAAAACGATAAATTCATTGCAAAAATTTTGTGCGTCCAACTATGCATATAATCTGAGTGAAATTTTACCAAAAATGATGAACTAATTAATTTTGATCCAATAGTTTTAACAAATGAAAGAAAAAAAAAGGCGAAATTTTCGTTTGATACATACATAAATTTGAAACAATAAAGAATATAATTCTTTTAGATCTTTGTGCGCTTCTCGATTTCAATTTTTCTATTTTAGTCATTACCAGTTTTTTACAAAATGGAAAACAATTCAATAATTTGTTAATTGAAAATAGTTATTTAAACCCTACTTTTCGACGTGTTTGGTCGTTATTTTTTTTTCTTCCAAAAAATTCACTTTAACCCCTTTTTTTTTTAAAAAAAAAATGACAGATTTATCATATGATTTTGGAATTTGTCCAGCTTGTAATAAAAAACGAGAAGCATTTGCTTGGTGCGTCAATTGTGATGTTAGACAATTAGAAAAAAATTTTAATCTTTGGACCAGCGGTGACCCCGGAATTGATGATTTTATTAAATATACACAACGTAATTCGACTCGAGGTATGGATTACCTCGAGTGGATTGATTATAATCAATTCTCTCATATCAATAATACTGGTAAGGCAGGAGCATTTGCATCAAATTATTCGGCTATATGGGTGAAGGGTCCAAAATGTCTTGCTGACAACGGTAGATCATGGATTCGTTGTGGCCCAATCCAAGTCATACTCAAACAATTTCTCCCTGTTTTTGAAAAAAGTGAAAAGTCTCTTAGTCAGGTAATTAATTTTCTTTTATTATTAATTTTCTAAACAACAAAATAATAAAAATATTAACATAAAATGTTTTCATAAATCAAAAGTTGTACAAGTATCATAAATGTTTCATAGAAGGATCACTTGCGGACTTTTATGGGTTTTCAAGAGATGAGAGAACATCTCGCTTTTTTATCGTAATGAAAGAATTTAACTGTGGTGATTTATATTCGGTTATGGATACTCAAGGTGAAGTACTTTGCTGGAGGGATGTTGTAGAAATTCTTTCTCAAATTTCAGAAGGATTATTTAAAATTCATCAAATGGGCCTAACACATGGAAACTTACATGGTGGAAATATTTTGATTGAACAAGACGAGATTATGATGCATGCTAGAATAGCTGATACAGGTTTATGCGGAGATTTAATAATGGAAAAGGTTTTTGGCGTCATTCCTTTCGTTGCACCGGAAATTTTTAATGGATATGAAAAAACTCAAGCTTCGGATATCTATAGCTTCGGAATGTTGATGATGATGTTACTATCCGGTTTAAGACCGTTTCATGACAGATCACATGACAGTCAACTTATTGAAGATATAAAAAGGGGATTAAAACCCTATTATTCAAATAAAACTCCACAAGTTTATTTGCAATTAATGACAAGATGTTGGGATAACAACCCAAACGCTAGACCATCCGCAATGGAACTACACAAAACCATTAGTGGATGGCTCTACGCATTATGTTATGATATTCAAGTAAATGAGTTGTCTGAACAATTCGACACTGCTGAAGAAATTAAATACTTGTTCTTAGATTCTCCGACAACCGTCAGAACAATCCATCATAATGCAATTTATGTGAGTCGCGATATTTTTTCTATTTGATGAATATTAATAATATTATCTTTATTATATTTATAGAGTTTTTCTTTTTAAATTATATTGTTGATTTACATTAAGAAAAAATTGTATTACTTAAATATTTTTATATTTATTCTATTTTTATTTTATTTTTTTATACATATATAATAAATAAATTAAAGTGATTTTGCTTCATACGGTTTAATTTGATTCGTTAGGCTGTATTTAAAGAAATATTCAACCTTTTTTATATAAATCACGTAAAAACATAAATCAGCGAGAAATTGATGTAATACAAAAGTGACGAAACTCCCTTCGCCTATCGTCTAAATTTTATAAAATCTCTCGTGATTTCCCACCAAAATAATATTTCAATAATAGCATCATGTCTGAATGGGATCATTCATTATACATACGATAAAATTCATATAATGGTGGTAATACTTATTTTTATAGAATCATAGAAGTTTAGAATAAATAGGTACTTCAAAAAAAAAAGCGATTAGCCTCAAGAGGGCAACGTGCACAGACATACGATCTAATTAGGTAACTTTTGCATGGATCCTTTTTTTTTAAAAAAAAAACCATCACATTAGAACTTCTAACATGAATAAAAAAGAAAAGTTCTCATATATATGGTTTTAATTGGTGGGAATACATGCGTCTGAAAAGAAATCGAACATTATATGGCTTATACAGAAACAACAATAGTGGTAAATTTTTTTAACGTTAAAAGAAATTAACTCAAAAAATTAATTGCTTGCAAAAATCGGTTTATCAGAGGGGCAAATACTGCCGCTGTTAACATACAACGGTGCAAAAACTGAAGACTACAGGAATTAAATGTAACGATTACTAAGTACTGTCATTTTTCTTCAAGAATAAGTAACGGCATTTTCTTTACCAAACTAAATTGTATTTTATGGTTCTTTTATTTTCAGGCGATTCTTCATGATTCTGAATTTTTCAAGAATGATTCCATTGATGTTATGATTGGTATATTTAACCAAAATTGTTTCAAATTTAAAATTGTATTTTGCTGCTTAGACTCTGACTGCATACCTGTATTAATCTCGTTAATCGAATACAATTTGGATACGCTTAGAAGTTAGCGATTGATTGTTTTTCAATACATTCAAAGTATGTATATTAAAAGGATTTACGTGAGAAAACTTTTAATATCGTTTGAAATTAATTAATTATTTCCTATGGATTATTATTGTCAGTGGTGTATACTAATTTCAACTTATTTATTAATAAATTCAGTCATGTATCAGTTGCTGCAGCTTAGGTTGAGTACACTTAGATCTCCTTTAAGGAATTGCTAATGAATATGGCGAAACAAAAAAAGAAAAAGAAAAAAAAACAAATGAAAGTACATTTAACAGAAGGAAATATAGAAACAAGAATCCTTGATCGATACCTGGAGAATCGTTACGTTATAATTTCGGACATCGTAATTGTTGTGATGGCACATACTTTTTTTATAGATTTTAATGATGGTTATGGTTTAGAAAAGCTAAAAGTATTAAACGAGCTAAAAGAATTAATCAATATACAGAATAATTTAAGTATATGACAACATTTGATGCGAGTTGGGAAAGTATCATACCTGTTTTAGAAAGTCAATCTGATACAATAACAAAATTACATCTTTAGTAATACAATTACTTTATCTTTATCATTTGTTAGTCTATTCATAAATTTACAAGAGGTTATATTTTCATTTCAATCCGAGATGATGATGATGACGATGACGATGACGATGACGACGATGATGATGACTTTATTGAAGACTTTGATGAGATAGGAAACTCTAATTTTCCTAATTTACAAGTATTAAAATCTCTTATCGGCTTCCAAAATCTCAGTTATGATAAAATTTTTAGCAAACCCCTCAAAAAGCTTTTATACGTGAATGTAATAGTGATGCAATAATCATCTATTACTAATTTAAGTCTAAATCTTTAATAGATGTCAATACCTGAAAAGTATTGAATTTGATCTGGGCGAAAGAAAAGGATGCATTAGTAATTGCTGCAACCCATCCATCAAACAATTTTTGTGAATAAAAAATACGTAACGTTGAATCAAATTTAGATCTTGGATCTCTGAAAGATTTAGAAAAATTTTTCGTAAAATGGAAAAATAGAAAACCAAAAAATTACTTTCTTTAGTAATCATTAAGAATGATGATCGTAATAAATTATTAAGTGAAGAAATTATGAAAATAGTTAAATTTAGATGTTGTTTAAGTTGAACTTGGGTTTAAATTGTATGATGATGAAATAGAAGAAGTATACGAATTATTTTACGAATTTTTTTATTTATTTCTGTTTATAGAATTCGAGAACAACTTTGTTTTAAACAAGAATAGGTGGGTATTAGATGGTGAATTTTTTATAGAAATTGGATTGGATGGATTTGCTGATTCTGAAGGCAATAATTTAGCGACAATGATTATTAATGGATTAACGCGTTATCTTATTAATGAAGCTAGAGGATACATGATGAGTTTGAACGGACAGGTTATTTTCATTCTTAGGACGCAAATACAGCAATGCACAATCACTGCTCCTTGGATAACCCACTTCACGATTTAATTTTAAAATATTTTTTGCCAGTTAACATATTGGAGTAAGGAATAATAAGTTTAAAAGAAAGTTATTAGAGTAGCAGGTGTTTCAAGGGAGGAATAAAGTATAAATAAATATACCTGTCCACCCCTAGATATTTGCAATGCAATAATAGTAATTCCTTCCTTCTATCCTATACTGGTATAATATAATTATATTAAACCAGCTAGATTAAAAAAATTTTTTTACATATTAATAAATCAAATTTACCAAGAAAAAAAAAGTTATAATAAAGTTTTTATATTAATAAAATTTTTACTATAATTTTTTAAATATATTTTTTTTACTAATTATTAAGAGTAGAAGAGCTAATTATATAATTAAAAAAAAGATGATTTTTTTTTATTTTTCATATAAAACTGTATTTACTAGAACGATTGTCCTTTATGTGCTGAGGAAAAAGAAACTTTTACCCACATTTGGTTATGTCCGTACCAAACAGAAGCCTTTAGACAATTATATAACAATTTCAAAAATACGTTAATTTTTGGGATTCTCAATCTAACAACTGACGTCTCTGCTCAACAATTAAGTGATCAATTTGATCTCTTATTATATACAAAAAATTTTCACGCTAGCGACATCACATTTATAGATATTATTAAAGGGTTTGTCCCTACAACCCTAATAGAATGGCTGCAGAAGTATACTACCGCTACCCAACGTCGCGATCTTTTAATCAAAGTTTTTGATAAATTATACGAAGATTCCCTGGAACTTTGGAAATCACGATGTGAAGCAGTTGCTTCAATCGAACACATGTGTGGTATTACGCAATATATGAAACGTTCTATTTCATATAGTACGAAATATAAAGAACCTTTTACTTCTTATTATAATACTAATTTTTCTTTTGATTTTTCTTCTCTTAATATAGAATACATAGAATATATAAATTTATTGATTAGATTTAACGTAGCATATATAGATCTATTTGCATTTGATACTCCATAATGCTTGGTATTATTTTTCCCTAACGTTTATTACACTTTAGTTCATTTACTAGATATTTAGTTAAACATTTTTAATATTTTTGGGGGGTTGTGGGATAGGTTGTTACAATTTTCTCCCTTAATAGAAAGTTGGGATTAATAATCCAGCAGGGTCTACTTGATTCGTCAAGCGCTGGTATCATAGTTTAGCTAATTCGGTTCTGTAGTTGGTTATAGTTCCATAGTAAAAACTTTACCACTGACTCACTCCATTTGGAGTATTTAATGTAATCTCTTCGTATTTTATGTTAACTTGTCAATAAAAATAAAAAATAAAAAATAAAAACTGTATTTACTAGAAGGTTAGTATTTAAATTACCATTAAATTGCAAATCTCTTTTAGTATTACAAATTATTTAAAAAATATATCTTTAAATTAACTTTAAATTTATGAAACTTTATATATTAAAAATATAATAATTAAAAAAATAATTATATTAAAAATTCATTACTTATTATTTATTCAAATAAAAATTTTATTAATACTATTTATTTTTTTTTAAAAAAAATTTAAATATATTAATAAAACTAATAATAATAATTTAATATTTTAATTTATGATTTGCCTAAAATTGCAAAAAAATTACTATATAAATTTAGTGTAAAAAACTTAAAACACTCTTATATTATTTTATAATCCAGTAATTGGATTTTAATAAACCTTAAATTATTTTGTAGATATCAATATCCTTTTCAAAATAAAAAAAAAAATTTAAAATCTAACTGATAAATTATAAAATAATTACCAAAATTATTTTTAAAGCAGATTAAATTTCAAATTTAAAGTCTAATCTTATTTAAAAAAAATATCAAATTCTACAAATTAGTTTAAGGTTTATTAAAATCCAATTACTGGATCATAAGATAATACAAAATAATATTTTAAGTTATTTATATAGTAACTTTTTGCAGTTCTTAAATAAATCATAAATTAATAAATAAATAATATAATATTTTAATATATAAAAATCAGTATAGTAAAATACTAAAAATTTGTTTTTAAAATTTTATTATATCTATAATTTTAGTAAAATTAGTATATAATTATCATATAAATTTAAAAAATTTTTTAAGATTAAGTCTTTTATTTTACTATATAAATCTTTATACAATTAACTCTTAATATAATAAATCCTAAATTCTATGCTTTAATTTTACTATAGAGCTATAGTGAAAATTTTAAGCAATTTAATTAGTATTTCACTATAATAAAGAATTTTTAATATATTTAATTAGTTAAATATATTTAATAATAAAAATCTATTATATTAAAGGTTTATTATATTAAAAATTGATTATATATTAAATTATAATATTATATAAAATTATTTCTTAAACTGTAAGAATTAAAATTAATTTTAAAAATTTTTGAATTTTTTAAAATATTTTAAGATTTTATAATTATAAAAAAATAAAATTTAATTTATTAGATTCTTTTAAATTTTTTTTTTTTTTTTTTTTTTTATAAAATTATTAAAATGAATATAAATTATAACTAAATTTAAATTTAAATGAATTAAAAAAAAGAAAATTTGTTTTTTCAAAAAATATTTTTAGTATTTTTTTTGAGTAAATTTATACGTTGCCTCTGCGACGTATCACCTTTGGGCAAAATTATGTAATGCCGGCTAAAATTAAAGCATATGCCATTTAACAGGATATGAAAAATAGATTTTTTACAACAAAAAAAATTCTAAGTTCCTTAGATAAATAAAAAAGAAAGATATATATTTTTTTTTAAAAAAATAGTTTATTTTTTTTTTTTAATTAAATTATAAACTTATAAATTATTTTTTTTAAAAATTTTTTTTTTAACAATAAAAATAAAAAAACTATAAATGCGGTGACATATATTACATAATATCATTTTACTATAGACGCTTACCGCTCCACCCCCAGGTAAGATATTGTGATTACGTGATTACAGATCATTTTCCTTTTATAGAATTGTGCATCAGTATTTCATCAGTATTTCATCAGTATTTCATCAGTTTTTTTTTTTAAAAAAAAAATTCGGTTTAAAAATTCAATTTCATTTATTTTTAATACTATAAAAACACGTTCATTAAATAAAAATGATATAAAACAATGTTTGATGTGAAAATTTTATCCAGTTTATATTCATAGTCTATACATATAAAATTCTCAATTCCCTACATTCTGAAATTCTAAAATTTTAAGTCCAAAAATCTTTAATATTCGTATAATTAAATTATGAGATTAATCACAAATGATTCCATGAAATATATAGTATAGCGATTGTGATACCTATTACTGTTTGTAGTTGCGATTCACATTTTCTCGTTACAAAAGGAGAAATTGAATATGCTGCAGAACTTCATCTGTTTTATATTTAGATTTTAAACTCTCAACACGTCAATAAATCTGTTCTCATTTTATATTTCCAAAATTTGCAAGCTGTTTTCTTTACAAACATTAAAATACAAGAAAATTGAGTAGTTACAGCTTAAAATGAACCGTCAAACCTTCTTTCTTAGCCCCAAGTTTAATAAGAAACTGATTTATAATTTACAAACAAATAAGTACCAAGAATTCATCAATGCTTATGTATATAGTATTATGGTTAAGACCAGAAATGGTGATCCTAACCGTACTGAACTTTGTAAATCAGCAACTAAAGAATGGAATAAAATTAAAAGAAAAGATAAAATGGAAATTGATGACATTATTAGAGGCTATCTAGTCACGCCATATAATCTATGTGATATACAAACAGTGAAGTCAAAATCATCTAGATCTAGAGAAGAATCACTCCCAAATTATCCCACGTTTCATACAGTGGATCCTGTTCAAGAAATCTTCGTTAATGCATCAGTTCAAAAAAAAGCAGCAAACAAGATACAAATAGCTAAAAAAAAGCTTACTGAATTTGATCAGATCTACAACATCACAACTGATTCTCAGTTTCGGCTTGATACTTATAAAAAAATAGGAGATCTTCAAGATAAAATCAGATTTAATAAGAAAAGAATTATTAAATTAAAAAGAAATGCTAATTATGCTCAAAAGTGCAGAGAAAAAAAAAGAAAAATACTTAATAAAAATCAGGAAGTAATACAATATGACAAACCTGGTCATCCCTCACTTCTTTTTAAACATCTGAATTTACATGATCATATCCATGATTCGATCAAATTTGGGGCGGCTGATGAAAAATGATGAAGAGAAGTTATAAAGGTCCTAATCATTAAAAATTTGCGCAAAACTCTTGAAGAAAATTATAACATTTATATGGCAAGAATCACATTGAATAATTACTTATTGTCACAGCAATCCAACTCTATCGCTGCAAGAGCGCATCATCATCCTGCATGGGTCGCAGTAGCTGGTGTCTCATGTACCAAAACATGGGATTATCCTGATGGTCATTATTGCCTTGCATCTGTTAAAAGTGCAAGATAATTTGCCACTATTTTTGCCGATAAAACTGTTATTATTTCATAAGATGATAAAGCGAAGATAGGTCTTAGGGTACCTGCTGTAGGTCGGATATTTTGCACTTTGCAATTAGTACATAAACCTGTTAGTGTGGCCGACTATGATTTCCCTCTAGGAAATGGGCAAAAGGTTGTTCCATCGGTTTACCTTATAATAAAACCAAATGAATCACACGACGAGTTACGAATAGGACAACTTGCCATTTTTGTACATCATCAATGGTCCCTTGGTACATCCTTACTCTCATATATGCAAGTCCTTGAAAACCTTACTCTGGATCCTAAATATAATGATATATTGAAAACAAATAGGGAGATTCGACTTATTTGGATGTTATTGGTGGATGGAGGTCTGGACGAAAATTCAAGACATCTAAAAAATATTAAAAACTATTGCCAACTTTTTCGAAAATTCGACTTAGATTACCTGACTGTACGAATACATGCTCCAGATCAGTCCAAGTATAATCTGGTTGAAAGAGGCATGGCAACACTATCCGAAAAATTGGCTGGTATCACGCTACTGGTTGATCATTTTGGATCACACTTAAATACACAAGGCAAGGTAATTGATCTGGAGTTGACTCTTCAAAACTTTCGTTATGCTGGAGAATCACTTTGCGATATTTGGCGTAAAGATTGATTTTCAGAAAAAGTATTGATGCACAGTATGTCAAAGAGCTTACTAACCTGTTTGAAAACATAGAGTTTGAGGGTATAGATAAAGAAAAAGAAGAAGGGCGAAAACAACAAAAAAAGAAACAACAAGATGAAAATGACATACTGGAATGTTTTGTGCCGTGGTCATAGATTGAAAACTATTGTAATTTATGTCAGTATTCTCTCAATATTAAACGTTATACAAATGCAAGTTGTTGTGGGCCACCTCGCGCAAAAGAAGCTACAGAACTTCTTCTCTTGAATAATAGTTTTTTGCCCCCAATTATGAAAGCCAAAGACAGACATTTCACAAATCCCATACATCTCCTTGAGTATTATGACCTCTTAAAAATTCCTGGGTATGATTCACATTGCCCATTGCTTGATCAAACAACCTATTCGCGCCTTTATTGCACAGTGTGCAACAAATACTTTCCAACTCTTGCTTATTTGACAAAACATAAAAAAGCAATGCATCCAGCAAGCCAGGAACGCCCTAAGGGAAAATCCAAGAATAATTTAAATTCTCTTGATGATTTCTCTTTTCTCACTTCACAACAAAATGAAATGTGTTTAAGGGAGTATATGTCAGATAATGAATGATCGTATATAGCTTACTGTTTCCCTGTTATATTTGGGTAAAATACATGGATATAAAACATAAATTTATTTTGTTAACGTGGAAAACTATAGTAACACAAATGACTAATAAATTCTAAGCCACTAAATTGGTTATATACTTTAATAATATCACGTGATCAATATTAACGTAAGATTTTTTGTGACCCCCCACCCCCTAAAATATTACGTAATAAATGTTATCGCCTTAATGTTATGATTATAATTAAATAAAATTTTATATAATATAATATATAAATTTTAAAATTTTATTAAGTTAATTAAAGTTAAGGAAAAAATCAATATTTAACAAAAGAAATTTAATAATATCATTTATGCAAATTATTACTAAAAATGATTAGTATATAATTTTTGTTGTATTAATTTTTTCTATATGATATTTAATTAAAATATTAAATAAATTGATAAATAATATTGATCCTTATCAAGCCATTTGCAAAATTTTATACTATTAAAACTTAATTTTTTAAGGTTAATATAGAAAAATATAGTATTCTGATTGTAAAATTTTAATCTGTTTAAAATTAATAAAATATTTTATGATATACTGTATTCAATAATATTGTTCTTTATTTAGATATATTATTTTTTTTTTATTTTTATGTTCATATTCTTATAATTTCATAAAAAAAATAATACTTTACCTAACTTATTAGATTTATTAGTAAAACGTTATTAATATTTTTTTTATTTTTTATAAATTTTAAATATAACATTTTTGGATCCTTAAAATTTTTTAAAAAAAGAGTTATAGATAATTTTTTTTATAATAAGAAATTTGTAAAACTTTACTAATAATCTCTTTTATTTTTGTAATAATATTTTAAATTAATTTTTTTAAAAAAATATATAAATTTACAAATAAATGATATTTTACTATTAGAATTGTTAATAAAATTTTTGCTGACATTTTTTTAAACTTCAATTTTAAATGTCTTATATTTATAAATTTCTTTAAAAATGGGTGATTAATTATATAAAAAGATTCTTTTTATAATAAAAAAACATTAAAAGAATATTACTAATACTTTTTTTTATTATTATAAATTTCAGCATTATATCTTTTATAGATTATATAAAAATTAATAATTTAGTTATATTTTATTATAAGGGTTTAATTATTTTTCGCACCTGCAATGCATTGCACTCTTTTTTGTTACCTGTATTACATCCCTTTCCTTTTCATTTTTTTATATGTATTTTGATAATTTAGAATTTTTTCAGTTATAAAAAATCTATTTTTTATGCTTCTAATTAAATATTACATATTTAATTTTACCTGGTATTACCGTAATTTTATCTGAGTGTAATGTATCACAAGTGTGAAAAAAATAAAACCCTTATTATAAATATAAAATAAAATATTTTTCTTATTTATTTAAATTATATTATATTATTTTTTTTGCTTACTGAAAAAATTTAATAATAAAGAATATCACATTCCAAAAAATAATTTTTTATTAATATAAAGTCTGTAAAATTAATTATAAATTATTATTTTGTTGAATAGTAATTTATTTTTTAATTAAAAATGCCAATTATTAAAATGTGAAATTTATGTATATTATATCTTAAGAGTTAAATTATTTAAGTATTATATAGGAAAGCTAAATTTAAATTTATCCTAAAAAAAATATTTACTAATTAAAAAATTTAAGTTTTATTATAATAGTATAAAGTAAATAAATAATAAATATTTTTTATTATATTTATATTATTTTATAATAAATTATTAAAATTAATATTTTGATAATTATATCTTGCAGATTAGAATAAATATAATTTTTGATAAATTATTTATATAATATATAAATTAAATATCAATAAAAATACAGTATATTAAGAAAATAGTTGCGTGATATAATATAAAATTGATTAAATAAAAAAATAGTGGGACAATGCATTTATTTATAAAATAAATAATGTAATACATGTTATTTACCTTCTATTTAACATATTTAAAAAAAAATTTTATTATATATTTGTTAATTTCCTCTTAATAAGTAAAAAAAAAAGTATAAATAACATTAATTAAATGCCTAAATTTTAATTAATTAATATTATTAGTTAAATGATACTGGTTAAATTAAAAAATACATAAAAATAATGAATATTAGCATAAAATAGATTCTTATAAATAATATAAGAAAAAAAAATTCTTTAAAATATTATGAATCTAAGAAAATTAATAGTCTGATAAATTTCAATTTGAATAGGTTGAGATTGGCAAATCATCATGTATATATATTATTTACTTAATTTCTCATTAACTAAAGTTTAAATTAAAACCAATTTTTTTTTATTTATAGAATTGATGTTTCCTAATAAAAATAAGTTAATTTCATATATTTTAAATTATTAATTACGAAGAAAACTAAATTAAATTGTTATAAAAACTAATTTCAATTTATATTATCATTTACATTTATTTTCTAATGATTCAAATTACATCAAAATTGTTTTAAATACATTGTAAAGGAATGTTTTTTATAATATATATAATTTTTACTCCATTATGACTACTAATATTAAGAAATTTAATGTGTATAATGATTTATAAATTTAAAAATAAAGATAATAATTTTTAAACATTTTAAAAAATATGTTCATACTAGTTTTAAGAAAATAATATTTATAAAACTAAATATTAAAATTTTAATATTTAATAAAGTATATTATGAATTTTTTATAAATATAATTTTAGCTATCTAATGTTTTTAGTTGTGAAATTATTGAGGTTTTTATTTGCACAATTATTTTCTTAACATACTATATATATAGATTATTAAAAAAAAAAAATAAAATTAATAAAAATTATATAATAATTTTTATATTATATTTAAATTTACAAATTTTAAGTTAAATTTTTTTATTAAAAGCTAATTACAAATAATTTTTATATATTAAAATAAGTATTACTAAATATTACCACCAGTAATTACCAAAAATTATAATTTTAATTAAAGTTAAAATTATTTATTAAAAAAATTTTAATTTGAGTAAATTTAAATAATAATAAGTAAAAATAAATATAATTAATATTAATCATACTTATACATAAAACTGAAATTAATTAATTTTAACCTCTGAAATAGTTGAAATAATCAAAATAATTTTAATTTGAGCAGTATTTAAGTCTCTTTAAAAGTTAAAATAGTCAAAATTATATTATAATCATATAATATTTATAATAAACAATGATATTAAATTCAAAATTAACAATCTTTACATTAGTGATTTAAAATTTTATGATCTTTATACAGTCAGATTTAGCTCATTGAAAGAATTTCAATGATATATATTGCATATTTGTAACATTAATATTAACAGAGTTATTTACATTTAAAATTTAGTATTAAATAGTTTTATAAAAAACCATATATTAATATTCAAATTAATGATCTTTGCATTTAATAATTCAATTTTTATGATCTTTACATAATTGGATTCAGTTCATTAAGAGGATTTTAAACATATATGTTGCATATCTGTAACATCAATATTGACAGAGTTATTCACATTTAAAATTTAATATTAAATTATAATTATAAAAATCATATGGCTATGACATAATTTTGATTATTTTGACTTTAATTTTAATTTTTAACCTTTCTAAATCAAAATATTTTGACTTTTAGATTTTAATTTTAATTTTATATATAATTATATTAAAATTTTTAAAAATTTTATTAAAAAGAATTTTTTTAAAACTAAAAAAAATTAAATGTATTTTTTCTTAAAAATTATCTAAAAAATAACTTTTTTAACTTAAAAAAAACTTAATTTACTTATAAATTTATATATAATAATATTATTTATAAAAAATTTCTATTTATACACAGTGTGTTCAAAATCAGATTACGTGATTAATTGTATTAGATTTATTTTTTTTGCAAAATATTATTAATCAATTTTAAAGAATTTTAAAAATCTTTCATTTTTATTTATAATGCAAGGTTAAATTTACAAGTTACAATGTTAAATTAATTAGATAAAGAAGAAATTAAAAAGGATGAAAAGAAAGTTGAAAAAGTATATGTGGATGAAAAAAATAATGGAGGGCAAAAAAATTTGAGAAAAAATTATATAAACAACAAAAAATATGAGAAAAATCAAAATAAAAATAAAAGGAAATGAGAATAATAAGGAAAAAAGGTAAAAGAAGAAAAATGAAAAGGAATTGGTTAGACGAGAAAAAAATAAATCAGAAAAGAAGAAAAAAGAAATAGAAAGAATTAAAGAATATGAAAGGGTTAAATGGGAAGAAATGAAATGGAAATAAGAAGGTTAAATGTGAAAAGAAAACAAAATGAAAATGAAAAGGAATAACAAGAAAAAAAATGAAATAGAAATATTAAATGAAAAGGAAATAAAATGGAAAAGTAGGAAAATGAAAACAAAATGAAAAGAGGAATATGAAAATGAAATGAAAAGAGGAAATACAAAAACAAAATGAAAAGGGGAATACAAAATGAAATGAAAGAGAGGAAAATGAAAAGAAAATAAAATGAAAAGGAGGTAAACAAAAATAAAATAGAAAGGAAAATACGAAAACAAAATGAAAACAGAAGAATACAAAAACAAAATGGAGAAGTGGAAAACAAAGATGATATGAAAAGCAAAAATATAAAGTAGAAATAAGTGAAAAACAAAATAAAAAGGAAATGAAAACGAAAAGCCAACCCATAAAGAAAAGAATAAAATAGCTCAATTAGTAAAAATGAAATATAAAAAATAACAAAGGAAATAAGAATAAAAAGTAAATATACTGTATCTTTATTCATGAAACTAAAAGAATCTAAAGATCTAAAAAAAAAAAAAAAGAAATTAAAAACAAAACAAAAAAAAAGAAAAAAGGATAGAAATGACATACCTTTATGCAAAACTGAAATAATCTAATGATAAAAGACCTAAAAAGAAGAGAAGAAGATTAGAAAGAAAAAGAAAAATCAAAAATAAATAAAAAAAAAATAAGAAATATACAATACCTTTGCAGGTTTCGTGAAGAACCATCTGAAAAGAAAAAGAATATGTAAACAAATAACTAATTAACCAATTTGATATTATTGTAAGACTAATCAACCAATCAGTAAGTTTAATAATGTGGTACCATATTTGAACATCCTGTGTAAACTTAAAAATTTTTTTATTTATATTATATATAAATTAATATTTTAATGAAAAATTTTAAAATTAAAAAAAAATTTTAGATGTAATAATAATCATTATACAATAATTATAAAAAATTAATTATGAATATAAAAAAAAAAAGAAAATTTATTTTTCACCTGGATAATTTCTTATCTCTATTATGCGTAAATATTTTGATTAGCTAATGAAATTTTACAATTATCAGTATCATATCAACCAGTTATTTGTTTACATCTGTTTCTCTTTTTTGGTTAACTTTTAGCTTTACATTAAATGTTTGATATTTCTTTTTTTTCATATTTTTATTTTTTTTTTTGTTTTCTAATTTCTTTCTCTTTTCCTTCTTAAGTTTTTATTAAGTTTTTCAGTTTCATATCAAAAGTACATTATTTTTTTTTGTATTTAATTTTTTTTTGTTTTGTTTTTTAACCTTATTTCATTTCTTTTTCTTTTTTATTTTTATAGATTTTGGTTTTTTTTTAGATTTTGTTTTCTTCTAGTTTTCTTTTTTTAGATTTATCAAAACTCTTTGAAATAGAAAGTAGGTGTTTGGCTTTACTTTTTTGTTGTATTCTCTTATTCTTACCTTTATACTAATAATAGTTTTTTATTTTTCTTTTTTTTTGGTCTTTATTTCATTTTTAATTTTGATACTCTTTTATTTTTATTTCCTTTTCCTTTCATTTTTCCCTTTTTTATTCACTTTTTCTTTCACTTTTTCTCTTATTTTCATTTTTGTTTTTTCTCCCATTTGTTTCTTTTGTTTTTTCTTTTTTATTTTCTTTTTTCTTTACTTTCCCTTCCATTTTTCCTTTTTCTTTACTTTTCTTTCATTTTTCTATTCATTTTTTATTTTTTTTTCTTTCATCTTTTATTTTTGTTCTCTTTACCTTTAATTTTCCTTTTTTCTATAAGTTTTTTTTTAGGTTTTCTGAATCTTTTCAAAAATGAGATGGATGTTTCATTTTATTTCTTTTTTTATTGTATTCCTTTATCTTTATTACTAACAAATTTTTTTCTTTTCTCTTTTCATTTTTATTTTTATTTCATTTTTGTTTTATTTCCTTTACCCTTTTATTTTTCCTTTTATTTTTCCTTTTTTTATTCCTTTTCTTTTCATCTTATTTTTATTTTCATTCCTTTTTTTATTCCTTTTCTTTTCATCTTATTTTCATTTTCATTTCTTTCTCCTATTTTATTTTTATTTTCTTTTCCATCTATTTCTTTTGTTTTTTTCCTTTATTTTAATTTTGTTTCTTCATTCACCATCTTTTTGTTTTTTCTTCTTTTATCAAATATATTATTTCCCTTTCTTTTGGTCTTGCTTCCTTTTCTATTTATTTTTTTTTGTTTTATTACTTTTCTATATATATGTAACATTTTGTTTAAAGCTTCATATAAACTGGCTCAAGCTAAGTTAAGTTAAAATTTGAACCAGCTTGACTTGATTTGACTAATTGAGCCAGGCTCATTTTCAAGCTAAGCCAAGCTAAGCCATAAGATGGCTTGGCTTAAGCCAATTTGAGCCAGATAATGATTTTTATAATTTCGGTTAGAAAATTAAAAATTACCATATTTGAAATTGACATGATACTGGATTCTATACCATCTTACAGAAAATTTTTTCATAATTGGAATTTGTGTAACCTTAAATTTCAAAAAAAGATATTTTATGAAGATTACTTAATTCTGGTTGGAATTATAAAAATTACATTAAATTATGTAATATAACTCCAAAAAAATCTCGCGAACTGGCTCATGGCTTGTGAACTAAGCTCAAGTGAGCCATGTTAAAGCTTAGTCAATATGAGCTGGCTTGATTGGCTGCAAGTCATGGTTCATGCAGAATATTAATTTTGCCATTATTGTTAGGTTTCATATCATTATCACTAGTTATGTTAAAAATAAAAGTTTTGGCTTTGAATACAATAAACTTAAGTTTTAATTTTAAATAAATGTATTTTACTCTTCTATTCAACAAACTTTGAAGGAATAAATTCACAAATATTTTGTAATATAAAAGTTGTTTTATATTGCAGAATTTTTAATTTTTTTTTATTTTACATGAGAATAAATTTAAGTTAAAAAAATTAGCCAATTAAAAGTATATATTACATAATAGGAGTGAGTAATATCAGATCTCGAATATATATTTTTATAATTGGCTATATAATCCAAAATTAGATAATTAAAATTATAATATTGCATTATTCAATTATTACCTCTAAATCAAATTCACTTATTGCCATTTGCGTGATTTGATGATATTTATAATATATTTAAAAAAAAATATTTTTCCATTATTGATTTAACTTATAATAATAAGTCTGAATATTTAAGAAAAATAGGTTTGCTAACATCATATTATACTACATTCAGCTAACAAATTACCACCAAAATCTTATATTTATTTTTTATAGTTGACTCATAAATCACAAATTAAATTACCGTATTCTTCCGTTTTTAAGCACCACCTTTTTAGGGGAAAATTTTTGCGAAAGTTTAGGGTGGTGCTTAAAATCGGAAGTTTTTTTTTTACACTTTCTTTGCGCTTTTAGTCATATTCGTATTAGTCATTTTTAACCCCTTTATATAATACTGTCGTTAAAAAAAAAAAAAATTTATTACGGTACTTTATTTAAAAAAAAGAAAATTAAAAAATTTTTTTTTAAAAAGAGTTTTAAAAAATAAACATTTCTTCAAATCTCTCATAAAAATTTTTTTCATTCGCACTTCAGATTTTTTACCGAAACATTTTTTTTTTATAATTATGATGATCCATTTTACCCCTTATTTTTTTTTTTCACACGCGATGCCAAAAGTTCAAAGGTCATCATATTCTGCAAGTGAGAAGCTTAAAATTTTGTTATATGCGAAAGAACGTGGACAAAGAGCAGCTGCGCGGAATTTTTCTATTGATCACTCAATGATTTCGCGTTGGGAAAAACATGAAGACAAACTCAAGTCAGCAAATGGGAAAAATCGACGCGTTGGTGCAGGAAGAAAACCACAATATCCCGAAGCTGAAGCTAGTTTAAAAACATGGGTTATAGAATTTCGAAAGGATGGTATTGCTGTAACTCCTAAAATGGTTAAAATTTATATGAAAGAAATTTTGATAAAAGAGTTTGCTCATATTTATTTGAATAGTGAAAATTTCCTTGCCTCTGATCGTTGGTTTTATGGTTTTCTTAAACGGAGTGGATTTTCATTGCGACGTAAAACAAAAATCGGCCAAAAACTCCCTGCTCAACTTAGTGAAAAACTCCTGGAGTTTCAGCGGTTTATTATTAAAAAACGAAAACAATTTGAATATGAACTTTGCGAAATTGGCAATATGGATGAAACGCCAGTTTATTTTGACATGGTTGGGAATTTAACTATTAAAAATCGTGGCGTTAAATCTGTGCAGGTTCGGACAACTGGAAATGAAAAAAACCGGTTTACATGTGTTCTTACAGTTCTTGCTGATGGTACGAAGTTACCACCAATTGTCATCTTTAAAGGTAAACAAATGCCAAAAAATTTACCTTCCGGAATTATTGTAATGATGCATCCAAAAGGATGGATGGATGAATTTGGAATGAAAACCTGGTTCAATAAGGTTTGGAAAAAAAGACCAGGAGGAAATGAAATTAATAAACGAAAATCTTTTCTTGTTATGGATAGTTTTGAAGGTCACAAAACGGATGCTATAAAAAATATTGCACGTAGTGAAAACACTGATTTAGCAATCATTCCTGGTGGTCTTACTTCTATTGTTCAACCACTTGATGTTTGTCTTAACAAACCATTTAAGGATAAACTTCGTGAAAAGTGGAACATTTGGATGAGTTCAGGTCAATTTTCTTATACTAAAGGTGGGAATTTAAAAAAACCTGGGTATGATATTATTTGTAAATGGATACTTGAAGTTTGGGCAGAAATTCCAAGAGAAATGATTGTAAAATCATTTAAAAAATGTGGTATTAGTAATGCAATGGATGGGTCAGAAGATGATTTGTTTGGACAAGATGAAAGGGAGGAAGAAATTGATGAAAATGAGAGGGAAATTGTAGATATAGATAGTGATTCAGCTGATGAATTAGAAGAATTGTAAAATGATGCATCATAAAAATAAAATTTATTTTGAATAAAATATAAAAAAAATTTTCAAATTTGGGGTGGTGCTTATTTTTGTTTTTCAAGTTTTTTTGACAAAAGTCGGGGTGGTGCTTAAATTCGGGTGGTGCTTAAAAACGGAAGAATACGGTACTACAAACTTTATTGAATAGCAAAAATTTAAATAGAATAATATGAATTTTTTTATTTACAAAATACGAAAAATTCGCATGTTTTTTTATGTAAAAATTTACATGATTTCTAATAAGTATTTAGTACTTATTCTTTTTAAAAAATAAAATGTCTTCTTCACAAACAGATTACAAATAAAAATTATTTAAACATGAGCTTCATTAATTTTCTAGTTTCCTTTTTCCTTCTAATTGATTTTTCAAGTTTCTGTTCAGGTTTTGAAGCATTATCCTCTATCAAATAGTTTTATTTAATTAAAATAAAATTTATTAAATTTCTATATTAAAATAATATTACCTGATTGAGTTAAATTTTTAGCACAATCAGAGCTTGCAACGTTTACATTATCCTTGGGATCTTGGAATTCTTGTAAAACTTTCTATTTAGATAAAATTTTTATATTAAAGTAAAATAATTAAATTTGAAATTTTGGTTCACAATTTTGACTCACTATTAAAGCAGCTTTCCTTTTGGCTGCCTTTATTTCGCTGATTTTAGGTTTAGAATCAGCTCTTAACGCTAAATTTTGAAGGAAAAGCTTGTAATGAAGATAAATCTAATACAATTTAGATAATAAAGAAAGATAAACGCGTAAAAATAATAAGAAAAATGATAAATTTGCCAAGAAAAAAAACAAAATAAAATAAAATAAAACAAGTACTAAGAGATCAATATTTCTTCTAGATTGGTTTAGACTGCCAGATTGGTTCGGATTGACGAGCCTTTTAAGTGCTGCACGTCGACGAAGAGTGGACATGATAAATTATATGAGTAGCTGAATTTCTTTTGTAGTGGTAAAAAGGTTGAAAATTAAAAAAAAAACTGCCGAAAAAGAGTTTTTTAAATAAATGAATTTTTTTTTTTTTGGAGTAAAAAGATAAATTTAAATAAATAAATTTCTTTTGGAATAAAAAAGGTAAAAAAAAAAAAAAACTGCCGAAAAAAGTTGTTTAAATAAAAGAGTAAATTTAAATAAATGAATTTCTTTCGGAATAAAAAGGAAAAAAAGGCAAAAAAAAAAACTGCCTAAAATAAGTTGCTTAGAAAACAAGCTGTTTAAATAACTGATATTAATATAATTAACCACGTGTCAATAAACGCGTCATACGCGTCATGATACAACAAGCACGATATACGTGATCAAAAAACATGTTTGTCAAAAAAAAAAAAATAAAATAATAAAACCTCGTGTTGAATTTTTTATTCCAAAAATAGTATATACAAAGACACTTGAAGTTTGAATTGACCAATATCTCAATATTTGAATGATAATTACGTTCATTCTATAATGATGAAAAGAATCTTCTATCGACAAAAAAAAAATCAAATACGATCATTGGAAGTATTAGAAGGAAAATGGAAAATAACGCAAATCTCAAATTCAACGAATATGGACAAATTTCTTTTAGCAAAAACCGTAGAATGACGGAACGAAAGTTCCAAACTCAACAAACAGTTTCAAAAGGATCCTTCTGCAAAGTCAGCAATACAAAATCTTTTTTTTAACATCATCACGTAAATCGCGATGCAATTCAATGTTAGTTTGTTAAGATAGAAGATCAGAATGATTGAATGGTAATATAACTCATTTTCATAATATAAAATACAAATAAATATCCAAATTTTCCCCTTAACTAATATTATAACTACAGTAATCATTAAAATATTAAAAATTTATGTTGTTTGCTTCTTACTATTTCAATTAAAGTTAATACTATCTATATTTCCAAAACATTAATTCTTGTTAATATATGTAAATGGTGTGAGTGATAGCGCCTGGAAAAATACTCTTGCCAATGATGATCTATAACTACGGATAAATAATGATGATGGTATTGAAAAACGCAAAGGATAGGAAAAATTAGTTAATAAATTTGTCTCTATTTACGTAATATGTTTGTTGATTTTTATATCAAAATTCTACCTCTATAGGTTTCAACTCTTCTCTAGACTTAATTGTATTCTGACTCTTCCAAACATTTGATCTCACTTGATCTCTGCAGAAGAAATGTTTCGACAAGGTTTGATCCTCATTTAAAAAAACAAAGTTTGTATAGCAGATAAAGAAGAGAGGGAGAATGAGGGAGAATGAGGGAGAATGAGAGAGTGTGTGAGAGCGAGAGTGAATTAAAATTATGTTGATTGTCTAGTATCTGGTGTTAAGCAGAATTCCTATTTTATGATAAAAATAATTAGTAAAATTCGACAAATAAAAAATAAATTATTCACTCAATAATTAACATTTACATGACAATTCGGACAAACTCAACAAGCACCATTTAACACGAGCAAGAAACTCTTCCACGTCTTTTTGTAGTGATATTCTCCATCATGGCTATGATCACAGAAACAATACTAAACGGAAAGTGGATCGAATTCAGAGTTTAAAAAATTTCTCGGGCTTAAAGCTTTCTGATTGATCTTGATCTACGACATCATTCTAATAAAATCCAATCCAAACAAAATTAAATTGTTTTAAAAATAGAATGATGAATTTCTATAAATAATTAATATTCTCTGTTTTATAAAAAATTTACCTGTGGTATATATTACGCGACGGTCGCGACCGCTACAGGCATCAATAGATACGCGTACGCTGCATTATATCTTTATGGTACAGTACATTATGCTACATTTGATACATCCTAAGAAAAATAATGTCTCACATAACTTTTAATGATGGTATTAAAAACAAAAAATACCAACGTTTAACATGATTAAAACTTAGAGTTTGAAAGACAAAAAAAAAGCTAAACAAACGATATACCTCTAAAATTTAGTTCGGCAATTTTTCTTGTTGGAATAAATCGTTGTATTTAGTGAACGTTCCAAATTCTCGATCTCCTCTTTACTTTAATACTTGTAGGACTTTGTCCTTGGTTCACTCAATATTAATCTTAATAACAACACTTGTAACAGGCTGTTCGAAGTACGAATTTCAAGATTTTAAACATTATTCTTCTTTAAGAATAGACAATATAGAAGTGAATAGAACAAATTAACAAATGTAAAACGCGTAAAACACGTAACAGCTGCGCCTACAGTATATTGCTTCAGAAGAAAAGGCATAATCTTAGGGAAAGTACGAAATATATTATAGTGAACCTTCGATAGAGTTCTGTCATGACATAATCGCAAGTTCGAAAGTCGCAACGCAACAATATTTCGGAGTTTAGGTATGTTGAATTGATTTACCATCTAGCACATATAATGTATGTGATGTACGACGAATTCACGTGATTAGTTATCGATCTATATTTAATATTGCCTACCTTATTTCGGCTACCTTTTTTAACCCCCATCACCGCATCACGCGATGGAAGAGTTGAAAATATCGCGTCAATATGTTAAATGTTTCATACCTTTTATCATTAATTCATTCGTGAAATTTGATATCATCAGACAAACCATGATGCTTAATCACAATTATATTTATTTCACATATTTTTGTTTAACCTTTAAACAAATTATCCAATTTAATCAATTTCAAAAACAAATTCATTATGATCCATGATTCGTCCAAATCATTCGAATCAAATTTAAAATTTAATTTTTAAATAAGGTGAAGCCAGAATGAAGGATGGGAAAATAAGTTTTCATCTCAGTTATTGTACGGTTCATTCATTATGAAAATATATTCTATAATTACTTCTATAATTACTTAGTGCAATTTAATTAAATAATTTAATTTAAGGATATAAAACGTATTATAGTTGTAACTGTAATGTGTGGCACGAATTAACTTCAAAATTCGAGTGAACTTCAGAATCTGTCGAAATTCCTTCTTGCAGCTGATTCTGAAGAATTGATCGGGCGCGAATTAACTTGGAAGTATTTATTCCTCAATCCTCAATATGATTATTATCTAATAGTAAAGGTAATGCATTACATATTTGTATCGTTGTGAAATTCTGAGCATGGAAAGCGAATATAATCTCAACCTGAAATACTCGCTATTCAAGGGTAGACCCATTTCGAGGCAATCACATTTGATAATAATTATTTATATCTTTTAATAAATCTCTTAGATGGAAAAGTACTTGTTGCTACAAATTTCTATAAAGAAATAAAGAATAGAAGAAACATAAAAATTTATTGAAAAAAATCAATAATCTTCTGAGATAAAACGTTATCGTTATATATCGGGTTAGTTTCCAGCAATCTCGGTTGAATGCACATCAGTTATGATTTTTTTTTTAACGGAATTAATTTAACCGAAAAGGTTTTAACAAAGTGGAAAAATTAAATTGCCATTTAAAGAAATATAATTCCAAAAGAGACTATATAATTAATTAACGTAGTAATTCATTTGGAAATGGCGTGTGAGTATACAGCATTATTTAAAAAGAGCACAATAAAAGCTCCATAATAATGTTATAAGTTAACGTAAGAATATTTTAATAGGATGCTGTAATATTAGGAGAGATATTGTACTTGAAAAAATCTTCGCAATTTTGTAACTGAGACTTTACATTTTTTTGCAGAAATTCAATTACAAATTTAAAATCATACGGTAAATTCTCACATTTTACTTAGTTATAAACTGGCGGACCAATTAGTATATCCAGGATGATAAAAAAGTTATTTACTATGCTATATGTAGTAAATAACAATTACTTATTATTGATACTGTATTAAGGCTATACAACTATTTTGTGTGACTGACTAAATCGTATGCTTTTTACTAATTTCATTTTATAGAAATATAAATTGGAGAATATATTGTACCTCCCTTATTTAAATGATTTAGAAAATTTTTCGCGTTTAAATTTTAATTTTAGTATTGATCTTTCTATTGTCAATTGTCCACGAAGCGATTAAAATAATATAATGACTAATTAAAAAAATTTATATATCAGATATATAATTTTAATTTCAACAAATTTGTTTTAGATATCGTCTTTATCATTATAACAGAAAGATTTGGGATCGTTAACGCTAAACACCGAAATTAAATAATTTGCGATTGACGTTAATCGACGATATTATTATTCAATCGGTTGATCTATAACGTTCACCTAATTCAACAAGCGACGATCATGTTCTGACATCGACATGGCGACACCCACCCCCCAATTTTGAAACGTGATCGACCTTCCAAATATTCAACCGTGAGTTACCCATCGCCTTCTTCACCATGTGATTCTTTTAAACTTCTCCACTATCGACAGGCTACATTCGTAACATACTGTATGCTAAATCATGTTGATCCAATTCAGCTCGACACGATCCAAAATTAAAAGACCTTGCAAAATTAAAACTCTATTGTATCTCTAGAAAACGAATTCAGGTTTTTGAGTTACTACTTACACACATATATATGTACCGTATGTATATCGTTATTATCAATATTTTTATTATTTGTTTTTCTTTTTGTACTTTTGAATTGTGTTATGAAGCGAAAAAATTGTATTTGTGATGTACAAAATGTACAATGATTCGATAACAAATAAAGAATGAAGTAATTTCGTAAAAATCTTTATTTTCTTGTTATTCCGGTTTCCAAAATTTAATCGCACCTGAATCGCATTGAAAAAAAAAATACCATATGAATAGTTTAAGATGTTCTAATATCCAAAATTTTGATCTCTCTATAATGTATTAAT
Source organism: Rhizophagus clarus (assembly GCA_015698045.1). Lineage (NCBI taxonomy): Eukaryota > Fungi > Glomeromycota > Glomeromycetes > Glomerales > Glomeraceae > Rhizophagus > Rhizophagus clarus. The sequence goes on from BLAL01000074.1 coordinate 61,082, forward strand.
CTAACGAAAAATAAATTCTTTAATTGAGGAGACTCTATCTTAACAGATCATTTACAACGAGTAATTTTCAATGCAACTATACTATAAGCCTTCTCTTCTCCATCACTACGATATCTGTCTAACTCTTGAAATTTCTTCACTCTTCCTAACTATAGCATTAACAGTACTTTGAAAGGATTCGACTTTGTAGCTCATGAGACCACTTACGAACTAAATTATACTAGAATAACTACAAATCATTTTTTTACAATTATCCACTAATCTCCATTATCATCAGCCGATTTTATCAGAAATAGTTAACAGCAAATACATGGAATTGGAGGCTTAAATAATCGGATCAAAGTACTTCCCCAAAACATAGCGCATAGTCCCATTTATACTTCTCTTTTGGATCAGATAAGTATCCAGCAGGAATATGTTGTCTCCTCATACTAACTTGATTATAGAAATTCTGATTAATAAAATAAAATCAACATTCAATTTATTAATTGTAAAAATAAAATAAAAATATTCATGAATCCGTACCATGCATTTTATAAATCCAAAATGCTCCTCAGACTAATGGACTTGTTGAAAAATTTAATCATACTTTAATAGAAGCTAACAACAAATCACATTGACCATAATTTCATCACGCATCACAACATACGCTGGTGCTAATAAGCTATCCTGCTTATTAAATTAAAGATGATCGAGCACATGTTATTTTAAAAAAATATAGCTAAAATAAATCATTATATATCTACGAACCTATTTTAGACTTCTGTTCTTTATAATTGCATACTAGATTTACTTCGCCTCTCTCTCCAAATCCCGTGGTTATGCTTTCCAAAAAGACTTACATTCATTATTCAAAAACATCCACGATCTGAACTCTTGATTATCCACCCGTTCAGAGTGGCATTTTCAACGAATAAATGACTTCTTGTTTTTTTTTTTTTTTGGTTTTATTTTGGTGTGGGTAAAGAAAGGTTATTGATTAAATCCTCTTCGCCTGTTAATCATTATCATTGTCTCCTGATTTGATTCTCTGTCCCGCCTGAATAGACAACATGTTATCATGGTGCTCATAATTTTCAAATTGGCAATTAATTATATCTATGCTTATAAAAGGTTTATCTAGAAACTTTTCTGTTTTTAAGCAATAGTATATACATCTTTAAGTGAGATCTTTTCAAATATGTCAATAATATATACGTTCTAAAATTAGCAAGATAGGTTAATTCGTTAATATATCATGTTTAAAATGGATGTTTCGATATTTCTACCTCTTTTTTTACGTAGGCGATTAGCGCTTGAAGTATATTTCTTTGAATTTTTTGATGGCACACCAAATATGAACTTTCAAAAATTAATTAGGAACAAGAAAACTAATTTAATCTGTTGATTTTTAATCGGCAGTTACAGTGTTACACAAGCATAATAGATCATATGAGGATCTAAGCCACATTTTATTATAGTACCCCTGGATTAGTTTGAAACTCGAGGTATTAAACTTTGAGCCATTGCGCGGTTGAAACCTATAGTATAAGTATGAGTATACCTATTGCCTCAAGAAACACTTAGAATCACAGGAACAGTATATATAATATTTGTACGAAGTAATGGATACGAATCTGAGTTTGAGGATCTTAGAACCATGTTTCTGAATTATGCTCGACATAAAGATTCACTTCAATTCAATATTATCTGTTATGAATATTTTGGAGAAGTCCCGTAGATTTATGGTATTATTATAGAATAAAAGGTATTCGTCGTCGTCTTTTCCCATTTGTTAAATAATCCTTTAGCTATTTATTTGATCTTATGGTCTTATTGATATACTAAAAGTTATTTTACCGTAGATATTATAGAATCAGTCGATCAGTTGGCATTAAATCAGAGATTCGAAACTCAAGAAAGCAAAAATATTAAATTTGACCGTATGACGCTTGAAACTTGATCCATCTAATGTGGTTTACATTATAAGTGGGCCAAGATCAATGGTCAAAATTCATACTTTTCGCCTAAAGAAACACTTAGAATCACAGGAACAATATATAAAATATTTGTGCGGAAAAATGGATACGTTGAGGACCTTAGAAACCATGTAAATTGCGATCATGAAGATTTGCTTCAATTCTGTTACGAATATCGTGGAATATCCCTTAGCGTTATGATATTAATTATTTAAAAGGTATTCGCCTTCATTAAAGATTCTTTTATTGTTTATTTGTGTTTGTCTTATGACCTTAACTTTTAATCATTCATGTTTTGTTTGACCAAATATCAGCTGGACTAATCAATCTTTAAAAGAAGTACGTTGAAAATTGCGCATGATGTAGGTTTATCTACGAAAAAATTTAACTCGTCGTGTATATTAATTTTGCGTTATATAAATCATTTTATTAATTTATAATATGACTGTTTGATTGATTTATTAAATTCTGATTCAGCGTGATCGTTGAGAACGGAATGATGATCTTGAAATAAATGAGCTCATATCATATTCTTTCCGAGAATGGTGGGAGTTCTCGGAGATCAAAGATCACATCTCGGTGTTTATATGAAGTCAAAAAATATGATGTTTCCTGAACCTCTCAATATTAGTGCATACATTTGTATTTTGGTTGATTCAAGAGGTAAGTATCAATTAATGAAAAATGATACGATTTTGAGATTTTCTACTGAAGATTGCATCCATTTGCCATTAGGAAACTTAAATATAGAACTGGACATTTATGACATTACCTGTTCTTACTCAGAAGCTATTTCTCGTATTGTATGATACACTTCAAATCGCAGAATTTTCTTAGTTTATGAAATCTTGAAATTATTTGACGTTTTAATAATCATTATGTTTTTACATCACCCTTGATCCCCATTACATAATTGTGATTGTTAAAGATTTTTTCGCAAGTTTATTCTATCAATAACGTCATTTCATAGTAAGACAGACCCATTAGTTATTTTTTCTTCACGCAAGAAATCATTCCGCTTAGAATTAATCAAAAGTGTAGAAGATTGTTACAGGACCTAATAGAGGTCACTCGCATCATTAAATGTTTGATATAGGCAATTTCTAATAAAGCAATTTAACTTTATCTGTTTAAATTCAGAGATAAATTCAGGTTTTTATAATTAGTAAATTTTTAAAATTGGTTCGCGTAATTGCATCATTATAAATTTGTATCAGATGATTAGATTTTTAGGTTAATTATTTAAGCAGAAAAGCTAACCAGAGGTGGCCCTATTGTCACACAATGTGTCTTTAGTCTGATTGTAAAAAATTCTTTCATATACTGTAATTAATTTAATTATAATTTTAAATAACATCATTATCTGACTATGCATAATTAATTGTAATTTTAAAAATTACATTTAATATTATCACATACTCTTGTAGCAGCAATTCAACAGCAATTCGAGTAACGATTAATCTAGCTTGGCAAGTCACGTTACTCACGTATTTGACATTGATAATCCGATAATTTATTGCGTACACCACTAACACCAGTCAATAACATGATGATCTGCACTGGTCTCATAAAAATCAGATTCCGTAATAAAAATGGAAAACAGAAATGCGTTGACACGGGGGTAATAATAATTTATTTTGTCTGTCACAAATGTCACAAACGCGTTGCGAACCGCGTGAAAAATAGGTGGCATAAATCCTAATTTAGTTAAAAACAAACATTCGGAAACATAAACAATCTGATTTGGATAAATTTAAAACGACGATTAAATTATTTCTCCTCTCTCTCCTCTCTCAAGATATAAACGCGAACTTGAAAAGCAAACTAATTTTTTACATTTCGAAAAAAAATAAACACAGACTTGAGAAGCAAATCAAATTTTTAAATACAATTTCTGCTGTAAAAATTATTGGACGAACAAAGTGTCTCTAACTGGTACATTTGGATTGAATATAATGGATATAGCGAAAAAAACCCAAATTTCAAGGTAAAAATATTATTATTTATTCCTAAATTAAAGTAATCAAAAAAATAATATTCTACACCATTTTTTTTCTTGCTTAGAATCGTTATTCGAGTGATGATCTTAATGAGCTTAATGGCAGAAATATTTAAATTTCTTTGTTCGCAATATGAATCACTCTTAATTCAATTTATACTTCAACTCATATATCTTATATATAATAATGCATTGTACTTTATTAAGTACATTTAAATTTAAACCTTGGATTTATTGCTATTACAAACCTTTTTTTTTCTCTTTTCTATTCCGAGTTGGATAATTATATTGTTGGTATTCGGATCTGTTTATAACATATTTGCATATTTTATAATATTACTATTTGTGATTTGTCTAAAAAGGGAGGACATTTTTGATAAAGGGTGGGTTTTGATGATTACAAGATAGTTTTATATATATAATTCAGATAGTCAGAATTTATAATTTGTTTAATTTTAATATTTCCAATTACCTAATGTATTCTTCGCATATACGTTATTAATTTTTCATAGTTAATAAATAATAATACTTTTTACCAGTAATCTAAAATTTTGTCTTTTTTTTTTTTATATTTTAAATTGCATAGCGAGCTTTTATTAAAAAGGAAGCATGGATTACATAATAATCACACGATCTAGACTCTTAGTCCAATCTGCCCAAACTATAAAGATTAAAAGTAAATTAACAAATATAAAAATAAAGCACCTGCGGTAACTCGCCAATATTACTATTAAAATGCGTTCTACTCAAAAGTTTTATAATTACACATTTTGACAATAAAAAAAATTACTAGCTCACGAATTTCTTAGATTTAGATTTTTTACAATGCTCTATTTAGTACTAGTCAAAAATATTCCAATTATGCAATCAGTCATGTGTTTTACTATAAACCAATTATAATTCAGGATTTGTAAGGTTATTTGAATATGTGATATTAAATATATATATTTATTTTATTTTATTATTTTCATATTTTCATATGATTAATAACAATTTTTTTTAATTAATTTTTAAAAAATAATTAAAATAATTAGTAAATTTTTATAATGTAACAGGTAAATTTATCCCTTAAAGGATTAAACTATAAGCAATTACAACCAAATTTTTTTGCAATTTTACTATAAATTCAACTTTCATTATTTTTTTTTTCTAATTAGATAAATATATAAATCATAAAATTTTTTTTAATTAAATAAATATATAAATTATAAATTTTTTACTAGTTAAATAAATATATAAATCACTTAATATAACAAGTAAAAAATGTGCATTTGAATAAATTTTATAAATTTTATTAAAATTTTATACAATATATATATTATTTTAGACTGATTTAAAATTTATGCATTTTACTTTTGAAATATTTAAAAATAATAATAAAAATTTTTTTTTTAATATTAAACTACATAAAATTTTATTAAAATATATTGGATTATAAATAATACTTTTAATAAAATTCTGGAAAATTTTAGATAAGAAAATCTTAAATAGCATAAAATTTAACAAAAAACATGAAAATTTTTCTTTTTTTAAATAGTAATAATTAGTAAATTTATTTTCTTATTTAATAACTGACTAATATTAATATAGTTAATTTTAAAGAAATTAATGTTTAAAACTAACTTATAGTAAATTTTTTTTGGCTAGATTTAATTTATATATGTATTTTCTAAAATCTTTCAACTTATACTAGATTAATTTAATTAAACATTAAATATTAGTAAAAAAAAATTTTCAATTATAAAATTATATTAATAAATATATAAAGTATTAAAAATATAAAAATAAAAATCTTAATAAAATAAAAATAAAAGTAGAAATAAAAAATAAAAATAAATAAATAAATAAATAAATAAATTTTAATTATTAATCCAGTTTTTTTGTAATATATAATTTGATCTTATTATAAATTTATCAGATTTTTTTTAATAAGATCTAATTTTATAAATATACTTTTTTATAAAATATCTATTACCTCTTTTATTAATAAAACTAATTTTTGTAAGTGATCTGTTTTAATTTTTAAAATACTTAAATTTTTTTTTTTAAAAAAAAAAAATATTTACTTTTTTTATTATATCATTACATATATTAAACAAAATTTTTAATATTAATATTTTAAATACTTTTGATTTAAATAATTTTTATAGTGATATTAAACAAAAATTTTTAAAATTTTATTTTTTTAATAGAAAAAATTTTAGATAAAAATTAAAAAAAATTTTTTTTATAAAAAAGCCTTATAACTTTTTTTTTTTTTTTTTTTTTTTTAAAAAAATAATAAAAAATTTTTTAAGTAAAGTATTTGTAAATACCAGATAAAAATCTTTTATAATAATATTACTGATTATATTAATAATTTAGTTTGTTTATTTTTTTTTTTTTTTTTAAAAAAAAAAATTTGTTTTTTTCTTTTTGATTTTATAATAACAGATAGGGATGTTAACAGTCCAGTCCAAATTGACTGGATCGCAATCTGGTTATAGAACCAGTTCAGTCTTAGGACCAGATTGATTAGGACTAATTCAGTCCAATAGGACCGATCAAGTTTTTATTTTTATAATTAATTACTTGTTGTTATAATTTATGTTTAATATAAAAACTATTAGAAAATATTTAGATTGGCGTAAATTATTAAATCTTTTTTGTTTACTAAACAAAACTAGTGTTAAAAAATTTTTTTTTTGTTTACTGTAAAAATTTTTTTGTTTAAAATAATAAAATTTATGATGAAAATTTGAAGATTTATAAATTTTATGATAAAATATATTTTTTTTTACAAAAAAAGTATAATTAAAAAAAATATTACAAATTTGTTAATATTGATTGGCAAATAATTAACTTATTTGTCCAACAATATAATCAAATTAATAAAAATTTTTTTTTTTAAAATAAAAAAGTTAATGAAGTTTATGATGAAATTATTTTTTGTAAACAAACATTTATTTAGATCAAATTTAATAAGAAATAAATAAAAATCATGAAATATTTTTTTCTTACAAAAAAAATACAGTATAAAGAAAATTTTTTTTATTTAAAAAGATAACAAACTAGAGTAATAACAATTTTTTTCTTCTATCTTCTTTTATTTCTTTACATAAAAATGTCAGATGTTTAGAATTTTTTCTAAAAAATTAGAAATAACAATAATGTTGTTATATCACTTAACTGCCAACTATGTGAAGCAGAATATGGGTCATCAATTTCTACTTCAACATTTCGTCGACACTTAAAGGGAACTCATTCTTCTACATATATATATAGATCACCACAAAAATCTTCACATGACTTTTCATATACTGCTGTAGAACAAAAATTTATAATAAACAAGCTTACACAATGGGTTACTGCAGATTTGCAACCATTTACTATTATTGAGCAAGAATAATTTCAGGAATTAGTTTATACATTAGATTCACATTATAATCTACCATGTAGGCAAACTTTAAAGGAAAAAGTAAATTCACTATTTTCACAAAGAAGAACAAATGTTAAATCAGAAATTAATAATCTTACATCAAAAGTTGCATTAACAACTGATATTTGGTCTTTTACATTTAATAATACAGCTTTTTTAGGAATTACAATGCATTGCATTACCAATGACTGGAAAATAAAAAAATGCTTGTTAGATTTTATTTCTTTAAAGGGGTCCCATTCAGCAGAATTGATTTTAACTAAATTAACTGACGTTTTACAAGAATTTAATATAAGTGATAGAATTATATCTCTTACAACTGATAATGGTAGTAATATGTTAGCATATGGAAGAGAATTTGCTAGTGAATTAAAAGCAGGATTTTTTAATTTTACATTTACTCATAATAGGTGTGCTGCACACATAATTAATTTGGCAGTCAAGGCTGGAATGAAACATTTGGATTCTTCTATTATTAAATTGCGAAAATTTGTTAATAAAATAAAAAATTCGCAATTATTAATTGATAACCTTAAAAGTATTTGTAAAATTAAAAATGTAAAATTTCTTATATCAATATAAGATGTAGATACAAGATGGAATGCAACTTACCAAATGATTAAAGGCAAATTTCTACACGAGATATAATGAAAATTTTGGTAAATTCTCATAGTAGTATACTAAAAAATTTATATTCAACAGATATTAAATGGCCAAAAATTTTGGTATATACTGTTATTTTCAATTTTTTTTTAATTTTTAATTCAAAATTCAAATTAATTTTAAAATTAAATTAATTTTTTATGTACTATTAGGAATTATTTAATGTATTAAAACCTATGTATAGAGCTACTATTTTACTTTTATCAATAACAATACCAACACAGGGAGATTTGCGCCTAGCTTTTTTGGGAATATTAGTTTCTTTACAACGTTAGCAACAATCAGATCTAGCAAATGCTATATATGAAAAACTTGAAACTTATTGGAATAGACATATATCTAATTCGTCAGCTATTTCTGCAATTCTTGATTCACGTTACAAACTTACAACTTTTAATGATCAAGAAGAACGTAAAAATTATGTTAATCACTTACAAACTTTATTTTCTTTATACATATCAAATTCCCAAATTACACCAAGTACAACAAATGTAACTTCACAAGATTCACAAACTTATTTTTTAAATATGATTAATGATAGACAAGATTATGCTGAAAATCATGAATATAATGAAAAAAATAATTATTTAAGTACACCATGTGATATTAATGCAGATCCATTAGTATGGTGGAATGTTTACCAAAAAACTTACCCCATACTTTCATTAATAGCAAAAGATTATTTAATTATACAAGCCACAAGTGTACTATCTGAGCAAGCTTTTTCAGTGGCAGGTAACACTATTACACAAACCAGAAATAGGCTAGTTCCTGAAACAGCACGTGCAACTTTATGTCTTAAAAGTTGGATTGAAAATAAGTTGGGAGTTGTAAATAATGAAGATGATAAAGAAAATACTAGTACTATTAACAGTGAAGACAGTAATAGTAGTAGTGATAAAGAAAGTACTAGTACTATTAGCAGTGAAGACAGTGATAGTAGTAGTGAAGATAGTGATAGTGAAAGTGAAAATTAATATTTCTTTTATTTTTTTACATTTTTATTATGTAAAAAAGTACTTATTACCTTTAAAAATCTCAAATATCTTGGTATTCCTAAAATAAAGAAATGTTCAAATAGAATTTTTTTTTTTAACCAATTCACTTTCAAAAGCTAAAGGCATTAGGTGTTCGAAATATTTCTAAAAAATGCCAGTTATCTTGAATCTGAAAAGAATTTTTTTTTACGAATTTTTTTGTAGGACCGCGGTCCAGACCGCAGTTCTATAGGACTGATCGGTCCCGGTCTCAGTCCGATCCCGGACCAAGGACCGATGAAGACCGGACCAAGACAGACCGGACTGGACCGTTAACATCCCTAATAACAGATAATAAACTATTATAATTTTAATAGTTTTAGGCCCAGCGTGGAAAATCTATTCTAATTTTACCAGTTTTTCCGGCAAATTTCTAGTAAATCTGGTTAATTTTTATAATCCCGGAATTTTCCCGGTCACGACATAGCAAATTTCCGGAATATTTTAAAATTGCCGGAATTTTTATTTATAGCCCATTAAACTTATTTTATAATCAATTAAACGGTAGTACAAAAAAAAAATTCCAGTTAAAAAAGCCAATTTCCGGAATTTTTATGCTTTACCGGAATTTTGTAAGTTTTTTTTCCGCACTGGTTTTAGCATAATAAACTTTTCTTTACCTGGATTTTCTTTTAATATTAATATTACTTATTTATATACTTAATGTTTAATTATTTAATTTGATTTTTAAATAAAATCAACAAATCTGAATTAAAATAAACATTAGCTAAGTGGCACTCATAAATACATAAAAATGCAAGGTAACCATGTAATCTAATCATGGACCAACCGTTCGGCGATCAGGCAGATGATAGGGGGTTACATAACACGTGACCGATGTGAGTAGGCAAATGAAACATGCATTTAACTATGCTCGAATAAGACTTGCTTGGATAAAATTTAACAATTTATAAAGAACTTTTTATAAGTTGATTCTCAATTGATACATACGCATATTGCATGTAATTTTATAAAGTTTTTAAAGTTGTTATATTTCTATACAAAAGAAAATTTTTTAGTCAAGTCGAGCGAATCGTATTATATCAATAACGTAAAGATTGAGGATTTTGTTGCTATTGATGGTAGAATGTTCAACACGATTTGGCAAAAAATATTTGAAAATTTCACGTGAAAATCAGAGTATTTTGACTCGAATATGATAAGTGATAAATTTATTTAAAATAAGTAAAATTTAAAAAATAAAGAAGGTAATAACAAACGATAATAAAAAAAATAATAATAATAAAAAAAAAAAAGAAAGAAAAGAAAAAAAGAAAAGGCAAAGAAAGAAAGAGAAAATAAAAACAATCATACTGTGGTTGAGCGGCTGAACCAAAAAAAAAAAGGCATAAACGGGGGAAAAAGTAAACGAAAAGGAAGGTGTGTATAATACTGAAATAAATATAATAACAGATAAATATATCAAGAAAAAAAAATTAAGAGAAAAGGTTGGTTAACTTCTTCATTATATCCCTTCTTTGACAAAAATTCTGCGATTGATTTTTAACCTAAATCAATCATATTCGTTTTTCGTTTCCGACGGATAATCACGTCTATTTGCAAAGAAAAAAGATTAGAATTTAATATTTTTTTTCACGTGTCATAATTTAATAAGTTCGTTTTTAACTAACCAAACAATTTTTTTTTTCTTTTTGGTTTTTGGTTTTGATTATTAAAAAAGAAAGAAAGAAAAATTTATAATCATAAAATAAAATCATAATCATAAATGCATCTTAAAGATTGTTCATATGGGGGATCTTAACGTGAAGATATTTCTTGAGAGTGAATTATGAGTTCTTTTATATAGAAAGATAAGCGCAGCAACAAAACGAAACATGAAACGAATAAGGGGATACAAATAACAACAGTTTAATAGAAGAAAAAAACGCGTTCATTTCAAATAATATGGCGTGCATAATCAATGATAGTGCGTATCGGGAATACTTTTTGGATTTCCTTTCAAAAGTAAGTAAACACGGAAAGAAATTCACAACTTTAAACAAATAGAGTAATAGCGCGTCAGTGGCGTAAAAAAACATAATCACACTCAAATGAATAATACGGATTAGGTAGAAAGAAACTTTTGATTAAATGAAAATTAATAAAGAGATAAAATTATTTAAAAATATGCAGGAAACAAAAACTCAAGTTCCGCGAAGAAAAAAAAAAGCAAGTTGAAAACTAGTTAAGTACGGATAAATAAGGGTAGTACCATTCAAATCTAAAGAAATAAGGTTGAGAATATATTTTCATATATGCGAATATACGAACTTTATATTAATTAATAAATAAGGATAACGTACTACGGAATACAATGTTGATAATTGTTTTTTCTTTTTTACTAAGAATTACTATACCATATTAAGGTCATAATACATGAATTGAATTTTCCGATTTTAAGATTCAAGTTTTCAGGGGTATTATAACAGGGTGGAGATCAATGTATCTGTGTTGTTCAATGAATTTCTTTAATTTCCAACTAAATAAACACGACATGAACATGCTTTGAAACACGTTATCGTTATGCATGTTCATGTGATAAAGAATCATTATTTACAGTTAATAATAAACTTTATCCAAAAATTGTCGGCAGTGATTTAACGGATCAAACCCTAATTGTTAGATAGTCAATGGTCAAATACTGTACGAATAATATTTATTTGAAAAATCGAACGATATCATTTAACTTCTAAAAAAAACGTAACCTAATTTTCCGTACGACTCATATCTTGGTTTTACAAGAATTGATATTGTTTTATATATTATTTGTTTTACAAAGATAAAATAATTTATTAATTGCAGTATTAATAATCTCCTCGTTTTATTATTCTAGATAGCGTCTAAATCGATTCAAAGAATGAAGATTCTTGGAATTATTTGTTTTCTCTGATTGTTAAAAAAATTTTTTTGGTGCTTCGTTACATAATGCATTGATTTACCACAGATTGTTTTCATGGATGCTCACATCAAATTATTTAAAAAAAAAAAAAATGGTAATATACGGAAAACAATTATTTACGTTTTAAGTTTCAGGATTGTAACACAACAGATTTGAATAAATTGTAATATAATAATCGAAATATCGATAACGAGTTTTCTTTTTTATATGTAAAAGTTGCAGCACACTGATTTTTTTACAAAGTGATTGGTGGTTTCAAACAATCTTTTTTGCATTCGTTTATGTTTTTCGGCGGTAAATAATTGTACTGTAAATTAATCAAATATTGATAATATTGATAACGATTTATATATATTTATAATTTGTTATAAAGTAATAATTCTTTTTAGTTTATTGATGCATTTGGCGATAATAAATTTTTTTTTTTTTTTTTTTTTTTTTTTGAGGCAAAAAGTTGCAGCACATATTTTAATGACTCTTTTTTTGGTTTCAATGATCCTTTCTATTTTATTTATTTATTTTTTTTTTATGAATCTTGATAAAGTTACAGATAACTCCTTTCTAGTTTCAATGAACTGGCGTTTATGGTTAGGTTTATTTAATTTTTACCAGAAAGGATTTTTCATAAAGTAACAAAAAAATTATTAATTATTTATGTTTAGGTTGGTTATCATATCCTTTAAAAGTTTTCCCGACAAATGGTACATTACAATTGGATGTGATGATTAATGCGGGTAAAGTCGCAGATGCATTTTTCTAGACGAAATCCAAATCACGGGACCAAGTCGCCAAGGATTTACGATGTTTGTTTTTGCGGCTTGTCAAAACTCGGAATGATGAAAAAAAGTATAAAACGAGTTCAATAACTCGTTACATAAAAAGTGCATGCCAAGCATGATTGACTCGGCAAAAATGTCATCGATCATTATCAAAATTACTAAATGTAGAAATATTAAAGGAACCAAACGCCGAGTACGGTATGGTAAATAATAATGGGAATTGCCATCCCATTACAGCCCGATACAGCCATATCCCACGCATATATTACTTTTTCAAATGTGACTTTTTTTTTTAAAAAAATGCGTGAATCTCAAAATTCTTGTCTAAAAGTACGCAATTATTGAAATTAAATTAATTAAATTATTAAATTCTTTAATGATTCCAAGAAGATATTTTTTTGTTGATCATAATATTCTTGTATTATACTTAAAAATCGTAAGAAGTCCTTCTGGAGTTACTCTCGTGACAAAAGGACCACTTCTAAATTGGACAACTCGCGAGTCACAATACACGAATATTGTGAATGAGCACAACACAACAAGATGCATCGAGATATAGCCGAGTTATATGGCAATTGATATCCGGTGAGGAGTAATAGTTTGGATAAACTGAGGAAATATTAGATTAGAAGTGTATATTTTTTTTTCCATTTCATTTTTTCCATTTTATAATGCATGTTTTTCGTCGTACATTTTAGAGTGGTTCCATTTCTTCTTATTTACTTATTTATTTTTTACTTTTACACATTTTTACAACGATGACATAACATTTTAATACATTGTTAATCCACTGTGGTAGAAGAATTTCATTTATGATCATTGGATTAACTTAAAAGACGGATGCGAAATTGTGAATTCATAGAATTAATTTGTAAATAACATTTTTATAATAAATAAATTTTTTTTTTTGTGTGCATATTATAATTTTCTTTCATATAAACATATCTGATATCTGATATATAAAGCGCATATAATTTTAGTTTTATTCAAAATGAGTTAGTAGATGAGTTAAATAGTACAGTACAAGAATAAGTTTACATTAACGATAGAACCATCATTAGACTCATAGCAAGTACCTTCGCCAGCGACCCGGACCAAAATCTTGTAAAAAAACGAGATTACGCTTAGTTGCTATGCACGTTAAAAACTTTTTTTGCGCATAACTTTTAAAGCGGAAAATGTGCACATGATTTTAAAGTTTATGAACATGCCATTTAATGTGCTTGCACCAATAAAAATTTTTTTGAATTTATCACACTAATTATTCATTCAGCATTTTAAATTGTTATTACAGTGCCTCATTTTAAATTAGGGCTGTAAAGGCGTATTTAGAAAAAATAATCAACCAGTTTCTTGAACTTTGCCTCAATTTTTTATCGATTAAAGGCTTTTTAAATTTTAATGTTTTAGGTTTATCGTAATTAAAAGCGGGTTCTATAACAGGAAACGCAACAAGTTCAACGTACGGATATCATACAAAAAAAAAATAATAATCAGCCATTAACAATGCGCAAAATTGTTTGTTTTATTTACTGATTTTGTTTGTTAACACGTGCGAAATAATTTATAAAAAAACATATTTGAAAAGTCGCAACGCATTTTTTTTTTTTTCAATTTCTATAAATATTTTCGTTCATTCCTCTTCAAACCTTCATAAACCTCGCAAACTTCTCAACCTCAAAAAACCTCGCAGACCTCGAAGCTTTCAAGCTATCACAACCTCAAACCTCGTAATAGCCTAACAGACCTCGCTAACTCCTAAAAAACTCCTAAAAAACTCTCCATCATCACAAACTCTCTGTCCTTGCAAACCTAACACACACCCGTTAAAGTAACAAATAAACTGCAGAAGTACAAAGGAACGATGGAAAAAGGAAAAGAAGAATTACAAAAGGAAAATGCGCAATTGATAAAGGAACAAAATGAACTTAGGGTCTGGACTCTGGAGTATTGATTTGGAAGTTTAGTTGGAGAAGGGACGCCATTATGGTGCTAATTCCAACAATTAACCAAACGTGATTCGAGCTTTTCCTAAACAAATTCACGACCTCGTAAACCTCACATCAAAAATTCTTGTGCTAAGCCACAGCTCTCAGCCACCTTGAAAAATTATATCCCTCACGAACACTTGTCCACACAATTGGGCCAAAGGTCACTTCCCCAATAATTGGACCAAATGGGCATTGTTTTGACATGATATAAGGCAAGAGGAAAAATTAAAGAATATTATACTAGTCTCCAATAATTGGGCTAAAGTTTAAAGATGCCTTACCAAAAAAATACAATCTAGAACTGGGTTAATTTTAATTGAAGGCCATTACACTTTTCGTCGATTATACCCGTAATAATTGGATGGAAGATTATTGTGAGCTCCTCACGAACCTGGACCTCCTCTTTCAAAACCTCGTTCTGAACAATAAGTTCAACGGCCACCTCGAGCGACTGTTGCGAAAGTTTTTTTCCTTCAGGAGGATTTTTCTTATTTCCATGAGCGAAAAAAACGACGGATCACCTTTTTTCTGTGACCTTTAAAGAATATCTACTCCCCAAGACTCAAGTTATAGCTCTAATGCAGCTAATAATGCTTTTTGGAACATATACAATGGATGCGCGAAAATGACTGACAAGCAAAACCAAAGAGTGATAAGATTATTTCAATTTAAATTCAAATGGTGTTTAATACAGTGCATAATAGACTACTATTTGTTGAAAAATTCCACAATCTCTTGTTATCAACAACTTCAAACTGGCTGCTGGGAAGAATAGGACACGACGATCAATGATGGTGATGATTGAGTGGATACAAATGATATATAGTTAATCAGATAATTTTATCTCATTTTAAGCCGAAGACGAGACGGAGAAGATACTCAATAAGTAAATAAGCCATATTTGATAGTGAGACCGCTAATCATGCAATCACAAGAGGAAGAAGATACGTCGATGCAGTGATATTGAAAATATTATGATGGATATTACATTTTATTATGTACAATACTTTATTTATTCATATACTTCATTTATTCCATGTACTCTATTCTATTTCATGTGTTTTATTCTATTATGCACTTAAATCGTGCTCTATTCATGTACTTTATTTTACTGATTTCATATTAAATTACATCTATTACTTTATCAATTTTACATTTACGCTTGAAATTTTTAAATATGGGTGTTATTAGTAGACAACCTTGTTACCATGCAACCCCGTAGTGCATCATAGTGCATCATACAATTTTAGTAAATTGTTTTCAAAGTCCCATGAGTTTCTAAAAAAAAAAAGTTGTTGTGCAAACAACTAATCACGTGTAGAAATATCGCGTGACTGATTACTACATCATCAAAACTGTTTATAAATATTAATTGAGTGAATTTATTCGATTAATAGGATTAATTAATTTATGCAAGCAATATATAGAATACTGTAAGTGCTACCACCGATCTGTGGCAATCAAAAAGCGATAACAGAAAAATCAAAATAAACTATCAATAGCGGATCAAGAATAATTTTTTTAGTTATATTTCCTCATTTTGATGGATAAAGGATGAATTCTAATCAATAACCGACTAACCGTTGTTATTTTTAATAAATTGTTATATTTTTACTAAATATAAATTACATCATTGTGATTTCTGATGAATTTCTATCATCATCATCGCGATCATGCCAAGAATCAACAAATATATTTTTACTTATATTCATGAAAGATATAATTCCCTTTACTGTATCCTTTGACTAAAAGACCGCGATTGATCCAATTTTTATGAAATATTTCTGGGAGCAAAGAGTACAGTTGAACGCATATTCTGCTAGATCGTGTCGTTAAAAACATCCTTTCTTTCTTTTGTTTAATATCATTTATTGGTACAGAATCAAAAATTCTATATACACAGATAAAATAAGTTCAATAGCTTCGTTGGATTTATATCTTGCTTAAGAGTCATCACTTGTAACGATGCATCGGCCTATAAGAAGCATGTTTAAAAAGAAAAAATAAATAAATAAAATAAATAAAATAAAAATTGATATATATAACATTGTTGAATATTCTATCGTCACCTTCACAATCATGCCAAGAATCAACCGAAATATATTTTGTTTATACTAATGAATTAAAAGATAAAATTCCCTTTGTTAACGGTATATCCTTTGGATACAGATCGCAGATTAAAACAACTACTCCAATTTTTATAGAACATTCCTGGACACAAAGAACGCAGTCGAACGCATACTCTGCTAGATCGTGTCGTTAAACATCCTTTGCTTTCTTTTATTTAGTATCATCTATAAGTACAGAGTCAAAAATTCTATGAGCACTGATAAAATAAGTTCAATAGCTTCGTTGGTTTTATTTTCCTTAAGCGTCATTGCCAATTGTTTGAAGGTAGAACATTTAAGTATCTCATTTGTAACGATCCAAACGGCTCATTAAATTAAAAATAATTGCATCAGCCTATAAGAAACACGTTTAAAAAGAAAAATAAATTAATTAATTAATAAAATAAAATATTAATATATTACATTGTTGAATATACTTACATGAACTCTAAACTTTGCCAACAATTACGTGATGGCATATCTCTAAAGAACATGTAGTTGGTCTATTATCACCTTCATGTTCTCTATTGTTGCATTTGATGTTTTTGAAAATTTTCACATTCCAGGTTAAGCCTCCTTGGGTTTTATAACTTATTCATCTCTAAAAGCCTCCAACATAGGATAAAAATTAGGAATTATCTATTAAATCTAGAACGTTTCGATTTTATTTTTTTGTAGGTCCACATATCAATGTTATCCATAGATATATATGTATCCATAATCTAAATTCTATACCGTAATCCATGTAAAAATTAAATCATGTCAAAAAAAAAAAAAATTGAATGGATATTCTATATCCATATGTTATAGATAGCATATTGTCAACCCACCCTATTTATCTAAAAGTTTGCTCCCAAAATCCAAAGTTCGGTTCCAAAATATTAACCTCAAGTCGTTCTTAAAAATTAGATTGCTCTTTTTAAGTCCGCAAGGTCTTGCTTAATTTCGTCATTTTCTGCTTCTTTCTTAAAAAAAAAAAAAGGGTTTACAAGTTCCGTGTGTGAAAATCAAACTCGAGGATTTATTTAAGATATTATTTCTCAATTTTTTTAAATTTTTTTTCTAACTTAGAAAATGAGTTAAATTTAAAAACTGGGATTTTCAAACGAGATCGATCATAGACATGATACTTTATCATCCACGGGATCATCCACAGATTATCCAATGATTATCTACACCTAATAACGTTGCGTTACGATAAATTTTAATTGCTTGCTTTATACACATTAATTTTATGAATTAAAGTAATTAAAGTAATATATAATTATTACAATTATTACAATTGTAAAGAATGTCTAAACCTAAAGATATTCTTTTTTTGATTTTTGAAGAATTACAATAGATTAAAATGTTTTAATAATAAACAATTCATGATAGATCTATATCAAAGGCTCGTTACGTGTTCGAGTACACGATTACATTTCCCTTAAATTATGTCTTTAATTCTTCGAACAACCTGTTACAAGTGCTATTATTAAGATTAATATTGTACGAATAAGGAATCAAAGTACCAAAAGTATTAATGTAAAGAAGAGATCGCGAATTCTGAACGTCCAATAAATATAACAATCTATTCAAACAAGACCTGAATTTTGGAAACAGGTATATCATTTATTTAGCTTTTTTTTGTCCTTCAAATTCCTTATGTTAAAAGTGTCGGTGATTTTTTTTTATACTATCATTAAAGGGCATTAGTCTATTTTGGAATGTATCAAATGTATTATAGTGGAGTGTACCGTAAAGATATAATATATCTGTTGATAAAAGTCCAAAGAGGGAATAGGTCTGTAACGGTCATGAGTATATCACATTAGGTAAGTTTTTAACCCTTATGATTGAATATTAATTAATTTGTTTAAAGTATAGGAATCATCGTTCGCTATACGCTTACGTGGATTAAGATGATGATCTAAAGATTTTGTTCTGATATGGATCCTATTAGTAGTTGAAGGTCACGAAAATTTTAGGATTCGATCCACATCCGTTTAGTATTATTCGTATTGATCATATCATACATTGGGGAGAATAAGATGTGGAAGAGTTTCTTGCCCGTGATAAATGAAGTTTGTTGAATTTGTCTGAACTTCATGTAAATATCGAAACACTAAAATCTAGAGAGATTCAGCAGGATTCAGCGTTTGGAAGAATCAGATTACTGTTAAAATTAGTCTGGAGAAAAGTTGAAAGCTCTACTAATATAACAGGTAAAATTCTATTTGTAAATCAAACCAAACATGGTGTCAAATTTACTAACTAGTTATTACCAACTAATAAAATTCTTTCCCGTCCTTTGTGTTTTCAATATCATCATTATTATTTTATTTTGTAGCTTCAGATCATCGTTAATAAGAAGTATTTGCAGGCATTTTACAAACGAATTGGCATAATTACTCACTCGTGATCTCAAGCAATCAAATTGTAACCATTGCCACATATGAGTGGAGTTTGTAGAAGTGAGATATTATAATCAGTAGTCATTCAAAGTAGCGAGATCCAACGTTGGAAGAATCAATACGAACAAATAAATATTTAAATTGTTTTTATAATCAAACGGGACGACAACATTGTAATCTCTAGAAACAAAGAATTTTATTGTCCAGTTAAAATTTTACTGTATTAATTATAAAAATCTTTGCAAAAAATTTTTATAATGACTCGATCATATGATACGAGATACAGTAATTCGAACCGTATGGATATTTATTAATTGAAGAAAAGACAAAAAATCGATATTTAAAATTATACGTTATTCGGATATTTAATAAAAATTATAAAATAAAAGAATTTGCTGTGGTTGTTCGTTTTGTGGTTGTGGATACAGTTGCAGTTGAGGTTGGTAAATTTGTAGTTGCAGTTGTAATTGACATAACGGTAGTTTGTAATATGGTAGTGGATGTGGTTGATAAGAGTAAAATTCGATTGCCAATTGTTGATATCTCAATTTGAATCGACGATTACCTTCAACCGCCAAGATTTTATAAAATTCTTTTATTTCATGAGGTTCATTGTTCCACATCTTATTTAATAATACATTGAAGTTAACGCTAGGGTTTATACTTCTAAGTCGGATTATTTCATTGCGACGATAGAGGGTATAAGGATTATTATTATAAATGTTTAATAAAAGACTATCAAGTTCGATGTTTAATTTACAAGGTGGATCTCTCATAACTTCCAAGAATCTTCGATAATTTGATAATTTGATAATTCTTTGTTATTTTTAAGAAAAGAATGAAAAGAGACGTGAATAATTTTTCTACTTTTCCAATGAATGGTTTTATTATATTCATTGGGAGTACAAGAGCGTATATTGATTATCTGACATATTTATGGCTTTAACATATTTGATTACATAGTTGATCAAAATAATTAATACTATTTTTTTGGATAAAATTTTAATAGGTTAAGTCCAAAATTGGTAATTTCTATAGATAATGGTAAACTTAATCGTCACCCTCAAGGGAAATCTTACTTTTTTTAAACAATCAATTAATTCATTAAAATAATTTGAATGAAATGTATTTTTATAATTAAATCATTGTCACCTTTTTTTGATCTTGAAAATTCCGAGATCCGCTGTATAAGAAATAACCAGTCATTTCTCTTGAAAATTTAAAAGATTCTACAAAAAAAAAAAAAAAAAAAAAAATTTTATTTTTAGGTGATTCATTAAGCAATTTAAAATGATAAATAATAATGCACTTAACAATGGGTATTGAACTTTAGTGAAAAAGGTAAATTTCATAGAACCAATCATTATTATATAGAGTGATTCGAAACATGACAAATAACAAATGCGTTTAATTAATTGAGTTCCTGTATCGGTCTCGAAAATTAACTCAAATCAAACTTGGCATTTTTTCGGAATTCCGGAGGAATATTTCTCACAAAGTTTGATAATTTGGAAGGTTATACAAATCTTTAACTTAACGCGTTTTTAATATCTTTAAACAAAATTTGGGTTTCTTTTCGGATTCTGCCGCACTTCAAATTTATTATATTATTTTTTTTTTTTTTTCCTGGTTCCTGATCTAAAATATATATATAATGTAAATTTTTACCAAAAATGGGATTCTTGTTGATCCGAATTTTGTTTAAATAAAAAATTTCAAATACGTATTATTAATTATGCACTGCGTTAAATCATGATTGTGCGTTGAGTTATGGTAGTTTTCATGCATCCTTCCATATTTGAACTATTAGATCCACCAAATTTATTCAATTCATTAGTTTCAACTTTCAATCCCTCAATTAAGCTTAACTGAAATTGGTTATACATGTTGTACAAATTTTTTTTTGCGATAAACATTAATGCAAGTAAAATGTAAAATTTTATAATATCACTTTATTCTATTAACCATACACTGAATATAGCGTGGAAACGTACGTACCAAAGACAAAGAAAATTTTTTTTTCTTTTTTCTTTGGATTGATCTGTCCTTCTCATTCGATTTAGAATTCAGAATGAAAGTTCCGATGAACGAAAGTAGGAAAAAAAAAATTCTGCGAATACGCCAAAAAAAAAATTTCTTTTATTGATCATATTGATAACCTCTAATAAATAGACAGGTTTTTCGTGAATATTTTTCTAAAAAAATCCCTACTCAATAAATAAATGATGACATTAACATTAATAACAACATACAGTACCTTTTTTCTCTCTCTCTTTTTTTATTTAAAAAAAAAACACTTTTCTTTCTTATAGATTGATGCAATTATTGTTAATTGTTAATTTAGAAAATGGTCTACAAAATTTTCTGGAATAGAATACAATGACTGATCAGTAATCGTAACAAAAAGGCAATTTTTGTTCCTTTAATAAAGCTGAAAGAATGTTCTCGATCCATGTCGTAAGTAAATTATATCTTTAATACACTTTAAAAAAGTGAAAGGACGATAAGAAATAAATATGTTTCTTTTATAGTGTGTCACAAACAGTTAAGTCAGCTTTTACCGATAAAAAAAAACGTCACGGTGATCGTAAAGTCGGAAAGAAAGACTGATCACCTAACTTAAGGGCAATGGGTGGGTGGGGCTTACAGCACGTAAACTTTTGCTGTAATGATGTATATCGCTGTCCTTCCGATATACAATCATTTATTTATGTTTTCATTTTAAGATATTTGAATTACGATACTAAATATGCACACTGGATATGACTATATACCATTATACCTATACTTCTTATGAAATCTAATTCGTTGAAATATGAGTTTTTTTTTTTTCCTACGAGAGAATATTGGTTGAAGACTCGTTCGTTGAAATATAGATTATTATTTTCGGACTATTTATGTTTACTTTTTTTTATACTTTCTATTTTTTTTTTGTAAAATTCTATTAACATTTTTTTTCGAATCGTTTATTTTTTTACTTTTATTTTTTATGTGATAATCTTATCACTTTTTTTTCTTCGAAACACTTTTTTTCGTACTTTTTTTAACTCGTTTTTCCAATGTTTTATTTCCTATTTTAAAAATAAATATTTCGTGATAAAATGCGAGAAATGCTATAAATGATTATCCTATCGGTCAATATTAATTACGTGATCATGTTTTCATTTCAATAATGTTATTTTAAGATCTTAAACTTGTACCACATGTTGGCTCAAAAATGTAGCACATTTGATTATTAACCAACATTTATTTTGAAACGGCATAAGCTCAATACTTTAAAAAATTTTAATAATATTTTTAATATTTTAAATGCTTTACAATTTATCCACTTAATAATAAAATATTAATTATTAGCATATTCTAGCTATGATAATTAAAATTAAGTAAATTTATACTATGATGATCCAATTTTAGGATATAATTGATTTCATTAATAAAATATTAAAAGTTTATTAAAAGTTTATCAAATTCTATTAGTAAATGTATTTTATTATTGTACATTAACTGTTATTTATTTATTTTTTTTTTTTTAAAAAAAATAAGTTTCTGTGATTACCTACAGTAAAAATAAAATAAAAAAAAAAATATGTAAAAATTTTACAGAATATATTACTTTTTTTTTCAGAATAATAATTCATAATTTTATTAGATTTTTATTATATAATAAATAATTATAAATAAAAAAAAAAAAACCTAATAATTAAAAACCAGACTAGTTTATTTTTATTTATTTTTATATTTCCATTATCTTTATTAATATTTTTAATAATAAATTAACTAATTTATTTAATAAAGATATTATTGTAATTTGCATTAAAAAAATATAAATATAATTTTTTAAGGTAAAGATTATGAAAATTAAACAAAATAATTACAGTAAAATAAAAAAAATATGTAAAAATTTTACAGAATATATTACTTTTTGTTTTAGAATAATAATTCATAATTTTATTAGATTTTTATTATATAACAAATAATTGTAAATAAAAAAAAAAAGCTAATTAATTAAAAACCAAATTAGTTTATTTATTTTTATACTTTTATTATCTTTATTATGAATATTTTTAATAAAAATATTATTGTAATCTGTATTAAAAAAATATAAATATCATTTTTAAGGTAAAGATTATAAAAATTAATTAAAATATAATTTAGTTTTTTTTTTTTTTTTGTACTTTTTAAATAAATATTCTATTATATATTTTAAATTTATTTTTTTTAGGTAGATCATATCTGATATGTTTCGTCAAATTTAAATTTTGATTTTGAACTTAAATTTTTTTTTTATTAAATTATCCGAAAATATTACATTCAATAAATTACAAATAAGATTTATACATAATTTAATGTGAAATAAAGTAATTTTATTAATAAAAATGGTTACCTTTATTGTAATTAAGGTGACGTGCGTCAGGTATCGGTCAACAAATCGACACCTTACCATAAACACTAGTCTGATACAAGTTATAGAAATTAGCAGTTTTTGACCCGGCATTAAATATCATAATAATTATCTGTGTGCGGCAAGCACAAAATCGTAATATTGTACAAAAATTATCGACATATACTCCATTCCATCTTAGATGCCGGTGGATGAAATAAAATTTCTTTAGGATTTTTTTGTGTTAATAAATCACTAATTGTTACTTAAGGTGCTAGTCAAGTATAGACGTTGCGTACTATTTAAAAATTTTTGAAGCCAATCAAAAAGTTTTTTAAATCATTGTGGTGAAAAAATTGATAACTTTTAATGATTGATTCCAATACAACTCAGCTATAACTCATTTTTGATAGCGTTAATCTGATATTTTCCGGATTCCTATTTAGAGGAAGAATGAATTATGCATTTTAAAAGAATAAGATACAATTCGAAAAAATCCAACGCTACAGTATTATAACGAACTTACCAAAAATGATAGACAACACCATAACCATTTACCTTTTAAATTTGTACTTTGCGAGTTTCCAAGCACAGAAAGGATTAAACATTTTGCTAGCTCTTGATGATAATGAACATTTGATCGAAGAATATCCTAAGTATAAATTTTCGTTTAGATTGTAATATTCATGAATCAAAAGTATGAAATCTATCGTACTACCTCTGGGACAGAGTCAACTGCTTCGGCAAGAATTTCACCAGTACTATCTTGTAAATGCCATATTATTCCCTTTGAATCATTTTCTATATTCCATCCGATGATTAAGACACGAGTGATAAAATGGTCCACATGCAATGCACAGTTGGACATTTCAATAATATTCTTTAATGGAACATGTAAATGCTTTCTTAGAGTATTAGTTGCTAGCCATCCTGTCGCCAAACTAACTTTTTGTTAATTTAAGAATTAATATTAGCAAATGTAGTATTTATTTGTTTATTTATTTTTAAAATGTTTATTTACCATTATATACCAATGTGCCATATGAAGCATCTCCAACAACTTGGGTTAAACCATTCATATCATTAAAAGTTCTTAGACCTTCTAGTACAATATATTGTCCTACGTAATATTTAGACGTAGTACATCCAATACTTCCCCAAAGTGTTATATTAGTACTTCCTAGTGAAAAAAAAAAATATTAATGTATTTATTATGTTGAAACATGCGAATTTAATTCTCTTACCAGTTTTGTCGCTAAGTTTTATCACGTACATATCCATTAAAAATCCATTATATTCTTGTTGGCACTTAAGTAAACAATAAATTTTGAATATTAATGAACTTTCTAAGGAAGATTATAAAAGAGAATACTTACATTTTGCGAAATGCTATCTATTCTTCCAAAAAGCGTGACATTTATACCTTGCAATGGCATATTATTAATGTAAAAACGTTCCACATGAAATTTGTAATCTATTAAATACTAAAAATTTGTACACATTTAACGAAACCACTTTACAAAATAACACTAAAACTTTGAAAAAATATTTACTGATTTATCTTGAAAGTTTAATTTGCTCTTTGGATTATTCTTAAACTTTTTGACATTCGGATCCTGCATAATCATACTTTAAATGATTATAATATTATTATTTATTTTGTAGTTTTACAAAACCTAACCTTAATCAGTTCGCTCAACGGCAAGCAAAATAACATAGTGCAATCTGTGTACATGAGAATGAGGTCTCCAGGACTTCTTTCTTCAATATACGGCATATGTATCCCTAAAAAATCTCCCTAATAATTTAAATGTAAATTAAATTAAATGACAATATCAAAACAAACGGTGTAAAAGAATTCGAAGCCTCTTTACCGTTTTAAATAAATCAATCATATTAATCTGCAAATCAAATAAAATAAGAATAACTGTCATGGAGCTTGACATATCACGAAGAATGATACGTATTTGCTTGTAAAACCCCAGATAATTTGCCGGTTCCTCATTTTCAATATGCACAATCTAATTAAAAGTATGCTTAGTATCTATTACATGTTGTTGCTTGCAAAAAGAAACTTACCCTTGTCCAAAAGTTATAAACTCTCCCATTATAAAAGTCGGTTATAGAGAATTCTGATATAGAACTAGGAAACTCTCTTTCTATAAAACTTTCATCGGCCGATGTAAGTACGATAATTAAATTCTCGGTTCGATGAATCAATCGAGAATTTCTCCTTGACAATCCGGAACGATTGAATCTTATTCGACGATTATTTTTCTGTAAAGAGATGATGATAAGTTTTATTTAACGAACATTCCATTTTGAGAAGTAAATATCTTACCTCTTTGAACAAGTGCTCATATTTGATAAACCTTTGATCAAGTATCATATCGATTGGTTTAGACTTGGCGTAACCGTCAATCAAAGTGATATAACGTGTATAAATAATTAAGGTTAACTATATAAATGTAAATCCTTATAGCTAAATCATGAATTAAAAAGGATATATATTGTCTCAAATATTTGACTTCTTCTGGATTTTACAACTATTAGTTCATAGCTCCTTACCTCAGTGTTATTAGTGTTATTAGGAAAACATAGTGATTCCATTAAACAAAAGTCTGGAGATAAAAAAATCAGATTAACCCAATGATTAAGGAAGCCAAAATATTCGAACTAGATATTATAGACATGTACTTTTAGCTATACCAATCCTTTTATCGGCACTTTCAGCTTTCCACTATAAAGTAAATTAATATAAGTAATTTGTAAACATGTGATTTGATTTAATGGAAACTTTTATACATACTTTCGTTTCTAATTCGCTCAAGGAAAGTAGTTCATTTTGTCCTTGTGGACAATGAACATAAATTTCTGCCATTCTAGCACTCAACCACCCCCTTTATAGTAAAAATGAGATAACTTATTCAAAAAACTTAACGCATTAGCGAGACAATGAACATAACTTACCAAGACAAGGGATCAGTTTCAGGGTCCTTAATAACGCGTTCTTTCTTATCTCTCATTTTTATATTTTCTTTATTTTCTTGCAAGTTCATGCTTGCCTGTCTTTTTTTATACAGTTCAAGTACATTTTTGCTTATCATACGGCGATAATCGTCGACCAACTGTTCAAACATTTCTGAAAAGCCTCGAAAGAAACTTAAAAGTTAAAAAGGCTCAATAGTCAATAAGAAAATTATAATTTATTTGACCGAAATGTAGGAATGTAGTTGAGGACATTTACGGTTGGACTCTATCATGCAAGGTATGCTAGTCCACACGCGTATCGTTACATGTTCGCGATTTTTGTGCAGTCACATTTTCCTTCTTTTTTTTGTGTGCTTTACTCGCCTTCAAAATTCATAAAAGTAAATTTAATCATTGTGTAATTCCCCCTTTTAACAATTTTGTGATACATCTGATTTTAACGATACTTTTAAAACTTTGATACTTCGGACATTTCAACGTCGTAAAGAGGTTGATCAAAAGATTAATTAAATTGACGCGTCAGTCGCATTATGCGAGATTCTTACAATGTCTTTGAGTAGGGTTCAAAATCCTGTTTTTTTCAATTAAATGGTTTATATTTTCCTTCTTCTTTACTTGTAAGAAGTTGATCCAACACAACTTTAAAAGTTAATTTATTTTAAAGATATCTGATACAATTTGATTTTGTTTAAATATGCGTAAATTCTGTTATATACTGATCGTAAACTACAAAATTTCATCCAAATTTATTTAAGATCTTTAATTTTGTCAAAGTTCCATCAATGGCTCGAATGATGATTCTTTTTTCGATGGAAGAAGCAGTTCAAAAGATGATCCCATTTTTGATTGTGGTACTCAACCTGGCCAGGGTGATGTAAAATGCAAAATAAAATCACGTGCAAAAAATTTGATTAGGATTAAATAAATACTATTGTAAACAAATATACACTATTTAATCCTAGAGTAGTTAGATCGTGCCTTAATGTCAACATGCTTAGATCGGAATCAGTCATTCGCATTAAATTTAAAAACCGCCCGAAGCCACAGACAACTAGTTTAAAGAAGTACACCTGACTGCAAATTGGTGCCTATGATCAATTATTGAGAGTCCATATTTCCATTTTAAGTGTAAATATGGTAACATACTTTGCCACTGCTTATTCGACCACCCTGAATTGCTGATGACATATCCGTTGACATGATAAATCCATTACTTAATCTATTTGCTGTTGATGGTGTCGTGACACTTCCAAGTTGAAACAACTTCTCGAACTATACGTTGCACCCGGTAGTTGTTCCTGTTTGTGTCGCGTGAAATTGTTTATGTTGCACCTCCTAAAGCAAGAATCCAAAATGTCATTTGTATTGCACTAGGATATGATGTAGAAGAACATGGGTAAATTTCATGACGGTGTGTTCTTTCCTAAATTAAAATTTGACTAATACATAATGAATGAATCAAAAAACCAAATAATAAGGTGTATTATCATGAATTAAAATAGATCAAATTTTTTTTTAAAAAAAAAATCTAAAAAACTTTACCTTCTTTTCAACAAAATTTCAATGAATATATAATTTCTCCTTTCACTGCACTACACTGTCAGCTGATCCTTGTTCATTAACATATCATGTGCCTAATCATTCCGAGTTAAATAATAAATAAAAGAAAATTTGTTAATGTAGGATTACTTTAATTTGTCTCATACATTAAAAATCAAATTTTAATTATTTTATTTAAGTAACGTAAAAAAATTTTTGATGAAATGTTGAGAATAAATGAGATCTATTGGTTTAAATCTTTTTGTGTCCAATTATGGTTTTTTCTTGATTTCATCTCTACTCCAGCCCTAAATGCCAAACGTGTAATATCAGATTCAAATAATAACGTCTTGATCATCTTATCAATTTTCGAACGGTAATGTTCGTACTGCGAAGATCCCAAACACAATGTCTCTTTCGTGAAGTAATTTAATTGCTTTTTGATTTCGATCATGATTATGACATACTCCTTGGTCGGTAAATGTAATGGCACACTTTCGATAAGCTCCATCACAGCACATAAATCATCCTTTTGTTGGCATAAAGTAATTTTGCGCAAACCCGTTAGCAGCACACAACTTGTGCGCGAATACGTTATGCTGTATGTTTGGTTATCTTTACGATAAATTTGCATTGATCATCTGTCGTAGCAGTCCACATAAACTTGCTATGATCTTTCGTGAACCAGTCGTCATATTTATATTTTTGTCATCTTGATATTCTCAGGAAAAAGAATAGAATCGTTGAACTTCACCTAGTGTTGTCTTTCATAATCTTTCATCATTAAAAGCACGAGCGAATAGTTGTGTGATTCTTCTATGGTAAATACAGTGATAAAATGAAAGAAATCAGTTGGGATCGATGATACCCTTTCAAGATAAACTGAACCCAGAATGCATAACCGCGGTCCAGCCAGAACAATTATCATCGATGTAACAGTTGCGACTACTTCGAAAACGCTTAAACTTTCTTGAGCCCAGCGCCAAACGCATGACAATGCCCCTTGTATTGTGGGATTGTAGTATCCGGTTCCGATCTCGTTTTCAGTTTGACATGTTCCGTAATAACATCATCGCTCGAAGTTCTGTCTTTGTTGCTGATCCTCACTATGGGTCATATAAGTTTCTTCAAATGATGTTCAAACATTCAAGACGACTATCTTCACTAGCAAAATCCTTTGACATGTCTTCAATATGAGGATCGATCATATTTAATATCTCTTCGATACCGGTAAATCTTCTGACAAATTTGTTGAATACCTCATTACAGAAAGTCTCGCCGTCTCAGACATCTGCTGAAGGTTGTACTTTACTAAAAAATATTGAATAACACGCGGATTTTTGATGGTGATTTCATGTTTAGTATCTTTGGATAGTTTCATTCTGGAACTAAAGCGCTTTTGAGGGTTAGACGTTTATCATCAAACTGTTGTCTAAGTGTCGCCACCTGTTTCCTTAATTCTGCTACCTCTTATTCTGACTTTCCATCATTTTTGGGCGATTCTACGACACTAGCAGAGCGAGATGTAGCATACAAAATGTGCATATCGTAGCGTACAATGTATGAACGCTCTTCTTCCCGTACTAACAGAACAGGATGTAGCACACTTGTCAATATTCACGTTGTTCGCGAGTACTTTTTCGTTTTCCTTTGTTCCTGGTTTAAGATCATGAGCTAAGGTTTCCCAAAGCATCGTGAGACGTTTGGTTCTTCATTCCATGAATTTGTGATCCTTTTTGAAAAAAATAGTCGTCCCCAGATCTTAATCTCTCATTCGACATATGATTTCTCCCAGCATTCTGAATACAAGTTTAGAGTATTAGACATTATTTAATAGTGAATAATACGGATTAAATCACTTACTAACTTCCTCTAATAACGACATATCGAAGAATAACAAGAAAAGAAATTAGACATTTAAATACTTGATCTTTAAATTCGTGTATTTTGATCGAACTGATTGGCTAATTAAACGTGACTTTTTACTATATAAATCTCCTTGCAGGTTTTGACATTTCCTAGTAAAATAATATTCCACGGTTACTGAATAAACTATCCCCCTGTGCAAACCACCCGGGTAGGTATTTTTGCAAATTTAGGGTAGATTTGTACAAAATCTGGGGTTACTTCTTAAGTTATTAATAGCATCTTTAATTTATATAATAAACTCGTTTTTCATACATAGCTGCTTTCCCCTCGAAATCTTTTTTTATTAAGGTATTTTAATGAAGTTTTTTCTAAAATGTTTGATTTTTAAGCGTAGATTATAGCTGGATAATCAAGAATAGAATTATGGCAGTCAGTATTATATAATCTCGGCCTTATTCTTAGTACTGGTCAGAATTAAAAAATATGATCAATCTTATCACTGAATTTGATCGTCCAGAAACATTACGTTTTAGGGTATAACTCGTGGTATATAAAAAAATATATAATTAGGTGAGATTTTCAATTAAGTAACAAATTTTGTTCAATTTCAGCTAGATACTGTAGATACAATTTGTAAAGAAGCAATACTGAACATAATGATGATTCCATAGATTCGTTTATGTATTATATAATAGTATGATTTTTTTTTTTTTGAAGAATTTTATTTTTGAAACTAATCTAAATTAAAATAATATATTATTATTTTTTAGCGTAGGTATTCTTTGTTAATTTCTGTTAGTGGGATTTAGGAGTTTTTATATCACATTCGTTATTAAACTGAATCATTGCTTAAAACCAGGTTATTCTTATTAGTTTATAGCAAAATATTCAAAATGTTAATTATGCAGCAAACAATATAGGAAGTCGATTTTATAATAATAGTCTTGTCAAATATATGATCTTACACAACATCATCGCCTTAATCTTTTCCAAAACCTACGAGAAGATTAAAAAAAAGGTTGATTGGAAAAGGATCAGATGATAAAGATGGATCAAAATTACCGTACTAGTATTGGTTTCAGTCAATAACATCCGATGACCCATTACACTATCCAGATTATACGAGGATGTGGATCAGAATACCTAAGATTTGGGTGCCGTAGTGTGAGATTTGATTAATCGAGTTGCGGTCCTATGACGCCGTATCATTTGGTGATTGTAACTCTATTCCAATATATTACCTCGTTCATAAGTCTAAAAAATGGAGATCATGATGGAGATTAGCGAAATTAATTGTTAAAGAAGTTCGGACGGAATGGATGATAACGAAATCTTAGAATAAAAGGATCTTAAAGTACAAACCTATTTTAGCAGTTAATTTTTTTTTTAAATTTTTAAAGGTGGAAACACTTGAAGCTTCTTGGTAAGAATTAAAATCTTGTATATATATGTATTTTTTTTTTTTTTAAAAAAAAAAAAAAATTATTAATTTATTTCCTTTAAAGATAGATGAAATGATGAATTTTGTGGTCGATCTCTTATATCTTTCTTCAGGCTAAACGCGAATAAGGAAGGAATTCTGATTCTTTGGTATGTCATAAATCGTTTGTTCTTTCTTGATGATTTCAGATTATAATTTAACTCTGAAAATTTTTTTTTTGTTAAATTTTTTTACGTAGGATATTTACAATAATATATTTAAACGCACTATATATAGGACATTGTACTAGAAGATATGATACAACTTTCAATCAAGTTGAGAATTATAAAATTACAAAAAAAAAAAAAAAAATTATAATTGAAGGATGAAATTTAGTAGATTTATCGCTAGATCCATATACGATAGATCAACCGCGATGATATCATTTTCTTGTATGAAAGACCGTTGCGTAATTTAATTGAAGCTTAAATATTTATGAATCTTTTGTGGTAAGTTTTACCATTATACATTATATCTTTTTTTTAAAAAAATTATTATCAATTAATTGCTATTTATAAATTCATAACATGGTACGATAGGTAATTTCTTTAACAAGGGTTTTCAAATGTTGAATAATTATTTCTTTGATGAGGCTTTAATTTAATTGGAATTTAAATTATTATACTATCTAATTAGTAAATTTTTTTTTTTTTTAAAAAAAAAAACTTTGATAGATTCTTTGTTTATTTAGCAATGATTCATAAAATGAACAAACAATAATAACAAAACAGAATAATACGTGTATATAGTGAGGAGGGATGTGAAAGCAGAAATTTTTTAAAAATTATATTTGAGATCTGGATCGATATCAAATTTATTATTTGTTACGTTAATTTTTTTTGGATCTTATTGAATTATCCATGAACGTTCGCGAGAAAGAAAAAAAAATCATTACACGTATTAAGGTTAAACCGAAATGTAGATGTAGTCGGAACTTAACTTTCAAAAATCAGCAAATCAAATATTAATAAATTGATTCATTCTCAAGCGTACTGAGTAATTAAGTACTAAGAAATTCCGATATAAACCGTGATTACTTTGTAATGGTAGTTAATCTTTTTTCCAGTATTTGCGATGTGTTGTGCTGATGGTAAAGTAATATCTTTGCTTGAGCTACTTCAATGCTTGCTGGATCTGTATACTTCACCAGGATGTATACTTCACCAGGATCTGGTACAAGTTCATTTCCCAAGACATTAGTGATGATGTGCGAGGCAGTCTGTCCATTTAAAGGCTTAGCAACCTTTTCAACTTGTGTTATTAAGATCAGATCGCTCTAAGCAAACGTAAATGAATTTTTTTGTTGATATTTAGAGAATAAATGATGCAATGGAATCTGATTCAGATTATAGTGGCTGGTCGGATGGGGCGTGTTCAAATTGAAAAAAAATTCACACTTAACCGTATGGTGAAGTTACTGGGTAAGAGATATTGCATCGTCACCACCACGTTATATAGAATAAAATTGTAAGATATTTTCTCATGATCAAAATTTTTAAAATAATTTATTTTTAATTAAAGATCTTTATTAATAAAATAATACGTTCTAAATTTATTATTTCCTTATCCTGAATGTCCTATTTATGTTTTCATAATCCCTTCTCTCTTTTATACGTAAAACCAAGATTGTGATGGACTGTAAAATTTTCCAAATTGTGCTGGCTCCATTTCTTTCTTGTAACTATTAAGAAGTTCAACTATTTCATTAACTATTGTGTGTCAGATGTTCGTGGATATTGAATAAAAAAAAAAAGAAAATAAACAAAAAACCAAAGGCCAGTCGAGAAAGATGGTTGAATTTCTATTTGACATTTCTCCTTAGTTGTAGTTAGACGTAGAATCGTACTATCATCTTGATTCATCGCTACAGTTCTAAGTAAATAAATAAATATTTATATAAATAAATTAGAGGATAAAATTTTAAATTATTAAAGATTAGAATATATTTACCAGTATAAATTTTTATATAATCTTCAGGTGTATCAGGAACACGATCCTGAACTAGGGAACGCCCACTAGAAATTTCCCATAATAATACACCTTTACATAATTTCTAATAATAATTTTTTGATCAATATAGGGAAAATATCTTAGTGAGCAAACCCTGGACAATCCAAGACTTGTATTTTTAAGGTTATGATGAATTAACATCATATCTTGGAGTGCTATTATTAGATAACGATAAAGCGATAAAATGAATAAATAACATATATTGGAATAACATATATTAGAATTACAAAAAAATAAGAATATTAATATATATATATATTTAAGCATTCATTATACCTTTTATAATACTGTAAAAGTGAATAATATTATTACAGGAATTTCTTCACTGTAATTTTTAATCTAGGAAACATGAATGGAATTTTTTTTTTTTTTAAAAAAAAAAAATTTATATACGTTGATAAAAATAACCTTTGTATGATATTTACCTCTTCAACAAATTCCTTTGGAGTAATAAATTTACTAAAGTCTGCTTTTTTTTTCAATTTTAGAATTGTTTAAATCGATAGTATTAACTTGCAATTTTAATGTTATTCGTGCGGTAAAAAAAAAACTGAGCGTGATTATATGCAATTATGTGTAGATTATCTTGGATATCGGTGTTACTGATTTGTTGGTCAATAACTATTATTTATTAGGTCGTACTGCAGAGCTACTAACCCCATTGACTGACTGAGGAATTTAACCAAAGAACGAAAAATATTAGTAATATTTATTTTACTGTATCAATACCAACAATTTTTAAATTTAGGAATTATAAATTTATATGAGAAAAATTTACTCAATTGATCAATATCTAAAAGTACGTAAATAAAAAGTTTATATGTCAGGAAGCATTTGAAATTAGTTCATTTTACAACTTGATGATAAAGAATTTGCATCATTATCAAATCACATGTTCTGCAATATAGGGTAAGGGAGATTCCCATCTAGACGTCATTAAAATTCTCCAATATGGCCGTCTTTTGGCGGTGGATGATATGCAATCCATATTTACTATATTACGTTGGTTTTTAACAATAAGATTACCAAATAAAGCCATCACAAATTCACAATCTTTTCATATGATTGTATTACCTGTCTTCTAATCTATAATCAAAACCAGTCTACCGTAGTTGCTTGAATTCGTCTTGATTTTTAGCGATCAAATGCTAATTTAGTATATTCGGGCGAAATACATTAGTAATCAAACGCAGAAGAGGTGCAATATCTAAGATCCACAGACTTTTGTGTAAGCGATCCAGCATAATTATGAGTTTATTTTTTTTGTTAGTTCGTACAACATGCGAAAAGAATATAACAAACAAATAAACAAATCAAAATTGTGAATGAAAATGTAATTTGTATAATTTGTATCACAATCTAGATATGTAATCAATTCCATGTGATTTTCGTTTCCTTAATAAAGAATGCATAAAAAATAAAACGACAATTTTGATTCCAATATTTCAAACAACTTTTAATATCTGATATAACTACACAATACGCGTCGCATTACTTTTGTGAATCATAAATTTTAATACATAATACTATTCTGCTGAAAGTTTCAATATTAGAAAATTGAGGTGCATTCATAAATTGATTTGGATTGCTAATCCAGATTCATGGATTAGAAGTTGATCCAATATGAAAATTGGATTTTACTACTATTTTACTACTATCAATTTCCGATACCACACTGTACTTGTACATCTACACCACCATTACCATGCACATTAATTAATAAAGTTGAATAAAAATTTTTATTCTTGATGATAAGAATTGTAATATGTCTTTGGACATTCATTGTTTAAATCTTTAGTTTAATATAAATAATATTAAATTAACTTTTTTTATTTAAATGCAGGAGGATTAGCATCAAAAAAAAAGAGGAAAAATTTTGTTATTTTTATTATTTAATGAAAGTATATGCTTCACGGATAACTAGAAAAAAAGACCCGTCTAAACTAATTCGGTATTAGTAATAAGTGTACTAACATAAACCTCATTAATTCAATTAAACTGCAAATAACAATGAGATACTAAAAACTCCAATTTTTTAAATCAAGTTATTTGATTTAATTGAGGAAAGTATTTTCGGTCTTGTGACGATCGATTCTCGCAGTACATTCATTAATTTGATTATCTATGATAATCTGGCAATTAAAATTAATTCAATAGAAAGGTTGATACTCGAATGATATATTTTTTAAACACTGAGTATTTACAACAGTTGCTTATTAACCGACAAAAAATGGGGCAACAAGTGCCGTACATGTCACCTTCGAGTAGTCTGAACATAACATTAACCTCTTCAAACGAATAATATGGTCTTTCCGTTATGAATAGCATAACATGAATCTACGACTATTTTCTACAAAGCGTTCCCAAAGACAAAACAAAAGTCAACTGATTATAAAGAAATAAGATCAATTCACTAGAAGCACCCTGTCTTAACATAAAAGTAAACAACCGTCTAATTCAAAGAAATATTCTTTTACACTTGACTATTTCTCACAATATACTTCAAGGACTAAAACGCCAAATGTATAAAAAAAAGACATTCAAAAAGATAAAATGCTGCAACACAATATTCATCATCAAAATCAACTTCATCAGGAGAAAACACAAGTGTTAAGAACATCATTCTTAATTCTCCTCCTTTCCGATCCAATTGATCAAAAATGAAAAGAGCGATCTTGCGATCTCACTCATATCATTTCAAAACATATATTACATTAATTGAAACCCGAATCTGCGTAAGATGTATGTATTCGTGTTCAACCAAATTTGTACCCACTCACCTTACGTCGAATATATTAAATAGAAATTTAGGAATAATAATTACAATAATTACAATCTAAATCATTTTTGTTTGATCATACCATAGACAACAGACGTCAGAACACGCACGAGTTTAAACGGAAATATCTTGATTATATAAGTAAAGATGTCAAAATAGAAGGATAGAATATGTTTTTCACAAATAAATGTTAGAAGTACATTGGGAAAATGTAATAGATTGGCAAGTATTGTTTTAATGATAGCAACGTTTATTTCACATTGACATCCTTATGGAATGTTTATAATTTGTTTAATTAAAATTCAATCATCAGGTTATCAAGGGGTCATTTTTAAGACGCATATGGAAGATGACAAATCACGACAAGTTATAAACCAATGTTGAGTATATATCAAACAGAAATGGAACAAATAGGAATAGGAAAAAATGCATCGATATAGATACACTAATTTGGGAAAGTCAGATCTCTATGGAAAAGTTTTTTCCTTTTCCTTGTCAGATTATCGGAATCTCACGTGTAAACTAAATCCTTTAGTAGCGCCTTCAGGAACAATCATTAAAATAAGGATGGAACAGACGAATAAATTTGAAGAAAATGGCGCATCTACATTTGACCAGAAACTGATAAGGAAGAAGGTATCGATAGTAAACTATTCAGTTATCAAATATTTAAATAAGAATTATTTAACGTTCACGTTCAGTTAACTCGATTAGTTTATCAATCACTATATGTTGTGATCAAAATTGAGGATTCAAGATCAAGGAATATAGGTATAGCAATTTGAATTTTTATTCTAGACAGGATCAGATTTTTTCTTCCTGATTTCGCTATAAATAAATTTCAAATCCAAACTCCAAATCAAAACTTCAAAGAACCTATAAAGAAACTTTCTGATGCAATTACTGCACTAATTTCGCCTTTCTCGTACAATCGTGGACGGAAAAATATCGCCAAAATCTTGAAATGTTTGTGGTGATCAGAATCTCGTGAAAAATATGGAAAGATAGCTTATCGAGTGAGATGAGGTTTCAAATTTAAGAGCAATGAAGGAATAACTGCATCGTTAGTCGCAAGCTCTCATCCTTTCAAATACTAGAGGGTGCGATGTGTTTCAATGATAGCAAATCGATATTGATAAAGGTAACGCTGAACTAATTTAATTGATCCACCTCGTGTGTAATGGGGTCTTAATGCTTGAGTTTTGAGCATTGATATCATTGCGGACGCAACAAACCTCTGTTGAACAAATCAGATCTAAGAGTTATAACCATTGCAACGAAGGAAAGTTTACAAATTCAACCAACGTGGACGAACCCATTAGAGATGTCATTATCTACATAAAATCAACCATGATAGTATTGTGATAAAACAAAAAATATATGAAAACTTTCATCTCTGGAATCTTTTGTAAAAACCGCTGATTCAGTGTTGGTGACGTCATATATACGCTATAATTAAATTTACATCTGCTATTGAATATGTTGTTGGTCTGTGAGACGACTAAATAGTTAGGACTTCTCCTATTTACGATGGTACTAGATCACGGCTATATATTGTACAGGTAATTATAAACTAATTATGCTATGTATATTTTTTATATAAAATGTAAAAACTTATAATCAAAAATATTAA
This sequence comes from Rhizophagus clarus, assembly GCA_015698045.1. Classification (NCBI taxonomy): domain Eukaryota; kingdom Fungi; phylum Glomeromycota; class Glomeromycetes; order Glomerales; family Glomeraceae; genus Rhizophagus; species Rhizophagus clarus. Next base: position 99,009 of record BLAL01000074.1, read on the forward strand.
GATCCACAGCAACAACATTACCCGTATCAAATGATCATGCAGTTCTTTGGCCCAATCGACTCCTGCAAAGATGACATATATACGGCTGGAGTTTTGACATGGCGAATACTCTCAGGTCAAGGGAGGGATCCTGATCTTTGGAGTCTTAGAGAAATTGTAAAAGATCCTATCAAAATCAAATTTCATCTAGTCAATGAGAATCACAAGAGTTTCTGCTAAAATGTATAACCGCAACTTCGCAAAAGTGTAACATAACAAAAGAATTACTTTATAATCCAAAGATTAGTTAATGAAGAAGGAAAATAATTAGTGGATATAGAACTGAAATCTTTCCAACAATAACAACAACCAAAAGTAGTACCCGCCACGAATGATGAAATTAGATACCTTAGCGTTTTGGTTTTTAGTAAACGGAAAAAAGTGAACGGCAGAAGGATTACACAATATCGTTCAATCTTTTATTAACATAATTAAATACAAAAAATTATCCAGTTAATCGTAATTTGATTCTAAATTAATATACGTAGATTAACTAATGACATTACCAGAACAAGATTGGGACGAGCTCTTTACCACAGTTTTGAAAACGATTCAATCACTATTGGAACTACCCGTTTCCTTCTTTCAGCAGCATTAAGATACGAAGATCTTATATAACCCATGGCATCAAATCAAGTCTTAGAAATGAGTTGAATATCCATCATCGCTCGCTCACATCACATCAGTAATCCGTTTACGTTCCGCACAACTAAGATTGAGAATGATATATCTCGTAAGTCGTCATCATACATTTCAAATATGGGATATAAGAAGAGAATCGAAACATAACCAAACTCTCTTCTGTTTGCGAATGCTAGAGCCATGAACGTAACGTTAGATAATCTTGATAGTAAGATTGGAGGATTCGTTCTTTCTTTAAAGATCACAATTACGCACAGTTAACAATAACCAAGATTAAAACCTGCTGAAATTTCCGCCATTCTGTAAATTCTGGTCTTGATCTCATTCAACTCTGACACCGCCGCGTGTAATTTTGGGTAGACGAACAAAGTCTTTTATATATATAGTTCATCATAGTGTTAATGATCTTATTGTTATAGGGCAAGTGGTGGAATGATACATATGAAAAGGACACCATTCATCGTCTATGAGAATAGGAGCGTGACATTTCATGATAATATTGATATCAATAAAATCAGTAGAACTAATAGCCACTAGTTATTTGATTAGGATTTTTCAAATTCCAATCATAACTAAAGAAGGAACAGGAGCTTGTGTACATAAAGATTTGGAAGGTTTCTTCATAATATAATTGCGGAATCACGAACTAAGAACAGAGAACATTTTCCGATGATATAGATCAAAGTCAAAACCATTTATCACTAGCATATGGGTTGTCCTTGGATTAATAGGTGGATCACCGATAATGACATGAAGAATGAATTGAATAGAATTCGCGACAAGTTAACCGAACATAGCTCGGTTAACTTTTTTCACGAATAGTTCACTCTCAAAGTCTACTAATCAGAGCGTAAATAATGAATTAGCAAAATTTGTTTTTTAATGGCGATTTTTTCGCGAGGCTCAAGAACCCGTCAAACGTTTAGAATGTCACGTTAATTTACAGCCTAGTTTTAAAACTTCATACGTTATAATCGGATAAGATTCAGGACCAAGGAAATGGAAAAACTGAGCAATTTGAATGAAAATTTTTGAATATCAAATCGAAGCCCTAAACCCAAAGTTCCTATTATGGATATTTCTTTGTTCAATTACTGTGGTCATTCGCCTGCCTTACAGAAAAATATTATAAAAATTTTTTTGTGGTTGTCTAATCTTGTGAAGATATGGAGAAGCTTTAGCGAGTGGTATTAAAATTTAAGATCAAGGGATGGATGGCTACATGTTAATTACCGGATGGAAAGACATTATCTATTTATCTTATTGTAAATACTTAAGGACACAAGCCCGTGTTCGTTCATTACTGACAACGTCGAAGAATTTGCACAGTCTCCTAAATCTCAGAGGTAGCAAAATTCAAGTATTACGTCCGTATATATCAATGCTAGTGGTACTCGAAGCAGAGTCTTTATCAAAGTAGGAACAAAAAAATGTTGATTACTAATTTTTTCAACTATTCTTTATGCTAATGAGATAGTTAAAGTGTGGAATAAACATATAACTGAAAAGTCTGGTGAGACTTTTTAGGAATTGATATATGTTGTCCGCTTGAAAAGATTGTCTTGCTAAAAATTTAAGACGCGAAGACGAATTAGTGAAACCTTACCTAAAAATTTGAATGATTGGAGGGATTTTTTTTTTTTAATTGCACATGATTAGAAAAAAAATATATTTTAAAACAAAGGATTATTATGTTTATGGACGGATGATTACGAAAAGTTGGTGGTGAAGCACAAAGAATGAAGGTTTTTATTTTAATTTTCTATTATTATATAATATCAGATTTTTATTAATATAATTATTTTATTTTTTATAAATAAATTGAACTTTTACATCAATAACTTGTTTTGATCATTAAGCTCGGATGAATTAGTGAATAAACGAATAAGTAATTTAATCTATATCTTTTATGAATGAGGAAACTAAAAAGAAAAAATTCTTTACTATTTGTCATTAGAGTTTAATCCTCATCAATTCTTAGATGTCATGACATAATGCCAGCTGAATCGAACATAAGCAACATTTTATAAATATTTAAACTCGACCACAATCATCTACATGTATCAGTTGGGGTGTGCGGTTAACTAATTAAATCAAAACTATATGGTACCATATAAAAATTTATTATTGAAGATTTTTTTACATATAAAATTTTTTTTCGCAAACTTTATTAATAACAATATTATTATATTACTTATAATTATTATACTTTTCAGTTATATATATACATTTATATTTACAAATTATAGGTTATTTTATTATAATTTATTTAATTTAATAAACTGTTTAAAAAGTGTTGACGCAATATTAGACCCAAATTGAACTTCTTGAAGTGGAATTCTTTGTTAGTTCTTTGTCTTCGCATTTCTTTTAACCCATCTGACAAATTTTCTTTTGTGATTTTGTCTGATGATAAACGAAGCTTTGATTGTTTTACTGATGGTGACATATTTGAGTGTGTCTTTAAGTCTAATTTGATAAAAAGACCTTCTACTTGCTGTTGATGGATATCTCTCTGATCCTTTTTTTGCTTTTCCAATCGAATTTTGTTGCAATTCTTCAACTGATAGCGACGTTTATATGATTTATATATACCCATTGCTATTTTCCAAACTTTGTTTAGAGCTCTAATGGCTCAATGATTTAAGGCGAAATTTTGTAAAAATTAATATTAAAGTCATTCAAACAAAATTACGAGGCTGTTTCTTACATATAAGATAAAAAACTTACATTTGATAGTGCTTTAGAATTTTTTTCCAATTTTTAAAATTTAAATTGGAATCTTCTCTGAACTGGTTGATGTAAAAAAAAAATTTCGTAATAATATAGCGTGTACGCGCTATATAACCCTATATACTTTTGGCCAGCACGGCTTGCCATAGACAGTCATCCTAAAAATCATAATGATCATTTATTAATAATTTTAACTATTAATAATAATGGTCATATATAAAGTAATAATAAGATAGCTGTGGAAAATAGGTTTCAAGGTGGGGATCACCGTCGTTCGATAATATTCTTAATGGACTTTTGCCCTTCTTCAATAAAATTTTGATGATATCGCTGGCTGGTGCGGTGATATGAAATCCAGTTGTCACCACTCACCATACGAAGTCGTACAATTGGGATAATATTTTTATTAATTCCTTTTACTTATTTATAATAAATAAAAAAAATATAGTGTAAGATTTTTTATTTTTTTTATAATGAACACGTAAAATCTTTAGTACTAAATCAAATCAATATGTATTAAATAATTATTAATTACTTATTAAAAATATAGAGGTATGAGTGTGTGACTATATTTCTTTATGATTTAAACATTACCGTTACCAGTTACTCTAGATTCTAGAATAATCAATCGTCGACGTTTAAAGATGACAGATCGTTAAGATGGCATCTCATCTTCGTCTTCTGAAGAAAACTGTCGTCTCTTATCTTAAAAGGTTTTAATATTCAAAATTAAATATGCTTGTTTAAACAAAGTAATTTCTTTTAATTTAAGGTATTAAAGTATTGAATTGATGTTGCGTCAAATGTTAAGAATAAGCAATAGTCACAGCACTTTTCGCTGCCTTCTAAATGTAAGAAGTATTAAGGTAAAAGTTTTTATTTTGAAAGAATAAAATTTGAATCAAGGTAATAAATGCTTTCATTCTTGAAGAATAAAAATTTTGAATTAAAGGTAATTGTACTTATTGAAAGAATAAAAAATTTGAAAGCTCAAGAAATAAGAGAATGCATCAAATTCGTTCTTAAAAAGTATTTGAAATTCAAATTAGCACTATCTGATCATACAGTATTTTGCAATCCTGTTCCATCAGCACCGGGTTGACATTTTGTCACCACCGAGCTGACTATTTTTGTCAGCACCGAGCTGATCTTTGTCATCACCGAGCTGATTTTTGTCAGACCCAGTTCGGATCATTTATCTGACAAAAGATCTGCCCAGCGCTAACCTTTTTGTCGGTGGAACCGATGACCATCCTCATCTCAATGAGGCGATCTAATGAATATAAAATCATGGAATTCCGATACTGAAATATCTTTAAATATCCGTATAATATTGATCGCTCTCTGTAGTTATATTTTCTAATTGTATAATAACATATGTACTATAATTGTATTACGAATTATTTAATTGTAGTAATTGATTAGCTTTAAAAAAATTTTAGTTTTAAGTTTAATCATATACGTTCATATACTGTGCGTAGTTACATGATGTCACTCCTACTGTCCTACACTTCGCTCCGAACAATAATTTTCTTTAAAGTTTTATGTTTAGTATATATTTTTACGTAGAGTAGCGATCCGGATAATCTGACACGGATGATAAACTTTAAATATATCCGCTATCCGCCATCGGATCGGATAATGAGCGGATAATCCGGATAATCGGATCGCTACTCTATTTTTACGTGCACTTTTTAATTTAAAATGCGATATATTTTATAAAGTTGATCAAATAATATGAATTCCCTACGGCTTCGGAGTTCGGATACTCCGACGGTTCCTAGAAATAAATCCGAAATCTGAAAATCGGCACCTGCGTGTTGCATAAATAATATTACACAGATAACTATATACAGTATATCCTATCAAAAACGTTTATTGTAGCGTTCATTTCACAACATGTAAATAAATAAATAAATAAATATTAAAGACGTTTACCTTGTTGTTTAAGAATTTCAAGATAGTTCTTCAGTAATGGCCCAAAGCAATAAAAAAGGTAAAAGTATACAACATAGACAGCCTATAAGGCTGTAAATTATAAGTTTCTTAATCTTCGAATTTGTATTTGTATTAGTATAAATATTTACATATAATTTTAAACTAACTGTATTCTTAATAATTAACTATCTTAGCTCGTAAGTTATATTATCTTGTTATTTAAATAGTAATGGTTGAATTATTTCTATTATATTTCATATAACTGAATAATTTATTTAATTATTAACAATATAATAGTTGGTAAGTTATTTAGTTCTACATAATATTTACATATAATTTAAACTAACTAAATTCTTTATTTAAAAAATTATTTTAGCTTGTAAGTTATTTATTTAATTCTAATACATATAATTTTAACTAACTAAATTCTTTATTTAAATAATTATTTAACAATATAGCGAGTAAGTTATTTATTTAATTCTATTACTTCGTATTTATATAATATCGACATATAATTTAAACCAACTAAATTCTTTATTTAAAAAATTATTTAATAATAGCTCGTAAGTTATTTGTTTATTAATTATTTTATTACATGTTTATATAATATTTATATATAATTTTAACTAATAGATGATTTTTTTATTTAAAATTATTTGGTAATTTATTTTAGTTTGTAAGTCGTATTCTATTATTATATTTACACATTTATATAATATTTATATATAATTTAAACTAAATAAATTCTTTATTTTAATAATATCTGATATAGCTCGTAAGTTATTTATTTAATTCTATTACTGCAAATTTATATGATATTTTACTTATAATTTAAACTAACTAAATTCTTTATTTAAAAAATTATTTAATAATATAGCGAGTAAGTTATTTATTTAATTTTATTATTACATATTTATATGATTTTATATATAATTTAAACTTTATTTAAAAAAATTATTTGTTAATATATTTTAGACGGTAAGTCATATTCTATTATTATATATTTATATAATACTTACATATAATTAAACTAATTAAATTCTTTAAAAATTATTTAATAATATAGCGAGTAAGTTTTTTATTTAATTTTTTTTATTATATATTTATATAATATTTACATAATTTAAACTAATTAATTCTTTATTTAAAAAATTATTAATAATAGCTCGTAAGTTATTTATTTAATTATATTATTTTATATTTATATAATATTTTACATATAATTTAAACTAATTAAATTCTTTATTTAAATAATTATTTAATAATATAGCTTGTATTTAATATTTTAATTCTATTATTAAATATTTACATATAATTTAAACTAACCAATTTCTTTGTTTAAAAAATTATTTGGTAATTTATTTAGTTAGTAAGTCATATTCTATTATTACATATTTATATAATATTTACATATAATTTAAACTAACTAATTCTTATTTAAAAATTATTTAATAATATAGTTCGTAAGTTATTTATTTAATATTTAATTCTATCATTACATATTTATATAATATTTACATATAATTTAAACTAAATAAATTTTTATTTAAAAAATTATTTAATAATATAGCAAGTAAGTTTTTATTTAATTTTATTATTACACATTTATACAATATTTACATATAATTTAAACTAAATAAATTTTTTATATTTAATAATATCTGATTAGCTCGTAAGTTATTTATTTAATTCTATTACTACAAATTTATATGATATTTACTAATTAAATTCTTTATTTAAAAAATTATTTAATAATATAGCAAGTAAGTTATTTATTTAATTTTATTATTACACATTTATACAATATTTACATATAATTTAAACTAAATAAATTTTTTATATTTAATAATATCTGATTAGCTCGTAAGTTATTTATTTAATTCTATTACTACAAATTTATATGATATTTACTAATTAAATTCTTTATTTAAAAAATTATTTAATAATATAGCAAGTAAGTTATTTATTTAATTTTATTATTACACATTTATATGATTTTATATAAACTAATTAAATTATTTATTTAAAAATTATTTGTTAGATGGTAAGTTATATTCTATTATTATATGCTTATAAAACTTACATATAATTTAAACTAATTAAATTCTTTAAAAATTATTTAATAATATAGCGAGTAAGTTTTTTATTTAATTTTATTATTATATATTTATATAGTATTTACATAATTTAAACTAATTAATTCTTTATTTAAAAAATTATTAATAATAGCGAGTAAGTTATTTATTTAATTATATTATTTTATATTTATATAATATTTTACATATAATTTAAACTAATTAAATTCTTTATTTAAATAATTATTTAATAATATAGCATGTATTTAATATTTTAATTCTATTATTAAATATTTACATATAATTTAAACTAACCAATTTCTTTGTTTAAAAAATTATTTGGTAATTTATTTTAGTTGGTAAGTCATATTCTATTATTACATATTTATATAATATTTATATATATTTAAACAAACTAATTTCTTTATTTAAAAAATTATTTAATAATTTATTTAGTTGGTAAGTTATATTCTATTATTACATATTTATATAACATTATCATATAATTTAAACTAATTAATTCTTTATTTAAAAAATTATTTGGTAATTTATTTTAGATGGTGAGTCGTATTCTATTATTATATATTATATCTAGTTTAGACTAACTGAATTATTTATTTAAAAAATTATTTGGTAATTTATTTTAGATGGTAAGTCGTATTCTATTATTGTATATTATCATTTACATATAATTTAAACTAACTAAATTCTTTATTTAAAAATTATTTGGTAATTTATTTTAGATGGTAAGTTGTATTCTATTATTACATATTTGTAATAATTTAAACTAACTAAATTCTTTATTTAAAAAATTATTTGGTAATTTATTTTAGATGGTAAGTCGTATTCTATTATTACATATTTACTGTATATAATATTTACATATAATTTAAACTAACTAATTTCTTTATTTAAAAAATTATTTGGTAATTTATTTAGATTGTAAGTTATTAGTTGTTTATTTAATTCTATTATTACATATTTATATAATATTTACATATAATTTAAACTAACTAATTTCTTTATTTAAAAAATTATTTGGTAATTTATTTTAGATCGTAAGTCGTATTCTATTATTACATATTTACTGTATATAATATTTACATATAATTTAAACTAACTAATTTCTTTATTTAAAAAATTATTTGGTAATATAGGGAGTAAGTTATTTATTTAATTCTATTATTACGTATTTATATAATATTTACATATAATTTAAACTAACTAATTTCTTTATTTAAAAAATTATTTGGTAATATAGGGAGTAAGTTATTTATTTAATTCTATTATTACGTATTTATATAATATTTACATATAATTTAAACTAACTAATTTCTTTATTTAAAAAATTATTTGGTAATATAGGGAGTAAGTTATTTATTTAATTCTATTATTACGTATTTATATAATATTTACATATAATTTAAACTAACTAATTTCTTTATTTAAAAAATTATTTGGTAATTTATTTAGATTGTAAGTTATTAGTTGTTTATTTAATTCTATTATTACATATTTATATAATATTTACATATAATTTAAACTAACTAATTTCTTTATTTAAAAAATTATTTGGTAATATAGGGAGTAAGTTATTTATTTAATTCTATTATTACGTATTTATATAATATTTACATATAATTTAAACTAACTAATTTCTTTATTTAAAAAATTATTTGGTAATTTATTTAGATTGTAAGTTATTAGTTGTTTATTTAATTCTATTATTACATATTTATATAATATTTACATATAATTTAAACTAACTAATTTCTTTATTTAAAAAATTATTTGGTAATTTATTTAGATTGTAAGTTATTAGTTGTTTATTTAATTCTATTATTACATATTTATATAATATTTACATATAATTTAAATTAACTAATTTCTTTATTTAAAAAATTATTTGGTAATATAGGGAGTAAGTTATTTATTTAATTCTATTATTACGTATTTATATAATATTTACATATAATTTAAACTAACCAATTTCTTTATTTAAAAAATTATTTGGTAATTTATTTAGATTGTAAGTTATTAGTTGTTTATTTAATTCTATTATTACATATTTATATAATATTTACATATAATTTAAATTAACTAATTTCTTTATTTAAAAAATTATTTGGTAATATAGCGGGTAAGTTATTTATTTAATTCTATTATTACATATTTATATATATTTATATGTAATTTAAACTAACTAATTTCTTTATTTAAAAAATTATTTGGTAATTTATTTTAGATGGTAAGTCGTATTCTATTATTACATATTTATAATAATTTAAACTAACTAAATTCTTTATTTAAAAAATTATTTGGTAATTTATTTTAGATGGTGAGTCGTATTCTATTATTATATATTATATCTAGTTTAGACTAACTGAATTATTTATTTAAAAAATTATTTGGTAATTTATTTTAGATGGTAAGTCGTATTCTATTATTGTATATTATCATTTACATATAATTTAAACTAACTAAATTCTTTATTTAAAAATTATTTGGTAATTTATTTTAGATGGTAAGTTGTATTCTATTATTACATATTTGTAATAATTTAAACTCACTAAATTCTTTATTTAAAAATTATTTGGTAATTTATTTTAGATGGTGAGTCGTATTCTATTATTACATATTTATAATAATTTAAACTAACTAAATTCTTTATTTAAAAAATTATTTGGTAATTTATTTTAGATGTTAAGTCGTATTCTATTATTACATATTTACTGTATATAATATTTACATATAATTTAAACTAACTAATTTCTTTATTTAAAAAATTATTTGGTAATTTATTTAGATTGTATATTTGGTAATATAGGGAGTAAGTTATTTATTTAATTCTATTATTACGTATTTATATAATATTTACATATAATTTAAACTAACTAATTTCTTTATTTAAAAAATTATTTGGTAATTTATTTAGATTGTAAGTTATTAGTTGTTTATTTAATTCTATTATTACATATTTATATAATATTTACATATAATTTAAACTAACTAATTTCTTTATTTAAAAAATTATTTGGTAATTTATTTTAGATGGTAAGTCGTATTCTATTATTACATATTTACTTTATATAATATTTACATAACTAATTTCTTTATTTAAAAAATTATTTGGTAATATAGCGAGTAAGTTATTTATTTAATTCTATTATTACATATTTATATAATATTTACATAACTAATTTCTTTATTTAAAAAATTATTTGGTAATATAGCGAGTAAGTTATTTATTTAATTCTATTATTACATATTTATATAATATTTACATATAATTTAAACTAACTAATTTCTTTATTTAAAAAATTATTTGGTAATTTATTTTAGATCGTAAGTCGTATTCTATTATTACATATTTACTGTATATAATATTTACATATAATTTAAACTAACTAATTTCTTAATTTAAAATATTATTTGAATATTCAGATACTAATAGAGAATCAAATATAATTTTAGAAGAATCTCAAGAATCGAAATTTTTTGACAAAGAAGAGGATGCTGACCAAGAATTTTTTAAGTTGAAAAAAATTGCTGAAACTTCTCAAAATGAGTTGAAAGAAAAACAAATGGAATTAGTTACTTTACAACAAAAAAATTTTCAATTTGAGCAAGATATTCAAAATTTAAGATTACAAATTAAAGAATTTATGGAAAAAGAAAATAATTTACAGACTCAAATTATTCATTTGCAAGTTGAAAAGGAACAAAACAAGTTGGCTAATCAGCAAATACAAGATCAAATTAATCAAGAAAAAAATAATTTGCAAAATCAATTAATCCAGAAAGAAACCAATATTCAAGAATTAAAATCTCAACAAGATCAATTTAAAAATCAATTAATTCAATTTCAAAATAATTATAAGCAAATAGAAGATGAAAATCTTAAATTAGAAAAGATTGCTGAAACTTATCTTCAAAATTCTCAAAATGAATTAAAAGAAAATCATATAGAATTAATTGATTTACAACAAAGAAATTTAGAATTAGTTAATTTAAATTCTCAATTTGAGCAAGATAATCAAAAGCTAAAGCTTAATATAGCTATACAAATTAAAGAATTTGCAGAAAAAGAAAATACTTTACAAACCCAAATTATTTATTTGCAAAATGAAATTTATGAAAAGCAAGCCTTAGCCAGCAGCCTAACAGAACAATTAGAACAAAATAAACTGATTAATCAAAATATACAAACTCAAATTGATCATTTAGAACAAGAAAAAATTAATTTGCAAGAAAAATTAATTCAAACAGAGACCAATATTCAAAATTTAAAATCTCAGCAAGAAATCTTAATTGAACAAAAAGAGCAATTAGAAATTGAATTAAATCAATCTCAAGATAATTGTGAACAGATAGAACAAAGAAGAATCGAATTACAACATATAGTTAGAGGTCTCTCAGCAGAGCAAAAGGTTGATGCCAAACTGAAAGTCAAATTAATTAAGTTGAAAAATGATATTAATCAATTGGAGCAAAAATTAAATTATGAAAAACAAATCAAAGAGCAATTAGTTCAGGCTTTACAGATTAAAGAAGATAAAATAAATGAATTAGAACAAAATCTAATTAATCTTGATAATGAGCGTATTAAGAAGTTAAAATATAAAAAAAATGAATTGAGCGAAATTAAAAAGGAATTAATAAATAAACTATCTAGTAGAGAAACTACCAAAGAGGTTCATAAGGAAAAAGAAGCTAAAGAAAAAGAGTTGAATGAGCTTAAAAATGAATTATCAAGAACTGATGCTAATAGGAAAAAACGGGTTCTTAACCAAGTTAATAAATTTATGGAATCCAAAGATGATTTCCTAACTTTACGAGAAGAAGCTATCAAAAAATTACAAGATTGTTATAACCGTCTAAAAAGCTCTACTACAAATCAAGGAGATAAATATACTAAAGAATTTCAAAATAATCTTGTAAAATATAATAATGGATTATTAAAACTGAACAAAAGTTATAATTTCTTAGTGAATATTATTCAAAAAAATAAGGAGTTGGAAGTTGCTTTTAAGATTAATGATATTCTTAAGCTGGATTCTTTTAATAGTGATAGGTACAATATTTTTAAATTTGCTACTAATTCTCAGGAAGGAGTTAGAACCAAATTAAGTTCAAGTATGATGGCAAAAGATATAAATTCATTAAGAAAAAATTTGGATGAATTAAAAACAGAATTAAAACAAGAAAGAAAAGAATTAAAAGATTTAGAATAGATTAGAACGATAAGTGTGACAATAAGATTTATATACATATATCTATATATTTTTATTATGTTTCTATATTTTCTTTTAACATTTATCGAAGGTTTAATAAAGAAACAAATGACAAAGGAAGAATTCTTTATAATTTTGTTTAAATAACCATTTAATTTATATGATCTTGTATTTTAAATTAAACGGTATACAATATATAAATCGTTTTATTGATATACCGCCGTAAATAATATGATAAATGAAAATATACACAATGGAATGATACCATAACTTTTTAATAGAGGATTAATTAAGATCCTTTTAATTAGTTTTTGACGCTTATGCAAAAAGTATTTAGCCATACTATTTATGGACTTTATCTATTTTAAAAAAATTTAATATAATATGACAAGGTAAGTTTTGGTAGATATAGTGTAGTTAATATCAGTTATTTGCTAAGAATGCAATGATGTTTTTAACCATCATCTTTGTATTTGCAATTTTTGCCGCATATGAAAAATACTCCTAATTATGTATTTATCAATGAGCCGACGAGATTTTTTAATAAATATTGTTCATAGTTAACGTATTTATATTGTGTTAAGGTTCATAATTTAAAGATAAATATAAACTATACAGCTGATAGCTACGTATTATTTATTGCTTTTCTCTTTGCTAAATTTTAAAGTGATTTTATAACAGAATTAAATGCTTTTTATTTTGCGTAAATAAAGAAATTCCTATTCTATTATATTTAAAGAAAGTTTTTTTTTACAATACAAATCTTATAAAAAAAATGTTTCTTTAAATTAATATATGATTTATAAACTGAATAAAATACTTTTGATATTGTATAAAAAAAAATTTTGCATAGGGCAAAGTTCTTTACAAACTATAAGTTCTAGTCTCTTTTCAATAATTCCATAATATTTTCCATTCGTTGTTTAAATTCAGCATTTTGTTTTGTATGCTCATTTTTTATTTGTTGTTTAAGCTCAACATTTTGTTTTGTAAGTTTTTTTATTTGTTGTTTAAGCTCGACATTTTGTTTTGTAAACTCTTCTTTCGTTTGTTCTACTTGCTTCTCTAGTTTGTTAAGTTCTTGTGCAATTTCTTTTGTTTGCTTTTTATTATTATCAGTAAGTACCACCAACTCTCTCAATTTCTTACTGATAACTGGAGGATAATTAAACACAGTCTGTTCGTTATCAATTGCATTAATTAATTTACGAATCTCAGTAATAGGTATATCATAATAACTTAAAATAGTTAAAATATGTTAATAAGAATTTACGAAAAATAACATTAGCAGATTATATACGGTATATTTAAAACTTACATCCAATCCGGAAACCATTTCTTATTATTACGTTGTCGTGGTAGCATATAAAATAATTCAATCTCCATAATAATCTTTAAAAATAAAATGTCAGTAAAATAAAATTGATATAATCGCCAATGTAAAAAAAAAGATTACCTTTGCTTTTTGAAGTAAAAATTCTTCTTTTTTGTTATAATCATCAATTGCTATGTTGAGTAATCCAATAAATAAATTCATAAGGTAGATTACTGTAAAAAATGTAAAGGTGACTAATAAGATGGTCATAACAGAGTGTTCACGATAAGTAAATGATGATAAAGATCCGGAATCACCTACAATTATATGAAAAAGTTAGTAAAATATTTTTTTTTTTTTTTTTTTAAAAAAAAAAAAAAGGTTTATAAATAAAAAAAAAATTAATTATTTACTGGTGAGAAGTTTATATACTACTAAAAGCGAAGTGGGGAACCAATTAAACAAATTGGTATTTGAATCAGGATCTTGAATCATTGTTGTAGCATTATTTATAGTTCCATCTGGATTAACAAAATCATATTTAGTTGCAACGTTCCGCGGATCATTATTATCATTAATACTATTTGATCTTAAGACAATAAAAAATGCTTGAGCATATCCAAGTATAATAAAAAATAAGAGTACTAAAAATGGGGGATGTCTAAAGCGGGGCAAATCACGTGATAATAGTAAAATATTTGTCACCCGTGTCACACCCTCTACTCTTTCATTTTTATTAAGTATTCTGGCGACAGAGAAATTTTTCAGTTAATAAAATCCTATATGTCACACAACTATTTGTCACATACGCAATTTCTTAATGCCGTAATGCGGGCCAAAAATCTGTATAAATCGGGCGACTTACCCCCGCTTTAGACGACCCCTAAAAATGGAAAAACTTTTTTCGCAACGCCAATTATTATAGCAAAATAAATTCCAAATGATTCAAATACTCTAAAAAATAATAAAAATTTAAAACTCAATAATATAAAATATAATAGATATTGCCGTAAGCCAAGTTGGTTGGCTTTTATTAATAAGCCAAAAAATGGATACTATAATAGATAAAAGATATGCCCCTACATCTTTTGATGATTAAATCAAAGTTAATTTTGTTTAAATGTAAAATGTAAAGGAATCATTAAAATTTAACTTACCAAATAAATTCCATATATCTTTAAAATAACATTTATAATTCCATAGACATTGACGAATTTCAAAAATTAAAAATATTGAGCCCAATATAATGGAAATTATAAAAATTAATTTAAAATAAAAAACAGGGATAGACTTTTGTTCTAATGTAGAAGCTAATGAATAACAAATATAAAAAATTGTATAAAATAACCAGATCGAATAATAATAAACTCTTCCAAAAGTATTCCACTTATAATCTATAATTGCGGCAAAATTCCACCAATTATAAAAACGATTACTATCTATATTACAAAAAAGAACAGATTTTTGCTTATATAAAAATTCATTCCAAACACTATTACTTTTTGGTATCATCATGATTATTTTTAGTCCAGTGATCATTTTTTTTAGTATTGTGATTATTTTTGATTTGATATCGTGATTTTTTTTAGCCTCATTGTTTTCATGGTCATTATTTTTGGAGTCATCTTGGTATACACAAATTTGGGGAAAAGGAACAGTGAAATTGACTGTTTGGATTTCTTCCTTTATTCTTAAATACAGAATTAATCCTTTATATATTGCTGAAATAGGCTTAAAATAGTTATTTTCCATATTCGATCGTTTAATTTGTATGAAGTATTTTTTGAATTTCTAATGCGCTTACAATAAGGAGTTAACATAATAGAAGTGCATGAGATATATTTGATTACGAAATCAGGATAATAATCACACAATTCTGCTATGCTTAAACTAATAATAGTCATGTAATTCTCAGAATAATCTTGAGTTGATTCAATAATTTGTTGAACAACATCATTATCTTGTTCTTTTATTGCTATTTTTAACATTTCAATTCCAAATTTTGGCAATACTAAATTATCATTTATAACATCTTCAACTATATTATCTTCAATTGTATTATCTTCAACTATATTATTAGGAGATTTACTACCCTTTAAAAATTTTGGGAAGGTATTGAGTGATTTGAATCACCAAATTCATTCTTTAAAATTCTTCCAATAAGTGGCTTGTAGTGCTCATTAGTAAAATTAATATCATACTTTTTGTCACAATCTTTTTTGAATTTTTCATAAATATCATTCCATTCATTATTATTCCAAATGTATCGACATCTAAGCCCATCTTCAATTATCGTATAAATACTTATTCCTTTCACATGAACTAGTACCAAATCCTGATTTAAAATTAAGATTTAAAAAAAAAATTTTCTAAAAAAAATTGTAATGTCCAAAATCCCAAAAAATAAGATTAAAAAATTAAGGTAATTAAGGTTCAAAAAAAATCATTCCAAAATCAAATCGGTCCAGATTAATATATATATTAAATTTTGCTACGTGTTGCAATGCGTCACATTAGCTGCATGATTTAAATATTGTCACATCTGTGATTTAATTTTAATTTTCACCCCTCTTTTTTTTTTTCTTACTACGATGTACAAAGACAAAGTTTTACAAAAAAACCCAAAAGAAAAACTTGATTTTTTAATTAAACAAATAGAAAAAATCCAAACCGAAATGAATGGTTTGGATACTTTGGTATGTATAACTAATACTTTAAACTGAAACTTTATTATTTTTCTAATTATTATCATTTTATAATAATTTAGAGTCAAGAAGATTCTACCACCCAAGACTCAACAATTAATTTTGTAATTTCTTTTATTTTAATTTTTTTATGATAAATTACTACTATTCTAATATATAATTTTTAGGATCGTTAATCAACTACTGATGATGATATGCAAGATTCTTCATCAGTTACTCAAATTCCTGTATTTAATAAATCAATTGCTCTATTATATTTATTATTTATTATTATGTAAAAAAACTAATTTCAATTTTTATATAGACTCAGCGAATTCCTAAGCCAAAAGGCAATTATGTAAATATTCCCAACGTTTTAAAAATTTCAAAAATGAAGCATAATGAATATCAGGTAAAATTTTGCAATTTCAAATTATTGATTAATTGTATTATATTAATATAATGTTTATATGAATTTAGAATCATATACGTGATTTGGTTAAACTTCACGTTGATCTAAACAAAGAATATAAAAAACAAAGTCCAAAAGCTATTGAATTAATCACTTTAAAAGTATAAACTTAAAATTATTTATTCTTTTTTAAAAGGAAAATAAATTTAATCTAAATTTTATTTTTAGTTTAGAAAACGTAACCCAGATTTTCCAGATACCATTAACAACTGGGCCATCAAAATGATGGTCAAACGGGTCATTAATAATATACATAAGTATCACACTATTGTGAAAAATAATTGCTGTATACTAGCTAATTAGATAACTATAATTTACTTAGGTGAATATAGAAAGAAAGGAAAAGAACAAGAGAATAAAAAAATGAATCAAGTATCTAAAAGAGTAAGTTTATTTTATGTTCTTAAAATTATATATTAATAACATGATCTAACGTGAAGCCTTTTTTATATAGTCAAAAAATAAAGAATCTGCCGATCATGATAGTCATGATAATAGCGATACTAATATTGGTCAAGATAATGGTTCATCCAATGAAGTGGTAATAAAACTAGACTTTATTTTTATTTTATTGTAAGCTAAATAAATAATTAAATTATAATTTTTTGTATAAAAGAGAAGTGATAAAAACCAAGAAGGTAATTCTGAGAAAAATATCTATGATAAAATTATTAGAATTGCAGAGGTAAATAAACAATAAACATGACAATTTACTTATAATATATAATATTAATTTTTTATTTTAATTTATAAAGAATTCTCATGCAAAAAATTCTAGCAGTAATGAGGAAGATAAATTTATCAAACTTCTGAAGGTAAAAATATTATTATTAAATAATATACATATATAAGAATATACTTATATATTCTTATGATATTCTTGTTTAAGAATTTTGTACTCGTCAAATCATTGAAGAAAGTGATGAAATTGCGGTATGTATTTGGTATTTTAATTTAATTATTTTGATTTAATAGTAATATATTTTTTTTTGATTAGAATAAAAGTGATAATACTGGTGAAGAAAGCACTAATCCTAATGAAATTGGTGAGTTTTATGATAAATTTAATATTATTATTTGAAAATATTTAAAATTAAGGATTTTTTTTTTTTTTTGATAAAAATAAGTAGAGATGAAGCAAAAAGCACTCCCAATTACACATGCTAAACGCAAACAAATAGAGAATGAAGTGAATGAAGTAATCAATACAAAAAAAAAGGTTCAAAAACAGAACAGATCTAAAAAGAATTGTAGCTTGTAAAGTTGGTTTTGTAATTCAACAATTTTACAATATTTGATATAATAAACAATTTTTTCCTAAAACTTATGGTTTTTTCAAAAAATAAAAATCTCAACTTTTCTTTTTTTTTAATAAAATAAGTAATAAAATAAACTAAATATAAAATATAACAATAACTAATAACAACAAAATATTAAATAATAAATAAATGAATCAATTCGACAATTTCTTTATTTCTTGGTATTGGAGTTTTTTGTTAGGGTCAGAATTTAGAAAAAGTATATGACGGGTTCTTAATAGTGTATAGTTTTGATTCGAGGTAATATTTTTTTAGGCCGTAGATCTACGCAAATCTGCGGATTGAAAGCATTTACAATTCAAAGTACATTTACTAATCTACACTATATTACTAAATACACTAAACTAAAGTTCTCTACTTTACCACAAAATTATGTGCAGTTGTTAATGGTTTGGACACTGTTCCAATTGGTTCGATCCCAACAAACAACTATTAAAATTTGTGTTCAAGAATTTGTTCAAGAAGCATATGTCGAAAATAATGGCAACCATTGAATAAAAATCAGAGAAATAAAGTTTCGGGTTCTGGCATTCGGCAGAGGTACCAAAGATTGACGCACTTCTCAAAGTAGTTAATCATAGAACCTACAAAAAAAGAATGAATGTTAGCCAAATGTTTCATTTAAAAAATAATAGAATTTCAAAGTTACCTTTGAAATTCCGTCCAGGAGCTATCTGTGAATCTGCAGGCCTACAAAAGAAAGAATATCAAAACTTTAGTCAACGTTTCATATAGAAAATAAAATAAAAAACATTAAATTCGAAGTTATTTTCGAAAAAAATCAAAAGTCATTTACCTTCAAAATTCAGTTCAATTGGAGTATCCAGAAGCTGCAAACTACAAAAAAAATAAAACGGAAACGTTAATTAATGTTTCAGCAAAAAAAAAGAATTTTGAAGTTCTGTTTTCAAAATTTTGTACAAGCTCGCGTCCAGAAGCTAAAGACCTACAAAAACAAATAAATGAAACGTTAGTCACCATTTCGCTTAAATAAAACCCATACTTTTGGTGACCATCATGCAAAATATAAAATAAACATTAGTTAACATTCGTTAAATAATATAATAAAAAACTTAATTAATTTTCAAAGGTTACCTTCAAAATTTAGTCCGAAACATGCATTTTGGCGTTCTGGACCTGTAAAATATAAGACGAACATTAGTAAAGTTTGTTATATTAAAATAATTAATAAAAAAAAAATTTTTTCGAAGCTTGACTTTGAAATGGAGTCCAGAACACGCACCTTCAGCATTCTGGACCTGTAAAATATAAAATGAACATTAGATAACATTCATTAAAATAAAAAAATAAAAAAAAAATTTTTTTTTTTCGAAAGTTACCTTGGAACTGTAAAATATAAAACGAATGCCAGTAACATTCGTTAAAGCAAAATGGACTCACAAAAAAATAAAGCAAATTAACGTTCATTAAAGATTTTTCTTTTTCTAAAAGTTTTCTTTTGAAATGTTCAAAGAAAGTGGGAGATAAGGGAGTCCAACATCTTAACTTTTCAATCGGATATCCCTGCATATTGCAGATTATGTACTGAATGTTAGATGAACTTACCGATTCGTACATTTAAAAAAAAATTTGAAGTTTTGAACCTAACAAACTGAAACTTAATAAATTTAAAGAAAAACTTTAACAAAAAGTTTAAAAATAAACAGAAAAGTTAAAAAAGTTTAAAAAATAAAATTGTTTGAAAAACTTAGTCTTTAAAAGAATAACAAAACTCTGCAATTTTACAATTGCAATTAATATGTGATTTATATCAATCGTTTTCTATATAATTTCTGAATAACAAATTCCATACAAAATTATACGTTCAGATAAATTCTGTACAAATTCTGCACATATTCCGTGCAAATTTTATACAAAATTATATCTATATACATTCAGATAAATTCTGTACAAATTCTGCACATATTCCGTACAAAAATCATATCTATATAATTCAGATAAATTCTGTATAAATTCTGAATGACAAATTCCATACAAAATTAAAATTCGGATAAATTCTGTACAAAATTAAATTCTGTACAAATTCAAACGAATTCCGTACAATTTTCTTAATAAATATATATAAAAAGTTATCATAAAGTATACACCACTACAAATTCTGTACAAATTCTGTACGAAGTTATACAAAACCTGTACAAATAATGTATATTTACTTTTTATAGGGTATACATAAATTTTTTATATATAGAATTACTTAATATTTAATTAGTTTTTATTTTTTAGAAACTTCATTAGTACAGATACCACCACCACCACCACCGCCATTCTCACTACCACCACCATATAGTGCTTCATTACGATCATATTATAATCATCCCTCTTCATCAAGACCACATTCTCCTTTTTTATCATGACCACGATATCCTCCTCCATCATGATCACGGCCACAATATTTTCCCTATCTACCACCTTCATCCCAATCCTAAATTCCTAAATTCATTTAAATTTTTCTGCTTTATGTAACTATTTGCTTAAATATTTCTTTTATTTTGATATATTTGATTACAAATTTTTACGTAACATGTGATCATCAATTTTATTGTGTTATATACAAAATATTATGAAATAAAGTAAATATGCGTTCTTTATAAATATATTTTCAGGTACTATAACTTCAAACATTTCTCTATTTATTTACCAGATTAACAATACAGTAATATAATAAAATTAATTTTTTTTTTAAAGATCAAACTAATTGGCGCCTACCAACTGAACATTTATACTGTTATATATATTTTAAAAAAAGTGTTGAAAAAAAAATGCTATAAAAACAATTGTTTTATATTACTAGCTAAGTATTGATCGATTAATAAACTTATGCAATCAATTGTAATTTTATTTTTTTGATTTTTTTAAGCATAACAAATTTTTATTAGTAAAAAAAAAAATAGTAAAAATCATAGTAAAAATCATAAAAATAGTAAAAATCATAAAAATCTTAAAATCTTAATAAAAATCATAAAAAATCATAAAAACCTTAATCATAAAATCTTAATAAAAATCATAAAAAAATCATAAAAATCTTATCATAATCATAAAAATCTTAATAAAAATCATAAAAAAAAGCATAAAAATCTTAATTATAAAATCTTAATAAAATCATAAAAAATCTTAAAAATCTTAGTAAAATCATAAAAAAATCTTAGTAAAAAAATCATAAAAATCGTAGTAAAATCATAAAAATCATAAAAAGAAAGTTATAACCCTCTGGTGTTTAGCTTCTTTAATAAGCCTTAACCCTCTGGTGCTTGGCTTTAATAAAAAAAAAAAAATAGCCTAACCCTCTGGTGCTCAGCTTTGATAAACAAATTAAACCAAAATAAAAAAAAAATAAAAAAAAAAATAAAAAAAAAATTAATCTTTATTTAATATCAAAATATTTTCAATCATTTCATTTGGTGAAATATATCCCTTTAAGAATGGGGGTCAATTTTGTCATTTGGGCATTTTGATGCTGCATGCCCACTTCTCCAGCAATTCAAACACAGATCATTTGGGGTTTTTTTAATATTTGGGCATTTCTTGTATCCATGTCCAAAATAGCTACATGCAAAACATACTGAGCGAAAAGATTTATAAGGTATTAGCCAATTATTGGTCTCCCTAGACAACACAACATTACTTGAAGTGAAATACATTGTTGATGGAAATGACATTGTTGATGTTGATGATGTTGATGATATTGATGTTGATGATGTAGTTGATGTTGATGATGATGATGATGATGATAATGATGTTGTTGTTGTTATTGTAGTTGGTAATGGTGATGATGATGTTGTTGTAGATGATAATGGTGATGATGATGATGGCGATAATATTGATGGTGGTGTTGTTGTTAGTGGTTATGTTAATATTGATGCTGTTATATGAGGACTATTTTTTAATACTTCTGATAAATTATTGATTGACATAGAAAGATTATTATTATTTGCCAACGAAGTAGAAACATTTACAAGTGACGTAGATAAATTATTAGTGATTTTTTGAAGTGATATATGCATTTCCAATAATGTATTAAATGGCATAACGTTAATAATATCATAATCTGCTTCATCGTTCCTATTATTATTATTATTTGTATTGTTTTCAGTTTCATTTGGGTTGTTTTCAGTTTTATTTGGGTTATTCATATTAAACGGATGTAAATAAATTGATAAAAATAAATATTTGAAAAAAACATAATCTTTGGATATTTATTAAAAAATAAGATTTAAATAAACACAAGAAAATTTAAATAAAGATAAAAAGCAGATGTTATAATAACATAATAAGAAAAAGATTGGTCGTATGATTATTATAAATCATAGGTGATTTGGGAGATGATGCAGGGGAGGTTTACAATTGTAATTTTATTTATACGGGCTATTCTAAATGGTACAATAGGGTATAATTCTATGTATCTTTAATGCAAGTTGCCAAGTTTTCTAATAGGATTCTTTCATTCTTTTAATTCTACTGATGATCACCAATTTAGGAATACTAGTGCCTTCTACATATGGATCACTAAAAGGTAGGTTCATCTCTGCTTTGATATAAACCAAGCTGTGTATATAAAGATTAGAACTATTTATTCCACTATTACACTGATTTTTCCAAATATTATTAGCCTCTCTAACTATAGTATTTTTAAAATATTTCGCTAAAAGCAAGATGCTGATATAAATATATTAAATATGTAAAATTAAAAATTATTAAATAATAACATTAATAATATTCTTATTTCTATACTTTGAATAAAGAAAAAGTGCCAACATATGAATATTAATATCAAATTCATTCCATCTTTTATCAAAAATAGCACCACACTTTTTTTTAAAATCAAAGGTTTGGAAAAGTAATTGTTGATATTGGTTGTGTCATTTAAGTAACTTTATAAAGCAATCAGCTAATGTAGTTGTATTAGATTCAAGTACTTCTACAGCATTTTCGACAAGATTTAAAACTATTTTTAATTATACAAAAATTGTCAATTTTGAATAATGGTTTTAATATTAAAAACATTGACAAAAATATTAGTTTGTTTGCTAAGAATCCTTATTAATAAAAGCATATTAATATATATTGGTATACAAACTAATCAATTTAGTGTTATTTTCTAAGTGTAAAATTGATTTACAAACATCCCATGCAAAACTCCAGCAATATCATGTTTAATCGAAGATTTTAAACTTCCTCTGGAAAAAGAACTTTTAATTTCCTTATATAATGTATCTTTAGCTTTATATCCATCATGAAAAAATGAAATGGTTTTCTATTTTTGAAGTATTTTTTTTTTTTGTTCATTCAATTAAAATTATATTCTTAATTACTAAATTAATATGATGTGCTATGCATTATATGTGGATATTTGCTCATTACTTTTTTTTAGCCAATTGCATAGTTGCTTCAGCATCTGAAATATCAGCTATAAATTTTTATCTATTTTTTCAACATTAAAGTCAGCTGTATAATGTTGTGATGAGAAATCTTCAATTGAATATATATATTGGTATCAAGTAAGAGTTATAATTATAAATGCATAAATATTCTGTCCAAGTGGGCTGATTCATGAGTCAACTCCTAATAATATTTTAATATTTAATAAATGTATATAGTATAATAATAAAAATTAAAAAATTCTAACCAAAGTTAAATCCTTGCTTGATGCAATTCTTTTTAATGTTATATTAGCTGTTTCTGCATCCAAATAAGTAGTTGAAAGAATTGTTTGTTTTAGTAATTCATATTTAAAGCACAAACACTTTACAAAATCATGAAAAAAAGCGAATCTACAACAGAAGAGGGAATTCCACAACAAACAAAGAAACGCATTAAAGCTTTATGAGCTTTTGCAAAATCAGGTACATTATTATCATCATAATAGTAGGCTGTGCAGAACTGCTATCTTCACTTGATGATATTGCATACAAATATTCCATTTTGACATTATTTGTAACTTTAGAACATCTTAAAGATAGGTGGGATTTCATTTCAATTGGCTTTCTGCATTTTCAAGATGCTGAACAAAATACATACTGTATGTGCCCTTATGAGAATCATTTGGAATATCTATATATATATATTAAAGTATTATCCTTCTTTAGCTTACTTTTTTTGAATTAAAGTTGAAGTATTATTTTCCGCATTATTTGATGTATTTGATTTATTTAAATTAATGTTTGGATAATTCAAATCGCCATCATCTAAAATAGTACTCATGCTATCAAAAATATTATTATCAATACTCTATTATATTAAATAAAGTGTTAAATTTGTTTAATACTTATATAAAGTATTATTATAAATACAATGCATTAATATACTTATAATAATAGCATTGATAGTTTGATTTGTTAAAAAAAAAGAAAATTATCATCTCATTTTTTTAAAAAAAAAGATAATTTAATTGCATTTTTCATTAGCTGTATTTATAATCAATTTTTATTAATAAATTAAATACAATACAAATGTTATAAAAATCATGTTACAATTAATAGGCTTAGCACCTAACAAAAAGCCACAATTTAAAATATTTAATAAAAAAGCCATAATTTAAATATTCAACTAATGATGAAAGCCACAACTAGTTAAATACTAGTTTAATACTTAAAAAGGCCAGATTTCAAACATTAAACAAAAAGCCATCAATCAAACATTAAATAAAAAAGCCATTAATCATACGTTTAACAATAAAGCCATTAATCAGACATTTAATAAAAAGCCATTAATTAAACACTTAATAAAAAAGCTATTAATCAAACATTAAATAAAAAGCCATTAGCCAAATCACCATAAATGCAACTTTAAAATCGCTAAATTCGGAATTTTAATTGCTGGTATTGATAAAAATGGCTTGCATTAACAAAAATGGCTTAGTATTTGACAAAAAAGTTCAAAAAAACTAACAAAAGACTTTAAATTTCAGTTATTAATATATAGAATATGTTAAATTATTTATACCATTTTTAACCAAATAATTTAAAAGTCTTCTAAGATACATTGAGACTAAAAAATTTAACGTTTATTATAGCATATAAGATCATTTAAAGTATATAATTAAAAATACGGATTCATGTAATATTTTCAGGATATGTGTAATTCATCTTGACGCGTAAGCCCATTTATAGTACTGGAAGCAACTTTATTAGCAAAAAAAAAGTTTTCTTATGGGTGTTTAAATCTGACGTGCGTCAGTTGTCATCTGATGCAAATTGACATCTGACGCACAACATATATATATGTATTAACAGTTAATATTCACATCTAAATAATAAATGTATAATAAATTAAAAAATTATAAACCTTTATATTACTTACTACCAAATATAATTATAAATGGACTTACATTCCATAATCCATTCCAAAAAAAAATGAATCAGAAGAGGTAAACACAACATGGAAAAGTTTTTCTTGTTTTATATTATTTAATATAAGCCAATCAAGAAATGTTCTGAGAAGGACATTTCCTTCATCTGAATAGTTACTAAGTTGATTTAACAAGTTTGCTTCATCAATAATTAAAAATAGGCGAAGGTATGCTATTATAATCCCTTTTAAGTGCATAAGAAATTTCAACAAGCATATAAGTAACAACATTAGCAGTAATTTCCTTCTTTGCATTTTTATCAAATAATAAATTGCTAAAATAAGGAAGTTTAATCTCAAGTTCCGCAAAGAATGATGTGAATTGCATGAAAATGAAATTATACAAATTTGCTTGAGAATTAAACGATCCTAGACGGCAGTTAATAAAAAGAGGTTTGAAATGGTTTTTTTCATTACTTCATGAACTAAGGTAGTTTTTCCAGAACTAGGTGGTCCTAAAATAACATGAAGTCGTGAAGTATCACTAAATACATTTGTGAATTGGCTAACTTCTCGCTTTCGGTTAAAAAAGGGATGAATAACTGTAATGAGCAATAGAGCTATTATAGTAGGCAAGTATTTGAAGGATTTGAAATTAAACATGACTGTATGCAGTGTAAGAAGTTAAAAATTATTACGCTGATCTAATTATTATATCAGATATACAATTATGACAATAATTACATTATTTTTTTGAAACATTTTGATCACGTTAATAACGTTGTTAGATCATGTGTTACTGTGCTGTATTTTGATTGATTGATCACCAGAACGAAAACTGATGTCGTACCAATCATTTGTTGCTCACTTCCAAAAATGGTATAAACAAACGGAATTTGCCGCTCCGAAATTCATATAAATTTAACCATATTAAACTTTTTAATTTCGGAATCCCCCCTTTCTCTTCTCTCTTTATTCGTATAAATAATGGCATGTTCAAAATTATTTTCAGGAGATATACCAGAGTTAATTAATAAAATTATAAAATACTTACGTTATGATAGTAAAACATTACATTCGTGTATACTCGTTAACAGATTATGGTGTCGTTTGGCAATTCCATTATTATGGGAAGATCCATTTTTACATTATAAAGTAGTTCCAGATTTTATTGGAATTTTATTACATAATTTAAATGAAGATGATAAAACAAAATTAAATGAATATATAATAATTCATAATGACTTATTTCCTTCAAATACATTATTTAATTATCCTAGTTTTATTCAAAATTTAAATACAAGTAGAATTTTTTATTCTATTGGTAAATGGATTAAATCTGTTACAAAATATTTCATAAGAAATTTATCAGATTCACAAATATCAAACTTTAAAAAATTAATTTGGAGATCATTATTTCTTGTACTCATTAAGAACGAAATAAACTTGCATAGTTTAGAAATTATACTTAATGATGCTAATGAAATTGAATTTTTTGATGAATTTCTTGAATTAATTTTACAAAATCCGAATTTTATTTATAATATTAAAAATTTTAATTTTCGTACTTATGTTGATACAACTGAAGATATAATAAAATTTTTAGAACTTCTTCATTTTAATTGTAAATCAATCTCATCACTTCATTTTCGATTTTTATCATATTATAATAGAAATAACTATTCAATAATTGAAAAAGTTTTATCACGAATAATTGGTTCTCAAGAAAATCTCAGAATAATTTCATTTGCGAATTCTAGTTTCCCCTTATATCATTTATTATTATCATTAAGATATCTTAATTGTTCAAATACACTAAATACAATTATGTTTTATGTGGTTAGTTTTGAAAATATAACTGTTTTAAGTGAGGTTTTCAATCAACTGAATGTTCTAGAATCAATTCATATTGTTTATTGTTATCATTTAGATTCCAAATTTATTCAACAAATTAAGAATATTTATAAACCATTTAAATTAAAATCTTTGATTCTAAGTCGTAATTTAGGAATTGAATCAATAAAATTTTTAATACAATTATCTGGCAATTATTTAGAAAATATTGGTATTATAGGTGATGATAGGTTAGAACAAATATTACCATTAATCATAAAATATTGCAGCAAAATTAAGTATTTGAATCCTATTGAGTTACAAGTTCAGAATCTTTATTTATTATTTGATTTAATTAAAAATATTACGCAAAATCTTAATTATCTTACAATTGGTCTTAGTTCTTATAATGGTTATGATAATGAGCATTTTAGTTCAATTATATTACTCAATTTAGGACAAATTCTTCCTTTTAAATTAGAGTATTTGAATTTAAGACTTGTATTTAATACAAATGATTTAAAAATATTTTTAAAAAATTCTCAAAATACTTTTATTAAAAAATTATTAATCTATAATTATATAAAATATGATGAAAATGAAAATATTTTACCCTATATAGAAGAATATATTATGAAAAAGAAAAGAGTCAAGTATTTAGCTGTGTTAGAAAATTCAGGTAATTATTCGTTCGATAAAGTAGAAGTATTTCAATTATATGATATTCAAATTATATATTATTATGATTTGATTATTGATCCTCATCGTTATATAGAAGAAACTTATTTAAAATAAGTTGCTGCAATATGTATATAGGAAGAGTTACGCAATGATACATATTTGACAAGTTAAATTATACAAGGTTATAATAGTGTAATACATTCATTTTTATAATTATGAATAGTAATTCGATAAAAAATTCGTTAGATATTTTTTTTGAAGCCTTTTTATATAAAATATTTGTTAGTAGTCATTGTAAAGAGGGTGTAATCATCTAATCAAAACTGTTATGCTTTACATGTAATTGTTTATAGTAAATAGTTATTTTAGTTTATATTTCTTGTTCAAAATATGAAAAAATATACTTTATAAGTGTATATCTTTGTCAAAAGATTTTTTATTGTGCATATTGAAATAATCTTATTAATGTATTTTTGACATCTGATGAATATGATAAAAAAGCTGCAGGTTGACATAGCGATACATCAATATTTTATAATTTGACTATACGTGAAATTATTTTGAATATTTTTTCTTCCACATACTAAAAATGACTGTTTAATTTTTCTTGAAATTAAGTCAAAATTACATTGAATTATTGAATGATGATGAACATTATGATATTAAAATTGAAGTTGACAAAGATCCTTACGTAAAAATATTTCATGTTCATATGAATATTTTGTTACCGTTCTCCATATTTACGACCGATTTTAGCTTTTAATAAAAAGAACAACGATAACGTATTGACTCATCTCAAATTATAAAATATTTCACCGGAAATATTTCAAATTATTTTAGAGTAAGTTGTAAATTTAATATATCTTGTAAGAAGTTTATTAATTATTATTAATTTTTGTAATATACAATAGGTATACTTATAGTGGTATTCTTTCATTAACACGATCCTTCGGATTTTCTTAAAAACTTTGATCGCTGCAGATAACTTTCATCTTCAAGAATTAGTTGATTATTTATAAAATATTTAATAGAAAATGATTCCGAATGGATAGTACAATATTTTGGATCTACTCAACAAATTAGCTTAAAATCGAACCCAACTCGACTCGACTCTAAAATTTTTTTTAAGTCATATTGAATTTTACATATAATAATTTATTACAACTTCAATAATTTTGCACAAATTTAATCCCAAAAAAATATTTGAGTCATTTGATTTCATTTTACTACCTAAAAAAAAGTTTTAATTTCACTCATTAAAAAGGATGTTTTACAAATGAAAAAGGTTGAATCAATATGGGAACATGTATTAAAATAGGGCCTTGCAAGCATCCTACTTCAATTCTAGATCCCAAAAATTGGTTAAATGATTTCAGTCTATGCATTACGTTTACTGCAATTTGATAAGCGGATATAAAGCCTTTTTTTTTCTATTTACAAAGAATCTTAAAAATGCATTGCCGTTTTACCGTTATATTAGATATAAATAGGATCAATTGGTGATTAGAATTCACTTACCGTAAAAAACATTTAAATCGATACACACTCATTATCAGTTATATATTATTCTAATCTTTCTGTAAATTCTCCTTCTGCTGCAAATTTCAAATTAAACTGTTCAATATTCTCTTTTTTTTTTTATGAACATAAATCTAAATCAACTGAATGTGTACTTTAAAGAACATTCACACCACAATTAAATCTATCAATAAAGTTAATGCACAATTAAGAAATAAGAATTTATTATTCAAATATTCGTTTAACTGAAATTTAATACAGAAATGAATATCCAATAAAAATATTAAAATGAATGGAATATGGAAGGAGTCAAAATAATTTATTATATTATTGGAGGAAAATTTAGAGGAAAGGATTTATTATCTTATGAAAGTAGTAAATTATTAAATATCATGAAAATTTATGTATATTATAAAGACATTTAGTTAGATAGATTTATCTAATAATGAATATAGGATTCTTATTTTTCCCAATAACAGATAATCAAACAATAATTTATGTCTTCCAGTCTAGAAAGAATTTTTACAAATTTAAGGATGAAGACTATGAAATTACAAATTAAGAAAATATTGAATAACCTCTCACTACTTAAAACCTTTGAGATAGAAGAATATGAAGTATTCCAAATTAATGATAAGAGATTTTCATTCCTTAAACTTGCTAAGAGAATACATTAATACTATTAAAAATATCAATAATATCATTGGATGATGTGATGAGCAAACAATGGAATTATTGTTACTTTAAAAACTATTAATTGTTGACATTTTATAAAATTTTCTCGTTTTTTATAAAGTACTTTTTTTATATAAAGGAAAAATCTTTACTAGTACCTCCTTAACTTCTTTCATTTTAATTAATAAAAGTATCTTGAAAATATTTCAATCACTCGTAATATTTTAAACGTAATAAAAATTCATGCGTATTAAAATAAATAACATAAAAGAATTTTTTAAGACAGTGTAGTCGATTCCCTTGTGTTTTTTTTATCAGGAGAAATTATTAACCCTTGAAATGTTATAATCCCTTTTAGTTTAAGACCTTTTTTTTAGGATCTTTATTACATTTATTTACGATTCTTCCATATCTCCTGACAAAAATGATGCATAATTAAATAATGATTTTCTACTAAATCTATTGTTGATTAATAACTTTGATAAAATTATTCTGAATTTTTTAAGAATATTTCAAAATCTTTTATATATTAACAACTAGTGACGAGTAGAAAGTCATATTTTATTATACCATAAATGTATTGATGGACCAAATTTCACGCACTCGATTTGTTGAAGTTATCCTTTTTGTCAGAAAACGACGAATAACACGATTAGATGTTTCATCTTTAAGTAATACGTGTGACGTATAATTCTACGCAAGGTGATACACGTCGTCTAGTACGTGACGATGTACAACGATAAAGTATTTCGATATCAATTAATGGTTATTTTAAGAAATACTGGTGGTTATATTAAAATGATAATAAGTTGGAGGAGTTTTATATTATTTATTGTATAAATTTATTTGATTTTTGATTTTTTAAAACATGAAGTTTTTTAAATTAATGTAGGACTAAGAATTTTAGATTGTGAAGAAATATTATGATGTTGAGAGATTTGATTAAGGTTAAAGAATTGAAGAATCAAGAACCAATTTTTGTATAAATGCGTATATTTGAGTAATTTTTCTCGATTATTTATTGATTTATTTATTATTTTTTGTAAAGAAATTGGAAATTTTTATGCCGTTTCTCTAGGAATTTTCAGAGCCTTTTTATAAGAAAAAAATTTGAACAATCGTATGATTCAATTTTGGTGTGAAATACTCCAAAATTTGGATGAATGACATATTTTTAGAAGGTTACAAGACGCTTACTTGTCGAATCACAATGACAAGAAATAAAATGTATGTTACATAATATTACATAAAATTTATTGTTTTTAGAAAATTAAATACTTCACCTTATTTTACTTATTTTATTAATAATTATGTCATTGCTTTATTGCCCACTTACGCTGGCATCGACTTGCATGGTTACCACCTTTCGTTGTTCCCTTTTTTTTATAAAGTTATTAATTATTATTAATTTAGATATTTATGCAACAAGTTGTGTATCGGTTTGCCTTTTTTTTTTTATTGTTAAATTTATGGATAAATAAACTTCGGATTGAAATTCCGAATACGGATCACATTAATTAATTTTCCAAAAATATAAGTGAAATACATTTCTTTGTTTTATTAAAATAAAATCTAAATAAACTGTAACTTCAGATATTGTGACCTTTAATATGTAATACGTGAAATCTATCATGTATTTCGAAAAATATGTTAAATAAATTTGGTATAACTAGGAATTATTTTAAAGAAATGATAATTGCAGAAAATATTATGTTTTGCGTGGCGCTATTTGTTAGTCTGCCGTCCGTGATCATGATATAATTACCGAAAGTTTTATATTACTATTATGAATATAAAATAGGAAAAAGTTTCAAAGTTGCATGATACGAAATTTTCAAACCTTTTTTTTTTTTTAAAAAAAAAAAAAAAAAAAAAAATTTTTTAGGAAAAAAAGAAATAATTTACCTAAATTGGTTCATATTAACTATTTTTCTTTGATAAGATACTTTATTTAGGTTCTTTGTTTTATTTTATTTTATTTTATTTTATTTTATTTTATTTTATTTATTTTATTTATTTTTTTTTAAAAAAAAGTTTAAACAGATAACCCATTTTAAAACGCCAACATACATCAGACTTTAATTTTTTTTTAAGATTATTAATAAGATATCATTTGAAACCGGTTGGAAACAAGTAAAATTGGTAAGATTCTTCTTTTGTGTGTATATATATAATAAATTCATTGTAAAAAAATTTTCTTTTAAAATCATGCAATAAATTTCTTTGTTCATTTTATGTTTCACATATGATTATACCATTTATTTATCATTTGATCAAAATGAATCACATATTTTTTATAATAACAAAATATATGTATGTATTCTTTTTAATCGTTCCTTTTACAGAATTTCATATCTTAAAAAAGTCTCATGAAATACGCCCTTGATGATCATATTGTTCTACCGCATTTTTTTGCATAATTCATTTAGACGCCAAAATAAACATATTGAACCTCCTTTCCTTCGGATGTTAAACCACGAAAAAGGAAATTTTTCACGTGATATCTGGCCAAGATTATGTTACAAGTTTTGGCCAAGGATCTGCAATTTTTTAAGTATTGGCTAAAATTATCTTCTTTGGAACGTTATATCCTATTTTTCTTAAGGAGCAATAATTTAATAAGAAGTCTAAAAATTTATATTCATGTTAATCACGTTGGGAATATCATTGGGTAAAAAATTTGATGTTGCAGACTTTTTTTTTGTATGGAAATTAATTATTTGTATACTCTAAATACAGTCGCCTCTGGATATAACGAACCTGTATGTACCGAACACTCGATATACCGAACCCAAGTTTACAGAACCGATTTTTTATAATTATTTACACTGGATATAATGAACTTTTATAATAAATTCCTATATACCGCATCCGAACTCGATTTGATCTGCCCCAATATATCAGCCATGTATTCGTTATACCGAACAAGTCATGTGATCATAACTAATTCAGGCCACTTTAATAGCGCTGACCAAGGTTATCAGTAATCAATAAACAAATGGTGATTTGTTCATGAAACTTTACGTTATGCGAAATTATAATCTTGATTATGACTAGAAATTTGATTAGAATTATTTAGGACATAATTGATTCAATATATTAGATATATACTAAATCCTCCGGAGCAGAAGGTTCATTATATTCGTACAATATATTTATATAAATCATATGCTTGTTATTTTATTGGTCAAAATTTATATAACGAACTGTTCGGTATACAGTATAGGTGTTATATAACGAACCCATTCTATACCGAACAAAAATTGCTGGAACACTAGGTTCGTTATATCCAGACGCGACTGTATATCGTTATATTATTAATATATAATATTAATAATCGACTTATTTGTCATACAAAGGATCTCGGATAGCATTGATGGAAGAGAATGCATCAAAAAATTGAATCATTTAATTAGAAAAACTTAGAAATAATTAAAATTCGTGTCAACTACACTAAAAAGCATATTAATGATAAAAGGAAATTAAGAGAAATATTCGCTTGCAAAACTACAAAATAACGAATGATAGTATTATTTCGTTTTTGTAGTGTAAATAAATTGGTTTCAGTTGTTTTCCGGTGTTTTTGGTATTTGGATAATTTGATTGATCGACAGATCACCTGATCACAATAAGATGATTCTGGCCAAGTTTATAATTCCCACATGACTTTTTGGCCAGCATTTCCATTCGCTCTGCTTCGGACTACGGCAAATAGGCCTTCCTGAAATAAATTATGGTTAACTATCTTTATTATTTCTATAACTCAATTCCTTGAGGATGACTCTTTCTATCAAGTCATAAGGGAGATTAGTCTGTCCAAAAAATGATGGGCAATACCTGCTGAAATACTTGAAAATGTCTTTGTTTTTAATAGAAAGAACCTCTACAAGGGTTGTATCCAAGTGAATGAGAAATTGGATGCTATATTTATGTTTGCTATCCGGAAGAAAAGAATGGAAAACTTTACTAGAATTTCTGGGATTAGGTCGATTTTCTGACAATCGAATTAATCGAAAGTCAATTTAGAATCGATTAATCATAAAAAATCGAATCTATTATGTTTGTGGTAACTTTGGTCAATTTCACAGCGTCGGTCTGAATATAAACAATGAAAGTAGCTTAGCCTTTTAACAAATATATAAAATTTACGTGCATAATGGGTTAATAAATTTTAATTTTGGACGGCATTACGGATTTGCCCGAATTATGTATTAGTTTAAACTTTGAAAAATACAAATGAACACAAAAGATGTATTAATAAACTCATTATTGTAAATATGAAAACAAACTTTAAAAAAAACGATAATAAATGTATAACATTGATATACTTATATACAGTATACACATTTATAATATATATATATATATACATAAAAAATTGTAGTTATAGTGTCAAAAAAATTTTTGAAAGAGTACGATTTTCCATTAAACATCCTTATCATTAAAATCATGTCTCTTCAAATGTCATGATTTTTATGGTACATAAAATCGATTAGGATCAACTAATTAAAATCAATCTTGTGTAATTGATTCTCAGAATTAGAATCGATTCCAAACCATACCTGGGACTCACAATAGAATCTTATCTAAATTGTCATAGTAAATATGAATTTCATAATTACTGCTGTGGTGTGGTAAATCGAACTTGTACATGTTACGAGGATGATAAATGGCAATGTTAGTAGTTTAGATAGTTATAATGGACTATTAACATGGTATTATCCAAGCAAAATGAGC
The DNA here is from genome assembly GCA_015698045.1 of Rhizophagus clarus. Taxonomy (NCBI): domain Eukaryota; kingdom Fungi; phylum Glomeromycota; class Glomeromycetes; order Glomerales; family Glomeraceae; genus Rhizophagus; species Rhizophagus clarus. The sequence goes on from BLAL01000074.1 coordinate 134,209, forward strand.
AAGAAAAAATGTTATGTTGTGATATAAAAAAACTAGAGATGAAAACTTGTCCTAAAGCGTTATTGAATGATCATCATATATCTAAATACTACTAGGGTTGGATCGATCCTAGCAAAGACCGATTCTGCATCGGTCCTGGAACCGGTCTTTACGGTCTTCGGTCCGTAATTTGAGGACCGGTCTGGACCGAAACCGATTAATGTAAGGTTTTTTTAGGGCTCCGAACAAAGAAAATTTTTCCTTATTTAGATACATTTTATAACGCTGGTCAGGAATTTCTTACTTTATTAGTAACTGACTGACATTATCATAATTCCAGCCATGAAAAATGCGTAGAGCTAATAGTAGATTTCTGCCAAAAATTTGTTATCTATTTATATTGTTCGGGTCCTGCTTTTTTTTTAAACAAAATGATGATCATGAAAATCCGTCATTTTTCTATTTCTTTATTAATAATTTCAATTTACTTATATTTCATTCATGGAATATTTAAATTTACATATCGTCAATTTGTCAAACGCCATTTAATACTTGTATTATATAATAATTATATTGTTTCTATTTATTGATGCAGTTAATTATCATTAAAACATTAAAAACTTATTATGACGACCTGTATTGATGAATCACCTCATTGTTACTCTGTTCATATTAACGTAAATAATAAAAGACCAGTCTTCTTAGGACTGGACCGGACCGATCTATCCCTAAATACTACCATGATATCTTATGGTTTGAATAATTAAAAAAATAAAGAAAACGGGTTAAATTTATTAACAAAAAAATTGTCGGGATTTATACCTATCGGGATTTTGAGTTTCGGGATTTCGTACCATACTCCCCCTGTATATCACCTAAGTAACTATAAGCTAACCCTAAACTAACCAAGTAATTCCAGTGTGATTATGCTAATAAAAAATTTTGAAGACCTGTCGGGATTTTGTACTTGTCGGGATTTTGGCCTGTCAGGATTTTGGGTGTCAGGATTTTGAGTTTCGGGATTCGGACGGCTCCCGATATACAGTAGTTATTCAGATTGATTTTTATAGGTTAGGTGAGGTTCACGAAGTAATCCTATCCCTAACCACACTTAGTTAACAAAAGTGATATGTTTTATCATGCACTAAAGAAAATTTAATGATGATTATCGTCAGTTTCGTACAAATACGACCACATAAAAGATACTTAATTTGATCATCATTAGAACTGAATTGCGTTCTACATTTCTTTATTTTTTATAGTATTCTCCATTGTATTTAAATAATCCTAATTGCTTTTTCTGTCTATTATCACAAAACTTATAAAGGGAAGTGACATAGTGTGATAATTGTAGATGATTATCGCCACTATACATCATGGATACTATATCTGTGATGCTTTTAAATAAATGAAAATATATATATCAACACACAAAAAATATTTTCATGTGGTATCCTAATGGTAAATTCTTTATATTCCCATATTTTGAGTTTATTCCTTCATTTGACTTAAGTATATCTTCTTTGATAACGTGTAATATCGATTGTATAGGTTTTCAATAATTGCAAGAAGTCCCGCACCATTTTCTATATTTTGTCATACGAATCCTCATTTGGGAATAACATTATCACAGATGTGTTCATTTATCGTTTAAGGTAGATTACATATTGTATCACATGCACTGCTTGCATAATTGATTGTCGTAAATTATATATATATCTGCACCAGTATGATCGATTATCACTCAGATGGTCATTGATTATCATTATCTGAGATATCTGTGCTATCTTGACTCATTCTTGAGAAAAGAGGTTTCACGATCTACCAAATAGAAGTTGAATTATGGTTAGTAATTTGGTTTATACGTTAAATTCCGAGGATCTAATACGAATTAATGATTGTGAAATGGTTCCAAAGAGAAATTTTTCTTATTTAGAGACAAATGTTTTTCTTTTTATTTTTTAAAAAAGATCATAAAATGAGTAAGAGTAAGAGTCAGAGTCATTACTAATCTTTTGTTAAAAAGTTTTTAGCGATAGCTAACTTTCAACTTTGCTTTTTATTTAGATTGGTGTGCCGGTTATGATGAGTTTGAAGTGAACTGCTCTTGTGTTCTGTGTCCCAAATGTAATGAAAAACAAGTATATCGTAGATGTGCTCGTGTCGACGGTGGTAAGTAAATATTCTCAATGTCTCAATGACTCAACAACGACTCAGAAATTTGTGACAAAAAATAATGAACATTTTGTTACAATTTCACAGTATATTAGTTGTTCTGTAATAATTAATCAGGAAACAAAAGAGAAATATTATATTAATGATACAAAATCGTCAAGAAAATGAATTGGATGATAATAATGATGTAACATTGTCAGAAAACAAATCAGACGAGGATTAAATTTGAACCAAACAAAAGATCGTATTTCTGATGAGTAACCATTACTTCGTAGGCTTCTTCCTATTACTCCATATTTTTTGAGTGTAAAATGTTGTCATTGAGTAAATTATCTCTATCGTTGTTAATGTCTACTTCGGTCATAAACCAGCTATGTTTAAACAAGAAGGAAAAAATATGAACTATTTATACAATACCTGATTGTATACTTAAAATATACATTTTAGTTATTGTCTGCCTATATTTTCCGAACAATAGCAGGATCTACAAAGTACAAATGTCCAATATTCCGGAATATTAATAAATAATAATGATAAAAAAACATAATGGTAAACCATACAATAATTAATATTTATCTGAACTAAAAATAAATAAAAAAAAAATATTATAGTTAGAAAATGAAAAAATAAAATTTCGAACATTGGTACTACATGATTTACTCCACAAAATATTATAATTTCAACATAATTAAACAACTCTACTTTCAAAGTGAACATTTACAAAAATTGACAAACTTTTTTAAAAAAAAAAATGATAATAAATATAACAAAAATTAAACGAGTATAACAAAAGTTAAAGTGTTTGGATTGCTAGAAGTATTATGTGTATGTCACGCAAAGAAATAACCAATCAATTTTGTTGCTGATGATTGTGTTTTGAACCAATAATAGATATATAATTTTGATCTACAAATTCGGAGTAATTTTATAATGCTTTAAAAAATTGCAGATCCCTGTCCGAACTCGTAACCGGCAGATATTACGTGAAAATTTTCCGCGTTTTAAAAGTCGAAGGAAAGGAGGTTCAAATATGTTTATTTCAGGCGCCTGAATGAATTATACAAATACAATATAGTATAACATGATCATCAAGGGCGTATTTTGGCGTATTTCATAAGACTTTTTAAGATATGATATTCTGCAAAAAGAACTACTAAAAAGAGTATATACACACAAATTATAGTTATTTAAAAAACATGGTTTACTTTAAGTAAATATACAATAATTGGTCAAACATATCTGAAACTTAAAATAAACAAATAAACTTGTTGCATGATTTAAAACAGTTATACAATGAACTTTATTTGTACAGCAAGAAATAAATAAAAAAAAATTCAATCAAAAATATATCAAGATTTTGAGTTGCGATATACAGTACATATATTGGTAAAAGTCCAGTTGATGTGTAACAAAAAGTCAACGTATTACAAGAACATAAATAAAGGTGTTGATTTATTTGGAATTAGTTACCCTCAAATTCAAATATTTATTCAAACACGACTTATACTAAGATGCCCACTTGAAGAATAGCATATTATTTATAAAATACGACCCCTGTGGAATTATCATTTGTGAAATTTACGTTACCTTCTGTTAATTGGAATGAATTTTTTATTGGATGATGTAATGAAACGAAACTGTAGTTGAAATTACTCTATCTTAAAAAAAAAAATTTACCTATTAAACTATATAATTAAAGAAAGAGAAGTGCGTCAAACCACTGATAATGGTCCACATTATCACAACTCAAATGGCATGGAATTCAAGTAAAAAAAATGGAGGTCGGTGAGGCTAAAACCATTGTAAGTTCTCATCATGCTCAAGTTTGTAGCAAAACCAATTTTTTTTTGTTTTTTAAAAAAAACTACGCTTACTTGTAATAACCAATAAACCATTAAATATCCCTTTTAACAAAATGATTTTATTCTGATTGGTGGTGAAATCCAAGAAAGTAATGATATCACAGCAGCTATCAAGAATATTGCTAACACTTCAATTGCACATATAGGGTCGAATTGTATACTAAAGGTAAACACTATATTTATTTAGGGCATTTGCAACAAAACATTATTCGTACTAATTAGTAATAATAATTTATTGACAGAAGCCAAATGTTGGAAATTGGACATCATTTTCTTACGCTCAGATTCAAAAATTTGTCAAAAGGTGAAATACATGGTAAATTTAATAAATTCTCTTCAAAGAGATAACATAGATTGAATATTTTATATGTTGTAGACCTTTAGATATGACTGAATTTCATTATCAAGTGGCTGAGTGACAAAAGAAGCTCAAAAATATGGAAAAAGGGTAGCGAAAACGCATTAAAAAAAAAAAGAATTTCAGCTATTTTAGAGAAATGTTTTATGGCTGAAAATGCTGACAAGAGTTACCGAATGACGATTGCTTAGGTTGTGTGAAATTTATTAACTTCAAAAGCGCAACATACCGAAAGTAACGACTATATAAGGTTGGATAAAAGTTATGCAGCACAGTTATGTGAAAAAAGTGCCCAAGGTAGTACTTGAAGAGGCTTAAAAACAACGTAACTTTTACTTAATATAACTATAATATAGTTATTTTAGATAAGAATCTATCGAAGCGTCAAATAAAAATAAAAAAATTTATTTAAAAATATATCATTGAAAACGTCAGGATAAACGTAATGTGTTACAATGTTTTATTTTTAATATTAAGCACGGTTACTTCAGGGATGAAAAATGGGTTTTGCTAAAAATTGATTAGTGATCAACAAAAGTCTGCACCAAATATTAAATTTACAGTTAACTCACGTATCACAAATTAAAACAAATTATTTCTTTTTTTTTACATAATAAAAAAATTTTGTGTAGATCGGTAATTGGAATCGGGTAAATTATATTACATGATTACAGCGTCATGTAGATCACCACTTTCTGTAAAAAAAAAAAAAAGATTTTAGAATAAATCTTTAAATTTTATACAGTTAATTGCTTTATTCTGATTATAACACATGTATCTTGGACATGGAAATAAAAAGAGAAATGTAATTTTAATTCGGTAATGTGATCCATATTCGGAACTTTAATCTGAAGTTTTTTTTGTCCCTACAGTAAATTTATACACACAGAAAATAAGCATTGTCGCTGTATATTAAATATTTAAATTAATAACAATAGCATTGTAAAAAAGGGAACAACCGATAAGTATGCAATCATGCAAGTTAATAAGATTTTGAAATGCTACCTTTTATTTTACAGTCAAATTTAACCATGTGAACGCAAATTTATAGAAAAGTCCTGAAATTTCCTTGAGAAATGTGAGGAATAACATAAAATTTCCAATTTTATTACAAAAAGAAGATGCATCAAATACACGCATTTATGCAAAAATTCCTTCCTGACTAATCTAAATTTGTTATGACTGCCATGAGAATAAGACTACTGCAATATTTTATTATGAACACAATATTATCAATTTTATTCCTTCAAATTTATTAAAGTTATTTTTTGATTTCTGAGAACTTACAACACATAATCATGTGTTTTCTGATTTTCACTTAATACGAAAGAAAAATCATTGCCTTCGTTAAATAACTTGCTATTCGTTTCTATAAGAATTATTGGATGCGTTAATTTTAAGTCATAATTCCAATATTCTTTTTTCTTGATTGGATATATCAAACTTTCGTACTAATCTTCAATCATATCTTTAAATTCATTATATCCCGTGTAATTTTCCAAAATTCGTATCTGATTCCATTTATACCTGCCGCTTATGTCTTGAATTACTTCGCGATTCTATTCCTCTAATCAAGTCCTTATATATATAATAATTTTTGTGGTAGGTTTATAACATTTCCTTTAAAATTTCGTTTCTTTCTATATTTGGTTTCTTTCTTGATTATATTTTTGTCTGTTTCTAAAATTAACTTCTATTATTATGTGTGCTATTTTAAATCATTTTTTCCTATTTGAAAAATAAAAGTAGTATCATTTATTTTTACCTTATTTATACTGTAGGTAACCACGGAAAAGGTAATTAATTATGTGTGCTATTTTAATCATTTTTTCCTGTTTGAAAAATAAAAGCATTATCATTTATTTTTACCTTATTTATACTGTAGGTAACCTTAAATATGTGTGCTATTTTAAATCATTTTTTCCTATTTGAAAAATAAAAGTAGTATCATTTATTTTTACCTTATTTATACTGTAGGTAACCACGGAAAAGGTAGTTAATTATGTGTGCTATTTTAAATCATTTTTTCCTGTTTGAAAAATAAAAGCATTATCATTTATTTTTACCTTATTTATACTGTAGGTAACCTTAAATATGTGTGCTATTTTAAATCATTTTTTCCGGTTTGAAAAATAAAAGCATTATCATTTATTTTTACCTTATTTATACTGTAGGTAACCACGGAAAAGGTAATTAATTAAAGTACAATAAAGATTGTAGATGAAGATTTCAAGCCATCACAAAGGATGGAAGGTCACAAAATGTATCACATTTAGTTTAATAGGCAAAACAAAAATTTTTTTAAGTTCATCTGAATCACATGACCCGTATGGAAATTGATAAACTGTGTTTTTTTGACCTTACATAAGCAAATTCCGTCCAGACCTGACAATCATCGCATGATTGTGATACATACAGATCTACCTACCAATGAAGTTATTTTAGAATGTGTAACATTTTAGGTTAAACGACGAAACCAAATATTTTGAATAATATGTAAAATATGGAAAATTGGCGTTAAGATTATTTTCTTGGGGGAGCGGGAAGTCCGGTCAAAGTTTTAAGATTTATGGATCGTATATTGAACTTAATAAAAGATTGCTGATATTTAGGGATTGGATACAGAGTTCAAATTGTAATTAGAAATATTACTTTAATTTAATAATTATAAAAAGAAATAATAACTAAATTTATTATTTAATCCAATAGAAAACAATGATAAATTTTATTTTCATACATTGAAAACATATAATGAAATAAACAATTTAATGGTAAATATTTATTATTATAAAGACTGTTTCCAAAGATTATGAGCAAGTCCTGCAAAGATCAAATCCGAAGACTCAGTCTTAAAGTTCAGACCTTGAACTTTATCTCGTTCCTATCTTTTATATAAAAAGCTTAGCCTCACATAATAATATGCTCATTAGGAAATGGAAATGATGATCAGGCTGAGTTATATAATTAATAGATGAATTGATATCATTCTTGTGCAATTTGTTGCATGTAATCTGACATGTTTTTTTGCTTCTATAAGAATTCACGTTTAATACAATGGTTATTTTCAATCAATCAGACCATTTTATTTAAATTACACATATTTGTTTTTTTACCATGATTACACACAAAAAAAAAAAATAAATCTAATTATTCAAGTAACATTTTTTTTGTATCAGTTCTTTATTCTGTAAATCAAGGGTCAAATACTTTTTGTATCAGACGAAAAAAAACAACCAAATATTATGTTATTCTTTGTTTACATCCGAGTAAAGAAAAAAGAATTTTTTTTTTTTATTCAAAAGATTAATATAATGCATAAATATTATTTTATGTACTTATTAAAACTCTAAAGAAAAAAAGGTTTTATTGTTACCACAAATAAAGCTGTGTTATAATTTAAGTTGTACTCCTATCTGCATCTTATTGTAAATCGTAATTTGGAATCATGCTTCGATAAATCACAAACGATACTCATATCACTATATTTGCATATTTAAGATATTTAGATGAGAGTTTTCTAATTTATAAATAATTATATCACTTGATATTATTATTTTTTTTTTTTTTGTTATATAAACCCAGATATTTTCTGTTTAAGAAATATAACTTGTTCTATTATATTAATTAACGCAATCATGAATAAGAATTTAAATTATAACAAAAAACCATATAATGTTAATTACCCTCAACCTATTCCAACACACTCTTTTGATTTTCCCGATAAAATTACAGTAACTCAACCAGTTACGCAACATCAAGAATTTCAAGATCCATCATGTAGCTTTGCTACTTTCGATGGAACAACGACTATGCAACACCGGCAATTTTTCCCGGTTTTAAATTATTTAAAATTTTATTACCTTTCACCAAACGATTTCAATTTTTATCTTGTAATTTGTAAAATCATTCAACAAAATTCTTTCGATAATCATAACCATCATGATCATGAATTCTTTTATCAACATCCAAGATATCCTTCTTTAAGATATCATGTCACTTGTAAATTACTTCCATATTCATCGGTGGAAAACATTTTGAATAATGAAGAGTGCAGATTAAATTTTGGTGTGAAATTATTGTCTCTAGATCAAAAATTCAACCTTGAACGAAACTTGCGAGAAAAACTTTATTATCGAATGTATTATTATGATATGAATACAAATAATAACGTTGCGAATCAAACCGTTTCAATGGAAGAAGCACAAATATATGATAATGATCATATTACTCGTCAAGATACAAATGTGGCGAAAGATAATATCGTTAATCCACAACAAGACGACGAAAATTTAATGTTTCAGCAAAATAATTTCGGAACCACTCATTAACTCAAATGATACTTATATAACACATATAGATAGCTTTATTTTTTACTTTAGTATATATTTACTCGAATATTTACTCGATTTCGATTTATTATAATAATATTAATACAAATTTATAAAACATGTCATCAAATAAATTATGGTAAGAAAAATTAGGTTAAAAAATAAATCGTTTTCCAATTCACGTTAAAATCTTACCTTTGTCGTTCAATAACTTTGTTTATAACAATAAGGTTCTTTATTATTCTATTTTTTTTTTTTTTTTAGCCTTTTATCCTTCTTCTTTTTATCCATCTTTTATTATAATTTTCTAACTTTATTTTTTTTTTTTTTTTTTTTTTTTGTTTGACACATATATTGATGTTGTTTATGTATAATAATGATTTTTTAAGATTTTTAAGCTTTAATAAAATTATTGTGGTTAATTTATTATAAAATTAGATTTCGACTAACAGTGATTGCTTTAAGTATTAAACTTGCAACGCATCTTAGACAGTTGCGATAGATGATCGCATGCGGTGCGACCTCGTAAAAAGACTTCAAAGTTTCATGATACAAAATTTTTCGAAAAATAAAAAAAATCAAAAAATTTTTTTTTTTTTTTTTATTTGTTTATTTATTTATTTTATTTTTTTTTTGAAGAAAAAAAGAAATAATTCACCAAATTGACCATTCAAATTATTTTAAAGGATGACAGATGACTAATTCTGAAACATTCGTTCGATGATCTACATTGATTTAATTATTACTGCATGCAATACAGATAATAGTCAAACTTTGTAAATTGATTAGTACCCAAATAGTTTACACAGCAACTAATTCTACCATTCAAATCATGAATTTTGTACTGCAGTAACCTACGATATTAATAGATTGTTATTTGGAATTTTTTAAAACAATTAGTATAACTGATAAGGTTTTCATGAAGAATTTTGTGCTCATTAATTCATTGTAGAAATATTGCAAATACTGTATTTCTTGGCATGTTTCACACTTTTTTTGTATAATTATTTAAATTAATTGTTTCGTATTTAATTAAAGGATTGGAAATTCGCCGCAGGTGATTTATCGTTGTACAAAAATTTATTTGAATTTTTAATTTAGCTGTTAAGTAAAAAAATACTCTAAAAAAAAAAATGCGAATAATATTTTTTTTATGATCAATAGTTTTTTTGCGTTTTTTAATTCTGGCCAAAAATTATAATTTTGACCAGAATTAAAGCCTGCGTTGTAATTTTGCGATCCGGATGAATCCGTGATCCGTCAATCCGATTCAAAATAATTCGAATATTCTTAATCGATCCGCAGATGAATATTTTTTTTTTTTTTATTAGTATTTTAGTATTTTTCTTTTTTTTTTTTTTTTTCTATATCGATATGAAGTATATTTATGACGGATCATTCGGATAATCCGTTTTTCCGACCGAAACTTTAACATGAAGTTTGAATCGGATATTAATCCGCGGCAGCGCACAAACGTTACTTAAATATTGCCGGATTTTCCGAAAGATTTGTGGTAAATCCGTAAAAATTTTTTAAATCCGGAATTTTTCGGACGTGACGTGGCAGATTTCCGGTAAAATTTTCAAATATCGGATATTTAATAGTATATAATAAACCATTGAACTTTTATTTTTATTTTATTCCGGTCACATGTTCCGACGCAAAAAATAAATTTCCGGAATTTTTAGGTTTTTTCGGAAAAAATCCGAAATTTTTTCAAAAACTTTTTGTGCGCTGATCCGCGGATTGACATCGCAACACTATTGCGGTGATGATCGCCTGCGGCAACATTCTAAGAATTTAAAATAAATGTATTTTTATTCATTATTCCTTTTACAGAATCTCATTACCTGAATAAGCTTAATTCAAATATTCTTTATTGTTTTTTTGCATTCTTTGATTAATTCATTTAGAATCCTAAAACATCACGGGGTTTTCCGGTACCAGGATCATATTATATTAGATCACCATGTACGTACCCGATTTATAACATTGATTTAAACTCGGGGCATAATCTTAAAAATTTAATATTATAATTTTATACGGGTACAGTAAGGAATATGTTGCTAGTTCTATTAATAATCGTGAAAGTCAATAGTTGTCCTAATATCAGATATAGAATTAATTTATTGGTAACTTTGCCGCACATTATTATTATTAGGAATAATCTATCCATTCTTATATTCTATTGTCTTACAAAATCTCGATTTAGATTTACAAAAAATAGTAAAGAAAAATTTAACTTGTCAAAGTTGCCACCAATAAAATTATTATTATTATTATTATTATTATTATTATTACTATTATTATACATTAGGAATGCAGTCTTTCACAATCTTTTTTAAGAAAATTTTTTCTTTTTTTTTTTTTTAACTTTTTCCTTATTTGACTTCATTTTTATTTATTAAATTCGTCGCAAGAGGAGACAAATAATATTTAAAATAAAATTTATATACTAAAATTTAAAATAGACATCTATCAAGGATATGCATTTTCATATTGATTCCGAGATTAGATTGGATTGGATTAATGAAACATTACTTGATTTATTTATCGAAATTTAAAATAAGCTAATTCTTTCATGATGCAGCCATGGATATACATTGTTTTTTTTTTTAAATTTCAGATTCGACAATGGATTGGATTAAATGATGCATCCTAAAACAGATTAGTTCAAATAATATTATTTGATGGATTAATGCGAATGGCGACATCTGAGATTTTTAAGGAGCAATGAATACGATCGTACGTAGATTATTATGCCGATAATAAAGCAAAAAAAGCAACGATACAAAGGGATTTTAAAGCTAAAGCGGTAACAAACATTGTCGTGTAATATTGATTCCAATTATTATTTTTTTTTTTTTTACTTGAATTGATCTTTCCTTATATAAACCAAATTATTTTGACGAGGAAAATTCAAAAAATTCGAATTCTTTTTTTTTATTTTTATTTTTGTTATTTACGAAATTTATTTTTTTTTCTAACAATCATCATTAAATAAAAAATGTGTAAATTCGGTCTCAGTGTAAATATTTGTTCTTTTACCAAAAAAAAAAAAAATATCTCAAACCACTTTTTTTAATGAAGCATGTACTTACTTCTTGTAGGAAAATAATCTTATTAGACATTACGTGATGATGTATGGGCATTTCGATGATTGTTTCGATAGGATTAGCAAGAAATTACCAGGATACACACCGGAACAAATCGCTAACCAGTCAGTAACATAATATTATACATATTCTTCTTTCAAATAATATTTTAATTTTTTTTTTATATAAATTAATTTAGCTGGAAAAGATATCTTGATCCGGATTGTAAGTAAAATCTTCCCCTCTTAAAGATGTAAAATGTATAATGGATTAATAATTTATTTTTGATTAGCTCCAGTAAATAAATGTGGTTTTGAAACATATGACCGGCTTCAAGCGATAAATATTAATAATGTAAAATTGCGGTATTTGGTATTTATATGCCAAGAATTATGTCTTTCATTTAAAAGAATTGTGAAAGAGAAAATACCCATTTTTAATTTAATTAATTAATTATATTCCTCATGAATTTATTGATAATTCATTTGTTTTTTTTTTAAAATTTTATAAAATATGTAAATACATACGTAATAATAAAACTTTTCTTGAAAAATATCTATGATTTTCGATTAAAGAAGACTAATTTCGTGTACAATAACTAGTTTTTTTTTTAAAATAAAAATCAAAAATATTCCCTAATTTCGGAATTCAAATTCATGATTCCTGAGTTATCAAACGAAACCCTCTGTATATATTCTCGTATCTTTTTTTGAGATCAAATTTAAATTAATATATGTATTAACGTGCTATTTATAAATTAATGGAAGGGTTAAACACCTACTTTCATTTTGTAAATTCATTTCCTCAAGATTAATATGATAGTAATAGTAGTATAGTCTCCGGTCCTTTTTAAATATATTATGAACTCGTTGACGTTCTCAAAAGTAAGTCTGATGTTGTCATCAATGATTTGATATTGTAAAGGTGAAATATAAAACGCCTTAAATTTGTAAAAAGAAAACTGTGAAAATGAGAAAAGAAAAATGAAAAGATAACATTGATACAGAAAGATAAAGAAACAGGGAAATCACGAAATTAAAAAGAAAATAAACGATTACCGGTCGTGATGATCGGGATGAAATTTGTAAAATCCTAATGCATGATATACCGAAATGCTGGGTACACGCCAACATCACGCCACTTTATGTCAACCCAGTCATGTAAAAAAGATGAACTTTTCAACAAAAAATCATTCAACACAGTAATGACGTTATAAAAACAAAAAAAAAAAAAAAAAATAATAGGCGGCGTTAACATATATCTTGTAACTCTATGTATTTCTTGCTAATTAATGCGAGTTAAAAGAAAAGAACGTTGTAATGTTTATTATTCGCTGAATTAAGAATATATTTACTTAAAATATTTTCGTTATCATAGCCATCGTTTTTTTTTTTAAAAAAAAAAAAAAAAAAAAAAAAAAAATAGGAAAGAAAAAAGATTGAATGATAATAGAATAATTGACACACCATCAGAATTTTATTTGTCAGAGTATGACATCATGCATAATATCCGAGACCGTCGTAACACAAATTAGTAACAATTTATGCGTCTATGAAAGAAATAGAATATTATTGATTTGGTTAAAGCTAAAATTAATAAATATGTTAAATTAGCTAAACATACATACATTTTACGTAGTACGACGGTAAAAAAAAATTTTTTTTTCAACATGATGTTTTAAGACCAATTGGAATGTCCGTGATGGCATGGCGCAAACTCAATGGATTAATACAAAATGTATATTTTATTATTTATATTGTTATTTAATACTATTGTTGTTATTCTTATCACTATTATTATCTTTATTTATTTTTTGTTTATTTCTTGCAAGGTAAACAATTAAAAAGTTATTTTTTTTTATTTTTTTTTTATTAGATTTAATAACTCGATGTACAAATACACAATTCTAAGTTTAATTTTTTTCTAGCAAGCATTTTATCTAGACTTAAAAAAATAATTTTTCTAAACAAAGCATGGCAGATGACCATTTCTGAAACGCCAAGATGCATTATATACTTTAATTAATCATTTAAAACCTGATAAAATCAAGTAAATCCGATTTCGAAAGTTCTCGTGACGCTTTTCTATTCATTATAGAAATTTGTGAAATCATGCAATATATTTTTTTTTATTTGTAGCTCGCGGAGCGGATTGAAGATATGATCTGCGTTTACTATTGTCTTCCAATTTTGGCAATTGAATATGATTTATTTTAGTTTAGATTTCATGTTAAAGATGCCACAACATATTACATTAATATCACAATCATATGACGAATAAACGTAACATCACTTAATTACGAATGGTCTCGTGATTATAAGTATAATAAAATCACTAGTTATATTTTCGTGAAGTAAAGGAGAGTTAGTGCTCCGAACGATACGAGTTAACCCGGGTTATTTTGACCCGACTCGACTTTCGGTATTTAAAATTTTACTGATCCGTGACCCGCATGACCCGACCCGACGCCGGGTCGGGTCATATATTTCCTTGACCCGGGTTTTGACCTGGATTAACCCGAATGATTATATCTATTTTCTTATATATTAAGTTCCATCCTTATATTCATACTCGATTATATACTACAATGCTTGTCGACTTAACTGAGCAAACAACCCCTCCAACTCAATGAAGAAAGGCCTTACGTAGTGAGCTTTTTACCAAAATCTCTTTGAAGAAAGAAATCTTCTACAAGCAATGAAAAGGCAAAAACTCATCGTGAAGTTGAGTGTCTTAATTGTCCATAAGTAAAAATATTTATGCTGAAATATATGCTAAGTATTGGTCAGATATTTCTTTTAAAAAAGTCTAGTATCGTAAAATTGGTGATTTCAATACGCATTGTGCGAACTTGACGTTGTCGTAGATCAATTTTCTTATCAGTTATTATCATATTGATTAATGTAACCAAATATGATTGATGTATAATAAAAATTCGAGTTTAGACCCGGGTTTATACGGGTCAGACTATGCTCGGGTCAAGTCGATTTCGGGTTATAAAATTGTGTGACCCGGGTATATACGAGTCTCTCCTTTTTCACTTCAGGTCGGGTCGAGTATAATCTCAAAACCCGACCCGACTTGACCCGGTAGGAGCACTAAGGAGAGTTGCTGCTGCTTCGTTGTTGTTCGTTGCCGATCAAATTTTTTCATCTTTTACGTGATCGTGTATCGTAATATATTTTATACTAATATTATTTAACATCATTTTTCCTGTGATCGTACGTAAGAAAAGGTTATGGCTTTAACTACGTCTGCACATAACACATTACATCGGCTGAAAGTCATTATGTTACATGCAAATTGAAATCGTGAGATTATGT
The DNA here is from genome assembly GCA_015698045.1 of Rhizophagus clarus. NCBI lineage: Eukaryota > Fungi > Glomeromycota > Glomeromycetes > Glomerales > Glomeraceae > Rhizophagus > Rhizophagus clarus. Next base: position 149,329 of record BLAL01000074.1, read on the forward strand.
CAATGACAAGTCTCGAGTGAACATCTTTTAATAAATACGATAAATACAAATATAGTATAACGCGACTTGCAGCACACCTTTATATCTCTTTTCTATACCGCGTATGAAATTTAAAAATCACCAAAGATGATTATGCATAAATAATTATACTGTATAATTAATTATACACGCATTTTCTTAATACAAAATTATACGTGGTTATGTAATATACTATCGCAATTGATAAACTTTTTTTAGCATATCATAAACTTTATAGTTTTAGCCTTACTTAGAATTTTAGATGTAAATATGATAAGAATGTGACGTTCATTTCATTTTAACTCCAAAAAAAAAATATATATATAAAATATAAAAGAAAAGTTGGCATTCGTTCAATTAATGTATTCCTCTTATTTCCGCAATAACATTAATGATGCATGTCGAAGAGTTTTTAATATTAAAAATTTGGATTTTTGATTTTCAATTTTTTTTTTTTTTTTTTTTTTTTAATTTTAGGAGAGGAAGAATTATTATTGATTATATGAAGAAATTGGTTAGTTGTTATAGAAGAATTGTGCGGAATCCTTTTGTTAGAATAAGCAAATAATTCATTGCATTTCGTAGTCGGTAAGTTAATTAGTAATTTAACGTTAAATTTCATAGAAACGAAAATTTGGAAGATTACGCGTTAAAAACGACTTTTAAAATATTTGGAAAGGAGTAAAATTGTATAGAAAAGCGATCCTACTCTTTACTTGAAAATTGTTTCGTAACGCCTGATTGTATTTCATTAAACAACGGCAAGTAATATGATCATAAGAGTTCTAATATAATTCTCTTAAGAATAATTTTTAGTTTAATAATTCTAAACATTTTTATCATAATAATTTTTTATAGAATTGTGTACAATGAACTATATAGCCTTGAAACACGAAAAATTTATAATTTTTATTATTTCTTAATATGATACAAAAATTAAAGATAAAATTGAACTAGCAAAATTGAACTAGCAAAGTTGAATTAGCAAAGTTGAATTAGCAAAATCGAATTAGCAAAATTGAATTAGCAAAATTAATCACAAGAAATAAACTTTCTTTCCTGAATCTTTCTTATTTAGGTGAGAACCACCTGAAATACCTCATAACCTATAAATTGGAAGCCACCTGATGTATTTCTTAATTTGATCTCATATGAACCTTGCCAATGATATCCACAATCTTCTAACGGCTGATAACCGACGTCATGACATAATAAATGTTCTTCATTAGGCGTAATCCATAGATCGGTCTTACCAAAACACGGACCACATGTATGGCAATTATGAACAAAATTCAAAACATTGTATGGACTAATTTTTCCCATCTTATTCTTATTACTTTTGTTAAACGAAAATAAGAAGGCGTTAGTATCATTTGGTTTACTGTTATTATTCCTATTATTCAAAGCCATTTTTTGTGAAGAAGAAGATGATGGTTCTACAATCGATTCTTCATCAACATTCATTAATAAAGTTTCACCTTCATCATCGGGTAAATATTTGATTAAACTCTTTGAACTAATATCACTGTCATTTTCTAAACTCTTTGAATTAATATCTCTACTATTTTCATTATTTCCCCAAGAAATAGGGTTATATCCTCCAATGATCTCGTCTGGAAGATTTGTTTTAACTAATACAATGGTAGCGCCCTTATTATCACAATATTCATGAAATATCTTGACTGAATTACCATGTCTTTTTGTACTATACAAGAGATTAAATTTGAATTCCCATTCAAGGTTCGTTGATTTCTTTAATTTCTTATTTTCAATCCAACGAGAAATTATTTCGGCTTGTCCTGATGTAATAAAGTCCGAATCAATTATTCGAACTTTTCTTAATGATGGTAAAGAATAATTTGTTGGTAAAGTTCCTTTGAAATAATATTCAAGCAACTTATTTGCAAGATCTTCTGGTAAAACTTTACTAAACTCATGAACATAATCAAAATATTTATGACTAGATATTTGAAAGAATCTAATAAATGGGATAAATGGATTTAAAGTCTTTTTAAAACAATTAATTTCTTGATCTGTCCATTGAGTTAATTTTTTTTCATTGAGATCAGGATTCTTTACAAATGCCCAACCGAGTACAGCATTCCAAACACGAAATTCTTCAACTGATAAATCATCTATTTGTAAAAACTTGATCAATTGTATCTCAGAAAGTTTATTAAATTGATCGAAATTAAGAAACCATTTCGTATCTTTGCAGATCAAATCGATAATTGATGATTGTAGTTGTTGAAATTCTTCATTATCAAACTTTTCAGTAAAGATGTTTTCGTAAATCCAATTTGATCGAGTTTCAATAAGGTAAGATTGAAGATATTCGACCATGGTAATTAGTTCAAAATGTTTAGCAGTTTTAATCAAACTCAACAAAAATATTGTATCCATGGTTAAAACATTACTAATTTCATTACCATAGATAAATCTAAATAATATAAAAAAAAAAATAATATTATTATTATTAATTTAATTTAAATTTTAGATAAATAAATAATCAGAGATCGATAATTAATATTTACCTTAAGATTATGTCGAATATTTCAAAGGTATATTCAGGAAATTTAAATTGATAACGACCATTTTTATCAAGCTCATCATTTTCATCCATAAATTGTAATTTATTACGAAAATATTCTGATCTAACTTTTAAAATAAAAGAATGACCAATCATTCTTTTAAAAGGTTTTCGACCCACGAGAAAAATAACATCATAATCAATATTATATTTACGTATTTGACTTATATCTTGGATGAATTTTTTATCTGAAGGTAATGGAATCATTTTTACAATGTTGAAATGTAAGAAAGGAAGAATTGTTGAATTTATAAAATGACTGACGTGAAAAAAAGGTAAAAAAGTAATAATAAAAAAAAAAAGGAAAGAAATTTCTTGTTCTTATTTACACATATCACAATTTTCATATGTCATTCGATCTTTTTTTGCAAAAAAAAACATTATTATTAATCTAATAATCATTACATACAAGTGGTGTGAGAATTGTAAGTGCTACATTTATCATTATCACGTCATGTAACTAGAGTTGGAATCGATTACTGCGTCAAAAATCAAACCTTATTTAGTTACTTTGCTATTATGTTTTGAATTCGTTCATTGGATTTAATTACCAAATTTTATTTAAAACATAATTAGAATTCGTTCCACGCAAATGTGCATTAGTTATTTCTTTTTAATTTAATTAATTTATTTAGGGAGAGAATCATTTAAGGATATTCCTCAATTTTATTGTTATTTGGCGCAATTTATTATCCGTATATACTGTATAAAGTGAAGAACGAATAGATTTTATTATTCAATTTGTTTTTTTTTTTAATTTCCATCAAGATAGACGATCGTTCCTCATTACTACATTACTACGCTCAACGTAACGAAAGAAATTGGGGACTAACTATCTGGATTTTTTAACCGAGATATAAATGACAATTTTTTCTATTTCCATTTTTTTTTTCATTTTTTTTTATTTCCATTTTTTTTCCATTTTTTTTTTTTTCATTTTTTTTTTATTTCAATTTTTTATTTCTTTTATTTTTTTTCATTTTTTTTTTTAAATGGGTAGGACGATTATTAGTTGGGAAGCCGATTAGTATAGGTTCAAATTTAGGAGGAGTTGCTTTAACTTGGTTAATTTCATTTTTTGACATTTCTGATGTATTATCTCTCCGAATTTGTAACTACTTCTGATTTCGTGTCGTACATTACGCTAAAAAATAAAAGTAAAAATTTATTATTGAATTTTTCAATCAATTTGATGTTGAAGTTGGCGGTTGGGTTCGTCTATCTTAGATAGTTTTTCTATTTGTAAATAGAGGGGGCAGATTTCTTTTTATTCTGTATGTTAGAATCAATAATTTTGTACTATTTCAGTTATTTTATTATATATATATATATATATTTATTTATTTATTCAAAATAATAATAGGAAATTCTGGAGTAATTTCTGCAGTAAGTCTGGTCAAATCTCAGACGAATAACGGCGTTCGGAATTTTTCACGAATTCCGGACGTTTGGAATCCTTCTTGCCATTAACCAGACATAAATTCCAGATACCATTTTTCTTAGAGTGTACTAAAAAAGAGGTTTATCAATTTACGGCACATATGTTACGACGTTACGGAATTTACGATATATGATTTACATATGTCGATTAGGAGGAAAGCCATGAGTTCCTCTATTTAATTGTCTCAAATATTTAAATTACTTTCTGCTATAAAATTATCACAAATATTTAAGTTACTTTCTGATAATTGAAACTTCATGAAAACTCTGTTTTCATTCTTAGTGTGAGTCAATATATAATTTAGTGTGAGTCAATATATAATTTAATGTAAGAAATTTTTTTTTTAATGAAAAATTTCCGTAGTGAAAAAACATTTTTTTTTTTTAGGGGGCAAAAAAATACTACGGTCGATCACTATCTGTGCTAAAAATTCACATGACCTATCGAGTCCCGACTCCCGACCATGAGGGAACATGTAATTTTATCCACTTGACCTTGTAACTACATTTACAAATACACATGGAATGAAAATTGATATGAAACTTCCGTTTTTTTCCTGAAAACTCTTGTTAGCTATATATATCGTGAATTATATAAATTTGACTTTGTTCAAATAATTGTTTAAAAAAGATCTGCACGGTGTTTCTTTAAAAAAAAATTGCTGTTATCGAAAAATTGAATTATAATTGCTGGTTATATGTAATTTGGGCGTACTGAAACCTTTATAAACGTTAATTCATAATACATTTTAATTGTTTTAGTCGAAAAATTTAACCGCACCGCAATCAGAATTCTTAATGTTTATCACACGATAACAACAATTTCCAAAAATAGCAAGTAATTGAAGTACATGAAACGACCAAAAATATTGAAACAATATTGAAACAATGATTTTAGCATAATATTAACTTAATTCATATTCCAAAAAATGTAAAAAATTAAACTATTCAACCTAAAACCGGAAACAATGACCTAAATAACTACTGTTAACCAAATATATTCTATTTCAATCATACCTATCGAAAATGTGATTTCTTTAAAAGGAATTAAAAAGACTAAAAGAAGATAAAGAAAAAGTTTCAAATTAATATTTACGACATAAACCGTTATTTTAAAAAATTAATTTGTTTGAAAGGAACTGAAAAGGAAAAAATTTAAATAAATATGTCAACATTACGTTAGAATGATCATCACATATAAATTCCTAAATATCATTATGATTTCCTAATTTGAAAAATCAAATGATATAATGAAAAATAAAAATATATATTAAATTTACGTCATAAAAAAATATATAATTATTGTTTTGTCAATTATAGCATAAAATCAAGAAATCTCGGCTATTACCAACTATGATGTGTTTGAAGAGTTGTTCTTTCTTTTTGAACTTCCAAACACAATAATATCTAACGGCCGATAGTCATGTGATATGATTTGCACATAAAATGTTACACGAGAAATTAAGTACTTTCAATAGGTCTTTAATGGGAGAAGAACAAATCGCCAGGGCATAGCAAATTATAATGTAAGACAATAATATTTTACTCTTTTTTTTCCAAGCACCAACAATGCCAAACAATAAGCTTGTATTATAATTGGTGGTTGTATCAGACATACTAAACATATACGGCAATCAGATTAAGGGCTTTCGTTAATGGCTGCGGATTCTTTTTCCTTTATATAAAGGATCATATCCTGTTGTTGGCATTTATCCTTTTTTTTGTTATTTATTTTTTATAACAATTAATCGTTCATACATCAATTTATTTTATTTATCGTTTATACCATCAAATCATAATTATGGTTCAACTTGTCCCAGACGTACTCTTGTTGATTTTTGCTGAATTGCAAAATTATCCCTCTTCTTTATATTCATGTATTTTGGTGAATAGTTCCTGGTGCTGCGTAGCTGTACCCATTCTATGGAAATTTATTTCATATGGTTACGATGCTCCTTCCGATCATAAACTAGAATCACGTGAAAAACTTTATAATGTTATCGCTCACTTTTTACCAAATGGGCCAAAAGATCCATTATCCAAAAACAATATTTCATTACCTTTAAATAAATTTCCAAGAAAACCAATGTTCGAATATATGAAATATTTTACACGTATTCACCCAGGTTGGATTAGAGACATGATACAACTTTCAATTAATGAAGGATCTACACACAAGAAAAATGTATTAGAAAGTGAAATTTACAAGTTAATTTTTAATAAATGTAATAATGTAAAACATTTTTATTGGATTACTACTGAAAAATTATGTAGTTATCCAAATGCAAAACCATTTTTCTCAAGTTTACAATCACTTGTAATTAGTTTAGAATTTAACACTTTAACTTCACAAATATTACCCGAACTAAGTAATATTTGTCATAATATTATAAATTTGGAGATATGTTATTGTAAAGAAGATTCTTCAGATTTAGTTACATTTATTGACATGCAACATAATTTACAATCCTTGTGTTTACATCTTGGCGATGAGAATTTTGAGATTGAAGAGAATGATGATGAGAATGATGATGGTAATGCGGTTGATTGGAATAATATTGAGGAAAAACAATACACATTATTAAGCGATGTGATCTTAAAAAAAGCTGATAAATTAAAGCAAATCACATTAACACCAATTATCACATTAATTGATCCCGAATTTCTTTCGAGTTCAGTTAATATACAGAACTTGGAACTTAATAATGATGATGGAATGTATATGGATATAGACTGGAGAAAATGGGGAAAATGTTTAGACAAAGCTTCGTTCCCACATCTTAAATATTTTGGAACCACATTTTTACCTAGTAATATAGAAAGTTTAATTATTGAGAAATCCGGTGGAAACGTATTAGAAATTGATATACGTTATCCGTTAGAATTTCACGATTATCCGGCTGAAAATGTAAAATTAATAAGAACAATTTATAATAATTGTCCAAAATTAAGAAAGTTAACTTTAAATATTGATCCTAAAAATTTAAGAGAAGTTAGTGGGATTTTTTCTAATTGCACACAATTAGAAAAACTACATCTTACAACGAAGAATTATATAATTCCTAATGGAGACGAATTATTAAAAATTATAAGCAATGAATCTCCTGCCACTTTACGTGAATTTTCATTTGGTGATAATTGGAATTTCTCGTTAAAAGGCTTAGAATCCTTTTTTATATATTGGAAATGTCAAGAGAAGTTTCCAATCAAATTTACCAATTATTATGATGAAATGATTTATTCATGGACGGATGATCATAAAAAGTTAGTAGAAAGGTATAGACAGGATGGAACGATAAGATGAAATTTTCTTAAAATTCCATTATTTTTTTTTTTGTAATATAGAAAGAACATTTTTATTATATGAAATCATTTTATTTTCTTATTGTTTATATTTATAAATAAAATATTAACTATACAAATTAAAAAATTTGTTAAAATGATTTATTTATGGACGGATGATATATCATAAAAAGTTAGTAGAGAAAGAAAGGTATAAATAGGATTGAACGATTAGATGAAATTTTCTTAAAATTCCATTAATTTCTGTAATATAGAAAATTTTTATTATATAAAATTATTATTTTTTTTTTTATTGTTTATATTTATAAACAAAGAGTATTAACTATACCAATTAATTGTATTTTAAAAATTTGTTTCTATAAATTTATAAAGTGATGACTCTTCTACTAAATAGTACTTAAATTAAATTTACGATTTTATGGATATTGGACGGTGGTATTTATATTGGTTAACTAGTGCATGTTAATTCTATTAAAAGTCATGTACCGTTTAAAATCGCCTTAAGAATAAGTAAAAGCAAAAAACTGTTCAGTCGCCGGTGTTTGTGAAGACGCTCAATGATATTAACCTTTAGGCAAGTCACAATACTTTACTAGTTTACTATTACTCCTTATAAAAATTTCGATTTCGAGTGTATCCATCGATTTGATTCAAATAATATGAATAATTAAATATTTTTATGTTAAATTTCATGTTGACTAACCGTAGTGCAATATCTGTTAAAATTTTTTACATAATAATAGTTATAACAATAAAAAAAAATAATTACTTGATACATAAAAAAATTACCGTATGCTTGCTTTTCGGCGCAGAAACTAGCAAAACTCGCTCAACAAAAAGCGAACGTTTGTTTACGTAAATTAGTCATTTGTTAAATTTTAAACGAAAATACCATAATGCAATAAATTTCTTTAAAACTGAACGTTCATCATATGCTAAAAATCATCGAGTTTTAGCACGTTATACAAAATCTTATTCGTTATTGTGAATTAGTTAGTGAATTTAGTAATTTAGTACTACTATACTTAAAATTTAAACCATACTTCGTGATCAAAACTAATTAAATAATAATGCAAAAAAAAATAAATAAATAAAAAATACAAAGCCGTTTATCATTTTTTTCATTATTGTTGAAGAATTTTTTAATTTTTGAAACAATTTAACTTTAAAATACTGACTTTTTAATATCTATGTTGAATTCTAATTCTTTTGGAACGTAATTTATAAAAAAGATATTTTAATTTATCTATTAAAAAATGACTTTTATTAAATAGTAGCATAATGCTTTCTATTCGAAGGAGAATTAATAAATGAACATTTAGAAATGTAAGAATTTATAATATTAATTCCTTTCTTTTTAATTCAGCTTGATAAAATTGTTTAGCTTCAGTCTTGTCCCAGCAACTTTTCATTAAATTAGCATAACATTCCGGTGTATCTTCTGTAATTTCGGATCTCTCCAGTATGAAGATTCAATATTTTAATGGGTTGTAGAATAAAAAATAGTTTTCTGTCAGATAATTCGTACTACGGAAAGCTCAGTTTGTATCTATTTGGAAGTTATAAATATCGCTTCGAAGATTCTCTCATAATTATAATGGTAACCCTTTATATTTAGCGGTTGTGTCCAGTTAGTATCCGGACAAAAAAATCCGTCATCGTAGAATTTTTATATCCAGATATGATTAGTAGATATGTACAGTACATAATGGTGTAGTTGGCCGAAAAATTCAGCCGAAGGCGCAGTAAATTTTCGGCTAACAACACCCAGCCGAAAAAAATCCATGTTGATCTTAAATATTTTGTTCATTCAACATATAATGGTGTATTAGCCGAAAATTTACTGCGCCTTCGGCTGAATTTTTTGACTAACTACACCATTATATTCACATTTGCGGCTGAATATTTTCCGGCTAACTACACTTTTTTTAAATAATAGTGTAAATATCAAAATCTTGATTATGCATGTTGCAATATTTTTACCGTAATTAACTTCAAATTTCTATTGTAATTACACCATTATAATATGTACCCGTAAATAAACAATCTATAAATAATTAAAACACAAATTCACTTAAAATCATAAAATTATATATTGAATATAACAAAATTTTCAATCATTTTGCATCATTTAATAATAAAGGATAGATTTCTATTTCAATAATTTTCCGGAATGGGTATTAGCAGAAATGATCAAAATTAGGGATTTGTGCAGACTTAACGAAGAACCCGCGCGACCCGTTTTAATTAAATGTAACATCCGGGTAACCGTCAATTCAAAAAATCTATATCCGGATATCTGCTTATTAACTGGATATCCGATAATACAACCGGACAAGTCAAATCCGGATCGGTAGGCATATCGAGGTCTGATTGTATTCAGTAATAAATTATTTATGATTTATTTACGATAAACATAAATTATTGAAGCGTCAAAGGGAATAAATACAATAGAAAATGTAAGCTACGACAAAGTCAAGAAAAACAATGGTTGCGACAATTTGATTGTCTGGATTAAATTGCGAAAAATTTACAAAATAATAATCTATTCATTAATTAATATAACCTTCCGTAGTTATACGTAGTAGCAATAGGTCCAAATTTATCTGGCACTTCAATGTTTTTTCCAAGATGTTTATCCAGTTTGTCAATAAGTGAATAAGGAAATGGAATTTCACGTCCAGTTGGTTTAGAAACATCGTCAAGTCTTTTCATTTGTTCAGGTGTCAATCTAAAAAATAATTTTTTTTTTTTTGTAGAATAAAAATGAAAAAAAAATTTTTTTTTTTTTTTGAATATTTATCATAATACTTACTTGAATTCAAGTGATTCAAGATTTTCTTCTAGCTGAGTAACTGTTCTAGCACCAATTATAGGAGAAGTAATACCAGGTTTTTGCTGAATCCAATTCGTGACGACCTGGAAAAAAATTTAATATTCAATTGTTGAAAATGTTAAAAAAACAATACAGTAGTTTTAATGGTTGATACCTGAACAGGAGATCTACCAATCTCTTTTGAAACAGCAATGACTTCATCTAAAATTTCCCAATTCTTTTCATCTTTTGAATGACTTGTAACTGATCGACCGCGATAATCGGATTTTAAATTAGTGGTTGATTCCCTCGTATATTTTCCAGTAAGAAAACTATTATAAATAATTAAAACATAAAATAATTAATACGATAAATTATATTTTAATACAAAAAAGCATCAATAATTAATATTTACCCTTCGGCAACGATGCCCCATGGAAGAATTCCAACCTAAAAGTTTTTATATAGACTTAAAATCCTTATGTATAATTCAAATATACTGTAGTATAAATGGGAATTTATACACACATCAAGTTCAGCACAAGCAGGTTGTAAGTCAAATTCTAGCGATCGGTCTAACAAACTATAACGCGTTTGAAGTCCGATGAAAGGGCTAAATAGAATTGATAAAAATACGTTAACATCAATATCTACAAGTTAAATTATTATAATTTTGTACCTCCACCCACGTAATTCTGCAATTGTATTGGAACGAGTGAGTACCCAGGACGGAACATCGCTTGCGGCAATATATAAAACCTATTTTTATTTTATTTTTTTTACTTTTTTTTAATATCTATTTAAATAACTCGAGCAAACACTATAAAAATATTAGTTATTTACTTTTCCACTTCGAACGACGTCATCTAATGATCTCATGATTTCTTCAATCGGAGTTCGATACTCAAAAGCATGAACGTATAAAATATCAATATAACTCATATTTAATCGTTTCAAACTCTCATTTAAATTTTCTACAAGACTTTTTCGATGATTTCCTCCTATATATTTAGTAGTCTTCGATTAACATAAAAAAAATATTTAATAACGTATTTATGAATAGTTTATTATTTTACCGAAATTCGGATTTAATCTCTTATCTGGCTGCATAGCTGTTGTGTTAACTAAAAAAAAGTCCCGAAGATTATTAAAATTCCGAATTTTAATCGTATTATGTGGGTAATTCATGATACATACTCGTATATTTTGTTGCAACCACAACATCAGATCGTTTATCGGAAACATAATCTCCAAGGAATCGTTCACTCTAAGTATTTTATTAATGAATGTTAATAAAATTGAATTGCCCAAACAGTAATTAAAATTTCTATTACTTACTTCACCAAAGTTGTAAATGTTGGCAGTATCTAAAGATTCATATATTACATATATCATAAAATAATGATATTTTCTATAATACTAAATCGAGTGATTGCGTAACTAGAAAACTTACCAAAAAAATTTCCACCTTTTTCGTAATAAAGATCAAAAACTTTTTTCGCTTCTTCTTTGTTAGAACCTATTCCCTATTTGTATAGTGTTAAATATTTAGACATTCAGAAACCTTTTTTTTTTTTTCTAATTTCTTAATCATCAATTTAATTAATATATTCAACTTACCCATTGTTCACCAAAAGTCTTCGATATACAGTCTATGTTAACAAATTATATTTATAATAATATTGGCTAGCTTACAAGAATAATCTTACCGTAGTACCAAGACACAATGGAGAGACTCGCAGTCCACTACGCCCCAATAAGACATAATCGTCGAGTCCTTTAATTATTTTTGTAGACGAAGTATCTTGAGCCATTTTTCAAAGATAAAAATTTATTTTAATTTATATTTGGATTTAAATATTTGTTAGCTTCTTTTCTAGTTTCTACAAACTAACTAATTTGTCTTTTTGATTTTCCAGCGAATAAATTTTTGCCCACATTATTTTTAAAAAAAAATGATAAACTGAAGATGATACAAAATGAGACGAAATAGCAGTGATTTAACCCCCTAGCAATTAATTTTTAATGACGATTGCAACTAAGGGGTAGGTACATCATTGAAAAACGTGATTGAATTTCAAATCTTAATTTACATCACGAGGAAATTACATGCATATAAAAGCTATACCCGTACAGGACGGACATACGGTTATATAGAATTATTAATACAACTTAATCTTATTTATTTAACAAAGGAGGATTTTTTATTTAAAAATAATAAAAAATTTAGAGTAAATGGTGACAGGAATGTTTTAAATGTTTTAAAGGTTATAATATATTAATTTTCTTGTAATTTGAAAAGAAACTTTCTATTAATAAAATTTTGCAAGTTTGTACTCAGTTTATCAAAAAAATCTTTTTTTATTTTCATTCAAAGTTTCAAACGTAAAAAATTTGTAGTCACATGATGTAAATTTTATTAATTTTACAAATTTTACCCGGTGAAATTCATCCTGATGAAATTTACCCCAGGTGAATTTAATCCCTGGCGAGCGTTAAAATTTTCCTTTTATTAATATTGTTTTTTAAAGGTTATGGTACAAAATCTCAAAACTAAAAATCCCGACACTCAAAATCCCAACAGGTATAATCCTGATAGGTATAAAATCCTGATAGGTCAAAATCCTGACAGGTGATAATTTTTTTGTTAATAAATTTAATTTATTGCTTTATTTACTTTATCCTAAGTAACTTCCTTTGCTCGTTTCGCTCGCGTGTTTTTTTACCTAACACCTTCTAACCCTAACCCTAACCTCTAAACCCTAAGTAACTCCTATCTTATGCTAATAAAAAATATTAATGACCTGTCGGGATTTTACACCTATTGGGATTTTGTACCTGCCAGGATTTGGCCTATCGGGGATTTTGACGGTTGGGATGTTGGGGTGTTAGGATTTGAGTTTCAGGATTTCGGATGGCTCCCGTTTTTAAAAATACTTGTGAAGAAATAGATGTCTTTGAGAAAAACTGTACTACATTTATTTTTCAATTTTACAGTGTGGTTTCAGTGTCTAAATAAACAAGAAGTTTAAATGAAGTTGTTCAGCAGGTATGGGCCCACTCAAACATTAATTTTATTAAATTTAATATTAATAATGACATCAATACTTTTATATATGTAATTACTTTTGTTTTTACACTTTATGGCATATTTTTAGCATTTTTTTTTAAAATAAATAGGTCTTGGAAATTTAGATATTAATTTTCATTATGTTAGTTTTGAATATTTATAAAATAATTAGTGTTTTTATGTGCCTTTCATTAAAAATAATGTTATTTGTTAATTAAAATTGATTTTGTTTTAATAAATGTAAAAGTATTGATTTATAAATAAATGTGTTAACAAAAAATTTATTTAAAATAAATTATAAATTATTTTATTTGTTTTATAAAATTTTTTTTAAGTTAAATGTTACAGTACGCGCGAAACAATTTTCCAAATTAAAACACACATTTGCTGTCGTAAAGATCACGTACAAAATTAGTAAGTAAAAAAATTTTATCTTACGTTCCGCGCCTTTATTTAAAGAGGAGTAACATAATTGCCACTTTACGTTGCGTACTTAGCCAATTTACGGTACGCACTTGTTACCTACCGTTGTCATCTGAAAGGCACAGTATGATATCATACCGAAAGAATTCTGCAACTACATACTAGCCGATTATGCCATGAACAGTAATACTCTGATTTCACGTTCGCATGGAATCTTTCTCCATTTCAGTGTTCATGTGAACATTTGCTACTATCACCAAGGTCTCCGCTTAAGGTCACTTTTAAAGCTTTGTAATAAAAGAGTCAGATCTTAGAAAAAATTGCAAATTTCAAGATAAATGTATTTTAATAGATGAGCATATGGTTAGCTGCTTCTATTGGTTGAAGTTTTCATAACTCCCATAAAGATGTACAGTATATCATTTCCATTTTTAAACTTCCTCCGAGACAATGAGTATGCTAACGACAATGATCATCGACAAACTCCATAAAGATGTGCATATGGTTAATGGAATAGGTGTAGTTAAGAACCAAATTAAATTAATTCTCCAATATGTAAAAGACATCTTTTAAGGACAATCACGTCGATGAGGAATATAATCAGTTCAGAAATAGGGCGGCAATCGATAACGAAATTCGAATATTTAAAGGACTCCTTTTTCCCAAGTCTGAGGAATAAGCAAATCACCTAACAAATATAAAAAAAAAGCGAAATTTAACAAGAATCAACTGAAAAGCAAAAATGAGATTCATTATTTTCCTTCTTATTTCAATTGCCTTAGCTGTTGCTGCTTCAGCTTCACCAAGTCCTAGAATTGCGCGTGGTAAGTGCTTCATCAATTACGATAATATTATTGAAAAAAAATTTTAATTTTTTTTTTTAATTCATTTGAAATAATAAATAGACGGAACTCTAATGGAAAGAGGTACGTTCTTTTATTAGTGTTATTTCAAATAAGATATCATAAATATTAATATGATACTTTCTAATTTTTAAATAGACTGTATGTATCTCCATTATAATTAATATTGCATTTAATATTATATATTTTAAAAATTTGACCGAGAATTTTCATTTTATTTAAATGATAATAAATAAACAGGGTGTAAGTATTTCATTATTATTACTATTATGACGATATTGTTTTTTGAAAAATATTAACTGTTATTAATCTGTTGTATTTAAATAAATAGGCGGTAAGGGTTATCTCTTATAGTTATTATTGTTATGCTTTATTATTCCGAAAACATTTTTAAAACTGTTGATTTTTCATTTTATTATTATTTAATAAAAATAGAAGGTAAGTATCATCATTACATTATTTATTGTACTCAATATCCATGGTTTTGAAAAATATTAACCGTTAAAATCTACATTTTATTAAATGATAAATAAATAGGATGTAGTAAGTATTATTATTATTAACGCAATGTCATTGTTTTCGAAAAATATTAACCGCTAATTCTTATTTTGATCTAAATATTACATAGCTGGTAAGTTATTATCATTATCATTATTATTATTAGAATATCATTGTTTGAAAAGTTAATAACCGTTAAATTTATTTATTTAGATTGTAAGTATAATATTACCATTTAACATCATTGTTTCTAAAAAAAAGGATATTAACTGTTAATTTTATTCGATTTTAATTAATATAAATAGGCGGTAAGTATTATCATTATAATTTTACTTAGTATTATTGTTTTTTAAGAAAATTATTAACCGTTAATTTTATTTATCTAAAATGATACAAATAGTGGGTATGTATTATCACTTACTGTATTATTATAGTTAATGATTTCTTAATATTATATTAATTTTGTTAATTTAATTTATTTCTTTTATTTTCAATAATATAGGCCGTAAGTATTGTTCTTAGTCAATGTTATAATTGTTGTTTACGAAAATTCACAGAGAAATAATTTATCACATCGTTGATGTTTCATTTACTTAAAAATAACAAATAGGTTGTAAGTATCAATCATTACTATTATTGTTAATTACTCAATTCGATAAAAATATTAATCGCTAAATTTATTTTTTATTTATTTATAAATAGGTCGTAAGTATTATATTATTAACGTTTCATATCATTTTTTTTTTTTTGAAAATACTAACTGTAAATACTGTTGATTCTATTTTATTTAAAATAGAAAACTGTAAGTATTATCATTATCATAATTGTTATTACACTCAATATCAAATACTAATCGTCTAATTTCATTTTATTTTAAATAATAGGCTGTAAGTATTATTTACCATTATAATTACATTCGCTTTAAAAATATTAACCGTCAATTTTATTTTTATTTTAATTATAATAATTAGGCTGTAAGTATTATTATTATTATTGCGCTCAATATCGTTGTGTTTTAAAAATATTAATCGTTATTTTAAATACATAGAAACGAATCGTCCTTCCTATTTTGAGAATAGGAACGTCCAAAGGCTCCGATACATCCTGCTTTAATAATTTCTCCTTTCTTTATTTTTCTTGTACTTTTTTTTTTACAATTGATATTTATACAACGATCTTTCAAAATTATTCTTGAAGAATAATTCACATCTATTTTTTTTTTAAAGTACAACGACCTTTCAAATTCATGTTTAACTTTTTTTTAAAAAAATTCGTATTCAAACTTATTAATATATTAATATAATAATAAAATTGTGATCTTACAATTAATATAATAATAAAATTATAACCCTTTAATTATAAGAAATTTAAATTTATTAGTTCAAATTGTGTAAATAATACTATAATACTATAAGTTTTTCTTATAATAAATAAGATTCGCAACTTCTGTATTTTTTTTCAGCAAATTTAATCGATTTAAAATGTAACTTTTGTAATCTACTAATTAGTTTAGTGACTAATAAAAGTACTATGGTAATACAGAAGGGAAAATGTGTCAAAAAAATATGCTAATGGTTTATTTAGTTAGATCATATAATGATAAGCAAAGTCTATTATATATACTTCGTCTTTATTGGTTGCAAATGTAAAGAGACTTCACGATTATTATATGACACAGTATGTTACCAGTTACCTTATTTTCTGGTCTGGCTTATCAATTCAACCTTTACGGTCATGGCACCGTAAGTATATATAGACTTAACTAGGATATGCGTTTTATTTTAGGGGACTTCGTCCCCTATCATTGTTAGCCAATAAGATGGTTTGCGGGCATGAGATATTTAAATAAAAGTTGTATGATGCAATGTAAAATTTGTGTAATCACTTCTATAACTTATTTAAAATTGTTGAATGGCATTTAATAGTATAGAACTGATTTCTATCTATATTTATTTTAATGGTTTTTTTAAACCATATAATAAAAAAAAGTTAGTCTATTAATATTTTTAATGGTTTATTAAAATTATTAGTCATTTGGCTAGTTTTTAAACCAAATGTATGTTTAAAAATTATTTTTTAACAGTTTATTAAACCGAATAATTGAAAAAAAAATTATTTTTTTATGTGCTTATTAGACTGAAATAATTAATAATTTATTTTTTTATCAGTTTATTATTAAACTGAATATTAATAATTAGTTTATTATTGCGGGTTGCAGAAATCTGTGATGAAAATAATCATGTATTAAAATTATTCACGATTATTTTCTATTATTTTTTCAATTATTTGCGATTATTTTCTTTTTAGTCTAGTCAGCTGATCAAAACAACCAAATATAAAATAGTCAAAATAATTAAATACGTGATTATTTTTATGATCACAGATTTCTTCAACCCGCAATAATAAACAGAATAATTAAAAAAATAATTTTTTTAATAGTAAATTGAACACATACTTAAAAAACAATAAACTTATTTATTTATTATTTTAATGGTTTATTGAACCGGATAATTAAAAAAAAATAATAATTTTTTTTGGTTTATTAAATTGAATAATTAATAATTACATTCAGTTTTTTAAACTGAAATTAATAGTCTATTTTTTAAAATAAATTATTAATCCATTAAAAAAAACTTATGATCCGTTAAAAAATAAATTATCCATTATTTCAGTTCAAATAAGCAAGTAAAAAATTGATTAATTTTTTTAATTATCTGGATTAATAAATAAACTGTTAAAAAAATATTACCTACTTTGATAATTAAAAAAATGTTTTAATAATAATGTAACAAAAATTGTATTTCTTTTTTAACATTTTTTGTAATTGTTCTAATAAAAAAAAAACCTTAAAAGTTATTAAAAGTTAATTGTTTTTTATTAATTGTTTCTAAAAATGATACTAATCATTTATTTATTAACCGTTTTTTAACAAAAAATGATATTAATACTTTTTCTATTAATTCTTTTTAAAAAATATTTTATTTTAATCGTTTTTAATAAATGATTTTAACATTTTTATTTAATTTTTATTAATTGTTTTAATAAAGAATAATCATATTATTATTTTCAGTTTATTAATCATTTATTAGTAAATTATTATTATTTTTATTAATCATTTTTAGTAAATTATTATTATTTTTATTAATCATTTTTAGTAAGTTATTATTATTTTTATTAATCATTTTTGGTAAATTATTATTATTTTTATTAATCGTTCTTAACGTTAATAATTTTATTAACTGTTAATCGGTTTTAATTAATTATTATTATTTTTATTAATCGTTTTTGGTTGTGGGATTTCCAAATATTTAGCTTAAGGAGAAGAGATAGCTTACAAAACTTTGAAGGCAGTAATTTGCAGCTGATACTTTGGAGGGCTGGACTAAAGAATTTTGTAAAAATGCTGGTGAAACTAAAGGTACAAAAACCTTTACATGTTAAATAAAAGCAATGGTCAGTAGAAGAGAGGAAAGAAGTGTTTGATGGTTTAAAACACCATGAAAAAATTGGGTTATGTCTATAAATTGTGTCAAAGACATCTAGTGTGAGCATGTTACATTGACTGCATATAGTTGCTATTAATTCCATTGTAAAGTTTTTCAATAAGGGTTTTAAGTTGTGTAAGGCCTTAGGATAAAGCCATAAGTGTGTGTTAATTTCAAGTACATTTGAGCAGTGCCAACAAAAAAGACACTCAAAGAAAATATTAGAATAGTATCTATTCATGATATCTATTGTAGGTAGTGTGTTGCAACAGTTTTTAATCTGCCATGAGCGGAATTTTGTTAATTTTTGTCTCGTTGAACTGTTGAATGGGTTTTAGGAAAACCATGATTATGTGAATTTTCAGTCAATTTTGTTGTTATATGTGACCAATTGAAGGTAAAATAAACGATGATAAGCCAAAAATTGGTTTATTGTCTTGATATTAGATATAGATGCAAGTGATTTCTGAATATTTTAGTCGATAATTGAAGGTGAAGGAATCTCCCAAAGGAATTGGACAAATATAATTCAAGTGTAGAAACTTTCTAAATTAAGACTTAATGGATTGATTGCTAATGAGTGAGACAAGGTTGAACCTTCTTGAACTAATTCGTCAGCTTTGTCATTGAAGTAGTCTCCCAAATGGGCTTTGACTTTTTCTAGTTTAATGATAATTGATTAGAATTAATAATTTTTTCTATTGCTTTCCATATTAGTAGTTGTTGATTTTAAGAAATTTTCATAGTGAGGGTTGGATTGCATGTATTTAAATGTGTCTATTATGCATTTTGAGTCAGTTCCAATGATAACATCTGTGTTAGGTAGACAAGTTGCTAAAGCAGTAGCAATTGCTAGTGCTTCTGCTTTCATTGATGAGAGAAAATTATTGAGTTTACAATTAAATTCATGAATCACATTATCTGGTAGCGTTGGAGAAGTGATGATTCAGCCTAGTCCCATTGACGTTTCAGTGCAAAAGTTATTGGTACATGAACCATCTGTATAAATAATAATTTTTGAATATGATAAAAGAGTAAAGGCTATATCATTTAAAATAGAAGTCAAAGAAAAATCTAAACTAAAAAGTGATAGAAAAGAGCAATAATTAAAATTAGAATTAAAAATTTGATGTGAAATGGTAACATGTGTAGAAGAAAAATTTGTATTGTTTAAAAGTTGATAAGTAATAGGGTTACTGTTGAGTGAGAATTGACTAATATTAAGATGTTGAATAAAATTGTTATATGCTAGAGTTTGAACTGAAATTAGAGGTTTACATAAAAAAGTAAAAGGAACATTCCTTGGCAGGATAGATTTGATATGTTAATATAAATTTTGAGGCGGTTAGATGTTTTGATTGTAATTGTATGATCTAATGGTACGTAGATCACATATTTCTGGTGAAATGGTCCTCTATAGTATTGATAAAAGAGTTTACAATGGTTGCAAGGAACTAACGGTTGTATTCTTGAATGAGATGAGTTATTAAAATTTTAATGTTGCATATTAAATGGTAACCAGTGTTCTATATAAATCATAGTTTTTGTATCAGAAATAAAAATGTATTCTAGAATTTTTCCTATAACCATATCATTTATCAAAACATCCCAGTAAGCAAGCCAAGCATTTTTGACTTTTTGCAAAGAGGCATTTAGTTTTCTTTTTACTTTAGGTCTATTAGAGTTGATTACTTGCATTAGTAAAGATGGTAGGGTAATTGATAGTTGAAGTGTGCCTGGTGAGATGATGATTGTGTTGATTAGGTGTTGATACCATTGTGGTTTTGGACCTTGTTTTTTTTTAGAATTGATTTGATTTCCATCCATGTTATAATATGTTGTGCTAATTTTTTGTTATTTAAGAAATAATTTAAAATAGGAAAATTTCCACTTTTGGTTATAAATTGTGAAATCAAGTTTAGTTCTACATTGTAATATTTGAGTAAGTGAATTAATTTGTCAAAATTATTAAAAATTTTTGTTGTGTTAGCATTGTTAGGATTTTAAAAATATTTGAGGTTAGAGGACTATTTGCTTGTGCTAAAATAAGCAATGCTTTGGATTTAATTTGTAAATTGAAACAATTGGGAAAGGATGGTGAAAAGGGTGAATGGATAATATTATTTATAATTGATTTTGATAAAGCACTAATTGATTTAAATAAGCTTCTCAATTTAATATTAATAAAAGAAATGGTGGCATTAGATAAAGTTATGTTTTGAGATAAGTATTCTATTTGTGGATATATTACATGATTGATAATATATGTGACATATCTGCGGTGATTTTTTTCCTTGCTAGCTGGGATACTAGATATGAGATTATGTTTTTGATTTTAGTTTGTGTTTTCGTATTGTTATTAAAGGCTTTGAAATATGTGCCTAAAATTCGTACGTAGTCTATTTTACTTACTATTTTGACATCAATTAAGTCGTTGCCAAAGAAAATCAAGATTGTGTCAGATTTGAGTAAATTTTGGTCGTTTGTAAGTAGTCTGGTTTTGGATTTGTTGATTTGATATTTGCTAGGTGATAAAAATTATCAGCGATAGATAACAAGATTTCTAAATTATCAATGTGATTTTCAATCCACGTAGTATCATCTAAATAGCCTAAAAGTTTAATATTTTCTTGTAAAGTATAATTATCTGATGATGAAGCTATTGATCTAGGAATTGATCCTTTTAAAGTGATTCCTCCCATAGTCCATGAATTGATGGCTTCAAATAGTGGATCATAATAAGTAATCCAAAGGAGTGGTGAACATGCTTTAGGTCAAATGAAGTTGATAAGGTAGTCGGTAGGTTTATTTGATTTTTATGGTTGTTAAATAGGTTTATAAAGATTATTACTGCTTGTGATGGTAAATTGATACGCTCTAGAGTTAATTTTAGGAAGCTATATTATCTGTGAAGAATTATTTGTGATTTCTGATATTATGATATCCATGTCATCATGTGACTGATTGTCAACTTCAGGGTCTTCAGTATCTGACATTAATCCTGCCAAAACAGTTTCAAGATATCTGTCTATAGACACAAAGGCTTTTTGGGCTATCCTTTTCACCTAAGTTAAATAGTAGTGATATTAGCATACCAGGTACAGATGAATATCATTGGTAGTGTCATGAGTGTGCATGTTCTCCAAAATATTTAACAAAATAAGCTTCTGCGTCATCATAGGATTTTTGGAAGAAACCTGCAGAAAAAGCAGTATCCAGTAACACTGGTTGTGAGATAAAAAACATCTCTTAAACTTCGTTTATGACAATATTGTCAACTTGAGGTTCATTAGAGTCACTAGAGGCCAAAAGTGGGTACATAATTTGGCTTTCCATATTTTTTGTCATAAAATTTTTACTGTAAAGTAGGAAAGTGTTAGTTCCAATATCTTCTGCTTATGTTGTGATAAGTTCAATTTTTCAAATGGTGCTGATCTTAATTTTTCAATAATGCCGAATGGACTCAAATGGTTATAATTGATCTTATCATTCTTACATCAATGGGCAATTGATTTCACACCTATTTATTTCCTCTTTACAATTGCAATGATAGTAACTAATACATTGAATCTCTCTAGGAAACATATTATGGTTTTGCGATAGCAAGTAGAATTACTGGCTTAAGTTCTAAATAATCTATATCCTTCATGAGATGGATATATCAAATCATTATGGTTAAATACTCTAAATTAAAAGTTCAAATATTGTGTTTTTTTTTTAAAGCATAGTTTAGTTTTATAAATGTTATAATAATTTATAACAATTGGAATTATATTACATATATTATACCAATATTGTGGAAATTGATGCTGTTGAATTTGGTATTCTTGAAGTGTTTCGTTTGGTTGAAAATTTATGATAAAAATATAAATTCAATAGTATCTTTATTATTATAATAATAAATAGAAATGATAGTTATTGGTTAATGATATAAATGGAATAGAAATTATTCAACAGTTTCATTTTTTAAGATACATGTTGATATTTCAATATTGTTGATTCTGGATATGTTTTTTCTTGATATTCTCATTAGATTGTTGATTTTTGATATTCTTGAATATCTTGATATAAGTGCCTACAGCTGATAGAATCCTTTTTAATGTTTTCAAGTCTACACTTTAAATCCATTATTAAGTATTTGAAAGTTTGAACAGAACTCTGCAATTATTAAATTTAATTTATTTCCTTTACAATAACCTTTAATACCTATATGAATTTTTAAAGGTTAAATAATTGAAAAATTTGTTACAATATTAGTGTGTCAAATAAGATCTTTAACCTGTTGTATTTTATGATATCAGAATAACAAGATTTGTACAATATGCAATAAAACGAACATTGGTAATTTTTGGATATTCAGTAATGATTTGATGGACAGAAGCAATATTCTTTTAAATTGTTTCCATAATATTGTTGATATGGGTATTTTGACTCTTAATATTTTTTTTAAATGAGATTAGAATAAGCTATTACTATAGTGTATTTTCTATATACTCCTATATGTACTATATGTTTAAGGGATGATAATAGCATATGATTATTTACTATAAGAAATTATGCTTTTGCATATATTCAATTTAAAAAAAAATGTTCTGACATTATTGGAATGTTAGTATATTTGACCCATTAATATAATATTCCTTATAGTATTCATTGCTGGTGGAAAATATGTAACAATTTTTAATATTTTAACAGATTACATGTTTGAATGGATTTATACATTTAGTTGCTGATGTAAATATCCTTGACATTATATTAAGAGTATTTTTTTGAGTTATTCTTAATACATTTCTTTTAATTTAGCAAATTACTTTTATCAAAATGCTAATATTTTTCTTGATGCATTTTTTTTGGGTCCATTAATATAGCAATTGCTATGGTAAATTTTCTACATATTTTATCTATAAGAATTGTGGGAATATTTCTTCTGTCAGTAGATTAAATGCCACTTTAATTGTAATCTCACAATTTCTAACTTTTTCAGAACAAAAACCATTCCCGCCATAGACCTCCATAAAATAGATTAAATACTACAAATATCAATTAAAACACAAAAATGATTAGGATGAAAATGATTAAAATGAATTAAATCAAAAAAAAATTTTAAATGAATTAAAATCTGGTTAAAAATATGATGATATTTTTGAACATCAAACTTCAAAAAGGTTATTAAAGGTAAATAATCATAAATTCATATTATTTGATATAGATTATGACTAACTTATATATTTTTTATAGGAACATTAGATTATTGGTTTGCATTTCCAATCATATTAATTGATGAATGTAAGTTTAAAGATTATTTTTTTGATATTTAATAATAGATAAATTATTTTACAAACTCATTTCACAATTATAATGGCCAAGGACATTATATATATATATATATACTTGGCTAGCAAAAAAGTTTTAATAAGTGGAACTGAATAAAGAGTTATCCAATTTGCCCATTCTTCAGCTTTATATTCTGTATTATGTTTGAATATGTTTCAAGGGGATCTTCTGAACATTAAAGGTATTCTCTTTTTATTATTTTGCATTAAGATACCAATAACATCCCAAGAAGATTTTGATATGGCAAAAGACGTTGCATTTGAATCATCATCATTGAAAAAATGAGCAGACCACATTTTAAACATTAGAGGTGTAATATTTTCAAAGAATAAATGCATAATGTCAATGGGAAAAGATCTAGGAAATTTAATTGATGACAATTCAAACAAGATGCTTTTGCCTTTAATTCTTAAAATTAAATATATAAGAGTTATATATTTAATAATAAAATATATGAAAGAATTTACCATATTTTCTTATTAATATTTCTTTTTCTTTATTAGTAGTTGCAGCTTCTATCTCATTAATATATCTAATTTAATCTGAATGATCTTTATTTATACAATTTGGCTTAGGAAGAAAATAAACATGTTTATATTTTTGCAAATAAACTTCTTTAATATTGTAAAATCTACACCATGGTATGAATTATGACCGGTAATATTCATTATTTTTGTAAGAGCCAGGATATCATCAGTCCATGTAATAATTATATGAGCATAAAGTACATTTAGTACATGCATCGTAACAAGTAATTCCTTCTAAAAATAAAGATTTGCTAATATAATTTTTAAATAATAATCATTAAAAAATTCTTACTTTCTAACTCTTTCATCTCATTAATAAATTGTCATAAAAATGTATTAAAATCTTTTGGTTGATTTGGACCAGGAATTAAAAAAGGAACTAACATATTTTCTTTTTTTACCCTTAAGGAAAGATGATTATTATTTATTATAAGTAATCTTATTTTTAAGTTCCTATAACAAATAATAGAAGTAATAAAGATAATAGAAATAAATTTCTAAACAACTTTTAATAATCCATTGTATTCAGGATCTACATCAAGATTCATCATTTGGAGCAGACTTTTAAGTATTTTTACCAGTCATAAGATATGTATATATCAAGACAAAAAGTCTTGATTAACTTCAGTTCAATCATCTTGATTATTATTTACTGAATACATATCTTGATTAATATTCCCAAAGACTTCAAACATAACGGTTAAATCAAAATAATGGTTCAAGTTTTAAAAATGGCAGTATATATGGTTTGTTAATATCTGAATATCTGATTATAAGTATTTAAATGTTATGTTATAGTATGAAATAATTTCTTTAATAGTTCTATAATTAAACTCTAGATTTCCTTTCAATGGAGTCTTTAAATATTTTTGATACCAAATAATTAACAATTTTCTCAAACTTTTCAGGAATCAGAATCTTTGTCTATGAATAATGCTTCCAGTAAACGCCATAAAAATATTCTTCTAACAAACCAAGAAAGTCATCTACTGTAATTCTATTTTCCAAGAAATTGTAGTTCTTTATTTTTAAAATAGTATATTCTATTGTTAATGTAATAATTTTCTTGTATTTTTTAAATGTTCTTGAAATAACTTGGTAATCCAAGATTTATTGAGCCTTTCGTTTTTGAATTCCACTAATATATATCCTAAATTGCATCTTTTTTAAATCCTTTTTATACTATCCAATAATTTTATTCATTTCTTTCACTTAGTTCCTTATTATAAGCCTAAAATTTTACTTTTGACTCATTTTTTGAAAATAAAGGTAATTATTTTATAGTATGATAGTAATAAATTATAAAAACTATTAAATGACTATTTTCACATCTATATTAGATGACTACTTTCCTTATTAACTAAGAATAATATCTAAATAACTTCTATGTACATTAATTAATAAAATCATTTTTTTAAGTGGTTATTGTGTGACTAATCATCAAAGTAAACTTTAATAAGTATAGTTGTATTTAATAATATTATATTTGAAATTATAAAATATTAAATTCTTTTTAGTGGTGATTGTCAATAATTCCATTTGTTTAATATATAATATGTGTTATATTTGCGTGAAGAATAATCTATTTTCTTATAATTGTTCTTGAATCCTCTCATTAAACCAGTTGTCAAATTAAAGTACAAATTTATTAGAATAACCATTTATTATTTGTTATTTTAATTATTAGTTACTTATTTATCATTGTAGATTGCCTAAAAATAATTATGATAGGTATTAGTTGATATCTTGTGATTATAGTAAATAGTAAATACTACAGGACCATCATGTCATCCGTTATTTCAGCCTACAGTAAGAAATCTGTTGTGGCAAAATAATAACTGATATAGGGAATAAGATGATCCAACTTCTTCTGTAGTTTAATGATATCATGGAGTAGTAAAGACCAATCCATTTCATCACGCGCACTCTAATTTATGATGATTTGAGACCTATAGACTCGATAATAAAATTTTGAGCATCACTCTTTAAATCTTTCTTTAATATATAAATTTGCTATTCCACTTCTTCAATCAGTACATTTACTATTATTTATTTGTAAGTCATTATTACATATATAAAAATGCAATTTTTTATTAGTCTTATTAATTATCATGCGCTAATTAGATATTAAGCACTAGGAAATGGATTAGCTGTTTGTAAATATTCTTTGAGAAAAGCATTGTTAAAAAGTGTATATTACTGATAGTACTGATTCTCCTGGAATAACTTCCTATAATGTGGAGAAGTATAATATATAAAATTGCTATTATAATTTACTAATATACTTTTTCTGTTTTTCATTTATTCTATGTAGTATATAATTACAGTTGAGTTTTTAGATTATCCATGTGGTGTCTTCCATACTAATTCTAGAAGCACTTCTATATTATTATATTTCTTTTGTTTCGTACTTCCAGTAATTTTTGATAATTAATGATGTTTTATTGTCGTCTTTCATTAATAATACATAAAAAAGGGTCTCTGACAATTGTATAAGTATTATACAATATTCATAATTTTATTTTATTAAATTTCATTTCTTAAAGTTTTTGATCGAAAGCTAAGGTGTTGCATTTAGCCATGTGATGGGTCTGATCATTGGCTATATGTAGTAGTAATTCCATCAAGAATCTTTATTAATAAATGTATAAATTTAAAAAGTAGAGTTTAGAGAGTATATTTAATAAAGTAATAGTTTTGATTAAATTTATTTCTGAAATAGCCCTATACGGATAATCATAAGAATTAACCGAGAAAGCCTTTCCGCCGGCATCAGGAAGAGAAATACGAGATGAAACTGTGTTTCTATCAATCAATACTTGTACTATTTCGCTGACTTTGGTACTAATGGTGGCACCATATCTCATATTAATTGTTTCGTCATCGTCGTAGGTTTTTTTCGCTTAAAGTTAAACCCTTCAAGAAAAAGTAGACAGATTCTATTTTTTCTATTTTGTTGCTCAATGCCTTAACACCTTAATTCAAATTGGTTAGGTTTTATGGTAGATGTGGCTGCGGACACTTTTCGTGTAACAGTTTTGTGTTCACGTGATATGTTTTTTATTTTTTTTGTACTGCGGAATTTTTCTTGAAAATTTGGACTCTCTCTCAGGGGAAATTAATGTGTTTTCATAATTAAAATAAAATTTTGGACATGTGAAAATTTAGTCATAAATAGAAGTAATCAGAATTTAAAACACTAATTCTCATTATAAATAATCAGATGTTAACATACACACAATGAAATCACGCTTTATCAGTTAACATTTGTGACCGGTTTATAAGTTTCACAATGAAAGAAAATATATGTAAATTAATAAATATAGGTGCGAAATTACATGCATAAGCAACTATCAGGATTATTGAATAAATTCATAATTTTATCTTTCTTTTTAATGAAATTTTTATTAAAAGTGGAATTATTAATAATTTTCTTCGTCTTGAAAAATATTCTCTATTTATTTATAATTTAAATTAATTATTCTTATCAATGAAAACTATTTAATTAATAATATATTCAACTAAACATAAACATGAGGCTTTGTATTGGTTTTAATTTATCTGATGTCATTTGTGTGCTACATGTGGCTGTTAAATATATTTTCCGTGTAATTTGTTCAATATTTGAAAAATAAACATTTTTTGTTAATAATCATTGGTTACCCTATATCAGAAGGAATTTAAAGTATAACTCGTAATTATAAACAGATTTTACTATAAAATCACACACACTTATAATTACCAATTTTAGCTTGCCAAAAACGGTGATTATAGATAGATACAGTAGATAGACCTGCGCTTGCAATAAATATACAGATATAAGCCTAATAAATTTGCTACTTATCATGAGGTCTTAACTGTTCACATCTAAATTTATAACACCCGGTGACCAAAAACAATAATTGGAAAAGTTTCACATGTGTGATGTGGCTTACGTGATTTATGGATAATGCAGAACTGAACTAACCCGTTTTCCCGTGCTTAACTAAACATGTTTTATACCTGAAACGAAAAAAAAAAAATTCAAAATTTTGTTTTTCATATTCAAGATTTTTAGATTATAGGAATTTTCATTTGTCAATTTATGTTTATCTTATAACTGATAATTTCTGACTATAAATAGGATAGAGGCTTAAAAGTGGCTTACATTGCTTTCCGTTCCGAAACGTGCTTAATACTAGAAAAGAAAAGTTTAAAGGATATGATATTGAGAATACAATACTATACTTGCCGACGCTAAGTTTCGAATATGCACTTTGATTAAATCTTTTGAATTTTTAGCAAAATTATCAATCTTGACTTCTAATTAACATTCTTATTACCATTGTAGAAAGTATAAATTGTGATTATTAGGAAATTTTTTTTGTCGTAAAGGGTTTACTCAATTTTGGTTTCTATTGAATAATGAAATTCGTAACGGTCGCTCGCTCACGATCGGTCACGATCGGTCATCGGTCGGTCATAACTGATTAAAAGTTAAAGCTGATTTCATAATGTACGGGACACATGACGAAATTTGATACCGACTACCGAGAACTTGTCGGGTTGCCGGTTGTTGGCAAATAGAAAAATAAAAATGAACATCGTGGACATAAAACATAATTATAGTAGTAACTATATTTATATTTTCCGACAAGCAGGCGACCTGAAAGTCTCGGCAGTCGGCATCAAATTTTGTCATGTGTCCCGTACATTCTGATGATGCTTAGATTACCCTATATAAATAATTTTGAATTATGTGACCTGCGCCTGATCTAGCCTATTTTTTGTTAGCTTGGGTCTTAGGATGGTTTGATCACGTAGCTTAGTCGTGTTGCCCGATAGGACGATTTGATCAGCAGATTTTGGGTTGATTACTAATTTACAAAAAAAATTTTATCTGCCGTTAGCCGATGTTAGCTACTACACTGTCTTTAGTAATTATAGCAGTAGATTAACTGACGAAATTTTAATACTGATAAGTATAATAAATAATGTTTTAGATAATTCACAAGAAAATTTTTTTGTAATAGATGGATTTTTTTTCAATGGTGTAGCGGATTTTTTTTTTTTTTGACGAAAATCTTTAGGAATGAAATGAGGAGGGAAGAATGAGATGGAAGGATGAGATGGAAGGGGGAGTTATGAATAAAATGAGAGGGAGTTAAGAACGAAATGAAGTAGGAGTTAAGGATGGAATGAGGGGAAGAATGAGATGAAGGGGAAATTAAGAACAAACCGAAGGGAGAGAGGGAAAAATGGGATGGATGAGAGAGTTAAGAATGAAATGGACAGGGAGTCAAGGACGAAATGGAAGAGTAATTGAAGAATGCATATAAAGAAGAAGGGGAAGAGATAAATGAAGTGGAAGAAGTGATGATCATAATAGAAGAGAAGAGAGTAAACAAAATGGAAGGAAATTAACAAACAAAATAGGAGATAAAACAAGGAGATGGAATAGAAATAAAATGAGAATAAAGAGCAAAATAAAAAACTAAAGTTAGTTGTAGAATAAGGAGTAGAAAGCAAATGAAAATGAAAACCTACTAAAAACATACCTTCACAGCAAAACTGAAAGAATAAAGACACAAACTTCTCATTTTGATCGTACAGCGAAAGAATTAATGTTCTTTAATGTGAGGAAATAAGAGTTGAATGTATTTATGTACACTTTAAGAATACGCTCTCCAAAATCTACCAGTGACTTTGAGTTCTATGATGTCTCGATCGGTAATATCTAATTGTGATGGTCGTGTTATAATATTTTCTTTAAATTGTTAAAATCTTATCGTGATTAATCCTAATGTTGACGAGATTGAAAAGAATTCGAAACTTTAAAAAGCGTTCTAGTAATTGTGAGAGGAACGAAGCAAACCACGTTGTATCCTGTAATGCGTGAGAAATGGTGATAAATATTTCGTTGGACAGTGTATTGATTAATTTTTATTATCCATAGTAGGAGTCTCCTGATCGATAACTGATGTTATTATATAAGATAATTCTATTGTAACGATTAGTGAATGATTTAATTAAAATCTCAGTGTTCCCTGATATTCTCTCTAAAAGCACTTTCTGGAAAGCGGTAATTTCTATATTTTTTAGATTGTTCAATCACGTGTCCGTCATACATAGTTAATATACTGTTATGCGATCAAAAGTTAGCGATGAGTTTGAATATCTTGCGATCTTGCGATAACAGTCCAATGTTTAGTAGTAGTTTTAAAATTTTTAAAAAAATCAAGATATCTTAATATTTTATCTTTTTATTTATTTAAACGACTTGAGAATTTTACATAAATGCTTAAATGATATAATAGACATTTCATTTAAATTTAGCAATACATTTACGTTGATCAACCCAGTGATACCAACTTATAACTTTTAGCATTATAATTATGACAATATATGAATTAGTTAGCGTTAATGTTTCTTATAAAGAGTCATTTCCACCTTCTGAATAGACTTCATTCTTTTCTTGATTGCTCAATTGTCTTTTCTTTGAATACCAAGTGTTTTTTAGATCATTTTGGGGCCGCAGTCTTCCAAATTCTTTATTCATGTTGGTTTGCAATGCCTTCCATGAAATCTTTTTAATATTAGCGTTAAGTTGTCGTTCGACCCACTCGTAAATATATTCCTTCTCATAAGGTGCGAGTGGCATATCGCTAAGCAAACATACTATAACAAAAAATTAGTTATTTCGATTTTTTTTTTAAAAAAAAAAAATTAAATTTGTTGTTTCTTACGAGTAGGATCAAGCTTATTAACCCAACTAAAATTTATATTAATAATTTAGTGTTATTTAAAAAAAAATTATTTAAAAAGAGAAAAATTGCTCTTTAATAAACTTACTGATGATATATTTGTTTTGAACTATAGGGAACCATTTTGCTTAATTGTGCGAATGGATTCCAATCGACTCTCCCTTTATTAATCCATTGTTGCATATAGTCAATAATAATTTTTTCACTCTGAAAAAATAATTAAAGAAAATGGTTAAAGATTAAAATGTAAAAAATTTTTAAAAAATAAATTATTTAACGTACATCGGAATCTATTTTATAAGTTCGTTTTCCTCTTTTATTATATTTATGATCCATACTTTTTTATGAGTTTTAAGAAAAAAATTGTCGAAAAGGAAACTCCTTTCTCACGATATTTATATCTTATTCTATAAAACCACATGCGTGCTAGTGAACGATTAATTAATTTGAGCAAAAACCCTATTACATAATCATGTAGATATTAAAAAACGAGCATATGACTACATATAATGGAATTTTTTCAATGATTTTACTATAATGGATCAATTCATTCAGACATCTTCAGTTCTTTTATATTACCAGCAAGTTTTGACTTTCACAACATTCCTTATTAATATGAACGATAGAGTGTGATTAACCAATATAGATTAGAATAATTTATTATGTACAACAGTCTTTGAAACTTACAAAAGACTATATACTCTTTTATATGCATTATTATATATTCTGTGTAATACTACTCAATAAGATCTACAGATCAACAGATCAACAAAGTAAACTTAATGAAAAAGAAAATATGATGGTTCCGATATTTCTGTGCGCATCGAGTGTCTACAAAGTTTATCGGTTTTTTTTTCTTTTCTAAAAAATGAATAAAAAGATAAATGAATAAATAAATAAAATAATATATATATGTGCATAATGAATAAATAATTTATTTTCTCTTTTTTTTTTTTGTTCGTTACTTTATTATTTGATTATACACGATTATGTAGCGTCATGTGTGACTATGCATTACATAATGCATGTAATGATGAAATGCCTTGTTATTATCATGTATGTGCATATGCATCATCACTATTTTGGTATTTTAACAAAGGTAACAAATTTCAATGAGAATATTTCAAATCCAGTTTTGTAGTGGAATTGGGGATCAGGGTGTAGGCAGGTAGGGATAAAATATGACGATCCCTTATCGGCAAATCGAATATTTCTATCATCAAAAGTTATATTTTATTACTTCCAAATAAAAATCGCTAGCATTTTTTTTTTTATATACCGAAAAAAAATGAATTTGGTCATAAAATAAAGTTTTCATCTTTTATTTATTTATTTATTCTTATTATTCCATAATTAATGTGAATGTATCGGCCGAATTCCTTATGTATAAAATAATTGGCTAGAGATGAGTTGCACTTAGTAGACATCCATCATCATGTATTTGTAGACTTGCAAAGTCAAATTCAATGGGTGCGTAATACCCGTTTCGACAACTGTTCCAAGAGGACAATTTCCCGTACTATTGAAATCATGTCTATCATTGGGAAAAGCGTCTGTGATACCCTTTCTTCAACGAATGTTTATAATCTGTTCCAAGAACATAATTTGCGGCTTTATTAATTAAAAATTGGTTAGGATAAATCAATTAAATTAACGAAATGCATGAATAATAATGGCGTGTAATAAGTATCTCTAATCGGCTTATTTCATTCTTATATACTACATTTCGGTAAAATAAAATTTTTTCAGGTTTTTGTCCGAAGTCTGATAAAACACCTTTAACAATTCTTTCATCATATTCGTCAAATCGACGATAATTTCGGCACGATCAGGTTGAACTCTAATTGATATTGCATAACGTGATGCTCTAACGTCCATAGAACTACATAGTGAGGCGAAAGATGGACGTTTGTTGCTGCCTGAAAAGTGATGAGAGAAGAAATTGCATTAAAAATATTCAAGGAAAAAAATAATAAATAAACTTACCATGTGCAGGTGCAAAGTGAGAGATATCTGCACCCATCAAAATAGTGAGCATATCTGAGATCAGATTTGCCTGGATCTATAAATGAATTCATGTCACCATGTTTCACAATAATTTTAGACAAACATTGGCGCAATATTGCTTTTTTATTTGTTGTCTCATGTGTTGGCTTTGGATACATTGTGTTGAAACCCAATAACTGTGTCACAAACACGTTTAATTACTGCATACAACTGTATACTATGAGTTGCGGTTGAGCTTGGTCGTATTATCAGTCCTCAACCAATCATGTTTCAATGATTCCTCGATATTTCCTTGAGAATTCGCACGCAAGATTGAGGGTTTCTATTCGGAATATCATTATGTAATTATATGATAGCAAAAATTAAAAACTCAAATATTTTTTCAGTAACTTACGTATCTTGACATGTACTATTTACCAAATCTCTTGCAACAATAGATTGATCAGATCAGATAAAGATTATGGTTTAAATAAGACAAAACAGCCCATGAACAGAAGGTCGCCTCAGTTGTCACTTTTTTTCCTCATAAATTCCCTGATCTAATACACGTCTGATGCCTCTTGATAGCGCGTGATATTGTATTGTTGTGGGAGGAGACCTCTAGCTTCCACCTGTAAGATTAAGTTCGAATTATTGAAACATATTTATAATTAAAAATTTCTATGAAACAATGTCCATATTTCCTATTTCAACCTAACAACAGCCATTTCGTTTGATACTCATCCCGAATTGTTGAAGGTATTCATTAGTGCTCCGATCGATACGAGTTAACCCGGGTTATGCAACCCGACCCGACTTAAAAGCTCGGGTCGAGTTTAATAACGGTGACCCGCATGATCCGACCCGGTTGACCCGAGTTATTGATCGATTACTAATTAATTATAATAAATGTGTTTTTTTCCTTAAAAATTCGGGTTTAGACCCGGGATATCGGGTCAAGCCATACTCGGGTCGAGTTTAGGGTCTTGATTTTTTTCACTTAGGTCGGGTCGGGTATATCTTCAAAACCCGACCCGACATGACCCGGTAGGAGCACTAGTATTCATCAGATCGAAAATTTAATGTATTAAAGCTATCCGGATCCTATTTGCACGAACAGATGAGATTTGATGAGTGAAACCAATCATTTCATCTGTTTGCTTTTTATTCAGCTTTCGAATAAATCGTTGTTCCTATTTTGCAAATTATGTATTTTTTTTAGGAAATAATTCTTATAATCCTATGATATTGTTAGATAAATCATATTATTTACCGGTACCGTTTCACAAACTGAACTTCCAGTGGTAGATATGCATTTCTTCTTACAATTACACAAGGATTAATTATCTTCTTTGAATTGATTATTTGAATGATATCGCTTCTAATATTTATGCGATTAACATGTTATTAATGATCCGTTAAATTAATTTATTGAGCTATAAGCTTTTTTTTTTATTAAATGCTAAATCCAAAAAATTAACATGATTTTGTTTATACTAGGTCATTTGTTTTAAAAATTAAAAACTAGCCAAGGCCGAATATTAATGTAATTTAACTTAATTAAACGTTAAACGTATAATTTAACACAAAAATAAAAATAAATAAACCTTATAAAATTTTTTATTAACAATTGATTAATTTTTTTTACTTTGAAAATAACATTCACATTTTGTCGTTGGTGAATTAATAGTTAGGGTTTGAACTAATTAGTTGATTTTTTATTCTATAAAATCTTAAAAACAAACTACAAAATAAAAAAATTTTACGATAAGTAATAAATGTTGCAATAAAAAAAATGTTAATGGAATATGGAATGAGATATGGGATATGGGATTTAAGATGCAAATGATAGGTTGGATGGGATATGAGATTCTCCTATCCCATTTAATATAGACGGAAAGTATACGTACAGTAGTGCAGAGATTTTTGTTTTTTTATTTTTAATTCTGCGCAATAACATAATGTAATCAGATCGATCCGGCAAGAATTTCCGTTAAAACGACTTGTTTTTTTCTGGTTTGATGATCATTTATACAATTGATTTAGGAAGTTCATTGTTGAAACTCGGAGAATTTGTGAAATAATTTTTGAATGAGCGTTCATGAATTTAATTAAGCAAATTATTTAATTAGAACTAAAAATAATGTAATACTGCATTTTGTTTCTATGTTAACACCTACTTCTTGGGTGATAAAGTTACGCCAGAAGGATAGGCAAGAAAACAATACAATTTCCAATTTTGTTGACTGATTCGTCGTTATTTTTTTAAAAAAAAGTCGAATAATTTAGAGGGCAAAAATCAAGATAAAATTTTTATGTATCATAGTGAATTTTCTAGATAATTTTCGATATTTCATAATTAGATCTTTTTTTTTTTTATAAAACTTTAGCATATTTAAAATCACTTGCTGCGAGACAGATAACTATAATACATACTGTAATAATATTATTTAAAGTTTGCATTAATTAATTTATTTACGTAAAACGTAATTGATATATTTATAAGGAAAAGCAATGAATTGCCAGATGTGCACAAATAATTTTATTTGATTGATTCGGTAAGTAAACATCATTTCAAATTTACTACAAAAGCTCTTGTTTACGCAATCATGCATTTAAGCTTCATAATAACTAGAAATGAAATGCCAAACTTTTATTATATATTTACTTAAATATGTCTTAAAACTTCTTTGTTCTATAAATAAATAAATTTGTTTTCCATTTTTTAATATATACAGTACATTTAACATATAATAAAGTCAAATACAGGTATGTTATAAAAGATCTACATATGAACATGTGAAGCGAAGTTGCATGTTTTACAAATGGTAAATTTTGAAAGTAACGCTTCGATTTCCGATTGCTTTTTTTTTTTGATTTACCGAATTTTACCGGAACAAATTTTACCCGAATACTTCCATTATATTACAAGCTAAGCAAGCCGAAAATATGTGACATTTACCAGAAGAAATCAAGAATTATTGTTTTTTTATAAGGAAATTTACGCCCTTTAATTTTTTTTTGAGCACCGTATGTCCATTTGACGATCGACTCTCTTCCTCGGCCTATCAAAATTTCAAAATTCTTTACTTATTAAAAAAAATCTCAATTATTTTTTTTAACAGGCAAATTTAGCTAAGATAAATTTATTCTGTTAGAGATATCAAGATCTTTATAAAATTAATTAAGGGAATTTGGTCTATGCCATTTGATTTAATGATGTTGTGGAATGTTTATTGTTACAAAATTTATTGACTCATCTGGCTTGTATAGGTTGATTGTCTCTCTTTCTTATGTTACGGTATTTAGATTATCCCATGCAAGCAATCATTTATTTATGAAGAAGTGGATTGGTTATTTTCTTTCAAATCGTCTTCAATTGGTATATCAGGAACACATAATAGCTTTTTGGAAGGACTGTTTTGTGGTATTATTTGTAAATATCTCAATATTTTTACTATAATATCTTACAAACCGTTCTCAAAAAAATGAAATCCTTCCCTTTTTATGTTATTTCGAAGCTTAAGAAACGATTTACTAAATAATAAAGAATATGGATATCAAACTTCCAATTTGTGGACTGAATGTGTGACTCCATTCGAATAAACATGCTTTCTCTCGATATTTTAATCAAAGTTTACACATCCTATCTCTGTTATTAAAAATTACTGTTTGTTTGATGATACATAAGTTTTTTCAATAATAGCCAACAAATTTTGTTTAGTTAGCAGTAGAATAGTAAAAAAGTGCAAGAAGTAACTAAACTTCGGTTAGATATATGTTTGAGTTTTATTTAGTATTTTATAGTCAAAATTAAATTTTTTTTATTAGAGAATTTTTTTATAAATATAAAAAGAAAATCTGTATAGAAAATTTTAATAAAAATATTTTATTATAAAAATTTTTTTTTAAAACACAATTAAAAATTATGCTTTTAATTAACATGAATATATTGAAGTTTAAAAAACGAATTAAAAATAAAGTACATAGAACGATTTTCAAATAAAGAATTGCAAAAAAAGCAGATTTGCTTTCTGCACCTTTACCACTATCTTTCATATCTTTTTTTAAAAAAAGCAGAGACGTGATCGTGATTTTTTTCACAGCTGCACAGGCAGGATCCGATGTTGTACCATGAGATGTAACCTTCTCTACCAAAAGTCACAGTACATAAATTTTAAATCAAAGTTTTTATATTGCTAGAATTATTCTTAGGTTTCAAACTTTCTAAACCTGGTATTAATATATTGTAGAATTTTCCTTTATTTTTAATTACAGCTTCAACTCTAGACAGCATACTAATTACCAATTTTCGACTCAAATTACAATTTTCAATATTATTCTTATCTCAAAAAGAAGATATAAAACTGTCAGGGTTATGATCAGATTTCCAAATAATTGGATTTACCGTATATCCTCCAAGAATTTCGTTATTATTATCTTGTACTCAAATGATAAAAAGAAAGATACTATATGTATATGGTATATATTGATAATAGAAGATAATTCCGATAAGGCGTAAAAAGTAGGAATACAAATGAAATATTCAATATGGAATTAGTGAAAACTGATATCAAGATTAATAGTTATGCAGAATTGAATAAAGAAGAAAAATGGTTTAAAAATTATTTTACGGGGCATCAGATAAATCGATATATTTAATATAGAAAAATTCAAAGAATTCTGTACAGAAGAATGAAAGAAATAACGTACCAATAACAAACAAAATCACATAATTTATATTTGTATAATAATAATAAAGGGTATTTGTTCTCACAAAATTGTATTGTATAACGAATCATATGTATAAATATGCATAAATGGTTAATGATATCTATAATGATTAGATAAAAAAAGAAGTCAATAATCAAGTATTTTCCCGTAGAAGTTTTCCGAAAGTGACAAATAGCGTAGATCGGTCTAAACCCTTTCCTTATATGGTAATATTTTTTGTGTAGATCACTATTCTGTACTATTTGTCACATACTCCTTCGGAAAACTACTTAGGAAAAATACTTGATTATAAGAAGTCATTAATTTATTTTTGGAAATTTTTATGCATTTCATGCATACTGTATAAAGGTCATCATTTTAGGCTAATCATTATACGTACTATTCAGGTCCTATCACATCATACTTGCATAATTGACGCAAAAACACATTATCACATGATGTCGATCAAATTATTATATAAACTTATTTTTTGTTATAAAAAAATCTCAAACCACAATGTCATCTCAATGTAAAGATTGTGGGGAAATATATACAATTAATAGATGGTGTAAACCATGTCAATTGAAAAATTATAAGAAAAATATCGCAAACTGGACTACCGATAATGGAAATGAAAAAATTGATGATCTTATTCAAAAAATTCAAATCAAAATTTACTTGGCTTATGATATTATAGTTAAATGGATCCCATATAACCAATTTAATGATATAAAAGAAATAGCTGATAATGATATTTTTACAATATATTCAGCGATATGGAATGATTGTCTATTAGAATATGACAATTATAATAAAATGACTTCTAATAAAAAAGTTACTTTAAGAAGTTTATATAATTCATGGGATCCACGAGAGACAACTCTTGAATTTTTAGAAGAGGTATGGAATCAATATTGACTTGTAAATTCTAAATTTTTATTTAATAATTTATTTGTATCTTTAACAGGTTCGAACATTTTCTGGTCAAAATGCTCAAAATATTACAATGTATGGAATATCTCATAATCCAAATACAAAAGAATATATTATTGTACTTGAAGATAGTTATTGTAAAGAATGTGTTAATCAGTATACAATTGTACATAGTAAATGGTGTAGTCCATGTCAAATAAATAACTTAAAGCAGAATTTTGCAAACTGGACTAATGAAAGTGAAAAAATTAATGATTTCATACTGGAAAAACGATTAAAAATTGATTTATATTACAGTACACTAGTTGAATGGCTACCATATAACCAATTTAATGATATCAAGGAAATAAGCAAAACCAGTTCATCAATAATATATTCAGCAATATGGAATAATGGCCCATTAGAATATGATATAAATGGAAAGAAGAAAGAAAGGATTCCTAATAAAAATGTCATATTAAAATATATATGCAATTCTAAGAGTAATACCAGTCAATTTTTATACAAGGTAATATAATTTTATTGTAATTCAATTTAAATATAATATTTTATTACAATGACCTTTTGTTTTATATATATATTTAACAGGTTAAAATATATAAAAAATATGAACATAAAATTAATAAAATATATGGAATATCTCAAAGTTCAGACACAAAAGATTACATTATGGTCCTTAATAATTATCTTTGTAAAAAATGTGGTAAAATATATTCAGACATAAATAGTAAATGGTGCATAGTATGTCATATAAATGGCATAAAACAAAATTTTGCAAGCTGGACAAGCGGAAATGTGAAAATTGATAATTTTATTCAAGATATGCAACTTAAAATAAGTTCGCCTTATACTGTAATAATTGAATGGATACCATATAATCAATTTACTAATGTTGAAAAAATAGGCGAAAGTACATTACATTCAGCAATATGGACAGAAGGTCCATTACAATATGATATTTTAAAATATAAACAGAAAAGGATACCTAATAAAGTGGTAATTTTAAAGTACTCATATAGTTTAAATGAGGTATGGATTTCATCTTTAAATTAAGTATTTTTTTTCAATTTATTAATTTTTTTTTATGTTCAAATAGATCAAATCATATCTTGGTGAAGCATATGGAATAACTCTACACCCAGATACAGATGATTATATTTTGGTCCTTAATGATTATTATTATTGTAAAAGATGTGGTGGTAAATATATAATTATAGGTGATAATAAATGGTGTAAACCATGTCAAATAAATAATTTAAAGCAAAATTTTGCAAACTGGACTAGTAAGAATGAAAAAATTGATGAATTCATTCAAGAAATGCAAATAAAAATTGAGAGATCAAGTGAAATAATAGTTGAATGGATACCATATAACCAGTTTAATAATATTAAAGAAATAGGCAGAGATGGTTCTGCCATAATATATTCAGCAATATGGAAAAATGGTCAATTAAGTTATGATAAATATAAAGAGGAGCAAAAAAGGATACCTAATAAAAAAGTTATATTAAAATGCTTATGCAATTCTCAAAATAATATCAGTGGATTTTTAGATGAGGTAGTATAAAATTCTATTTTTATAATTCAAATTAAATAATTTTATAATGATCTTTATTTATATATTTAATAGTTTAAATTATATAAACGTAATAATTATATTTATTTGACTGTATATGGAATATCTCAAAATCCAGATACAAGGGATTATATTATGATAGTTGAAAATGGTTACTGCAATAACTGTGGTAGTTTATATCCGGATAAATATCGGAAATGGTGCAAACTATGTCAAATAAATAATTTAAAGCAAAATTTTGCAAACTGGACTAGTGGAAATAAAAATATTGATGACTTTATTCAAGAAATGCAATTAAAAATTGAGAGATCGTGTGATACAATTGTTGAATGGATACCATATAACCAGTTTAATAATATTAAAGAAATTGGCAGAGATGATTTTGATAAACTTTATTCAGCAATATGGAAGGATGGTCCATTGTATTGCAATTATAAAAGAGAATTGATAAGATTATCTAATAATAAAGTTATTTTAAAATATTTGCACAATATACAAGATATTACCAGCAGTGAATTTTTAAATAAGGTACGAAATTTTTAGTTTCTTATTGAATATTTCTTATATTAACTTTTTTTACTTTTAAAGGTTAAATTATTTAAAGACCAAATATGTGGATTATCCCAAA
Organism: Rhizophagus clarus; assembly: GCA_015698045.1. Taxonomy (NCBI): domain Eukaryota; kingdom Fungi; phylum Glomeromycota; class Glomeromycetes; order Glomerales; family Glomeraceae; genus Rhizophagus; species Rhizophagus clarus. The sequence continues at coordinate 190,274 of BLAL01000074.1, forward strand.
ATCCAAATACTAAAGATTGTATCCTTGTTTATAGAAGTTATTATTGTAAAAAATGTGGTGACAAATATATATTCATGAATTTCAAATGGTGTAAATCATGTCAATTAAATAATTTAAACCAAAATTTTGCAAACTGGACCAGTGGAAATAAAAAAATTGATGATTTTATTCATGAAATACGTTTGAAGAATGGGAGTTTGACTGATATAATAGTTGAATGGATACCATATAATCAGTTCAACAATATTAAAAATATATATAATGATAGCTTAATTACAATAGATTCAGCAATATGGATTGATGGCCCATTAAAATATAAATCTAGTGAACGTAGATGGATAAGAATAGCTTATAAAAAAGTTGCTCTAAAGTATTTATATAATACACAAAATGATATTAGTAAACTTTTAAGTGAGGTACTATACGAATATATTAATTTTTTTTTTAATTCAACTTATTATATTATAACAATTTTATTTTCATTTAACAGATCAATTTATATTTCAATAATAAGTACAACATTAAAATATATGGGATTTCTCAGGATCCATATACAAAAGATTATATTGTAATTCTTCAAAATGGATATTGTGAAAAATGTGGCAAAATGTATGTAAATATGAAAGATAAATGGTGTAATCCATGCCAAATAAATAATTTAAAGCAAAATTTTACAAATTGGACCACTGAAAATGAAAAAATTGATGAATTTATTCAAAGCATGCAATTAGGAATTAAAAACTGTGATGATATAGTAGTTGAATGGATACCATATAACAAGTTTAATGATATTAAAGAAATTGGCAAAGGTGGTTTTGCTACAGTAAATTTAGCAATATGGACTGATGGTCCACTAAAATATGAAAATAAAAAAAAGAAATGGGAAAGAATACCTAACGAAAAGGTTGCTTTAAAGAGATTATATAATTCACAAAATATTAATAGTGAATTTTTAAATGAGGTATAATTTTTTTATATCTAATTAAATACTTTCTAATATAATAATATTATTTTTATTCTCTAATAGGTTAAGGCATATTCTAATTCATATTCTAACTCTATTGATAATAATCCTTTTAATAATGATGGAGTTCTTAAAATATATGGAATATCTTGGGACCAATATACTAAAGATTACATTATTGTTCTTCAATATGCAATAGAAGGAAATCTTTGTAATTATAAAGAGATTTCTAAAGATTGGTATTGGTTTGAAAGATTATATTTATTAAGAAATATTATTAAAGGTCTTGAAAAAATTCATAAAATTCACCTTGTTCATCGTGACTTTCATACAGGAAATATTTTAATGTTATCTGAACGTGCTTGGAATAGTAGAAGCAATAAAGTGTGTATTTCAGATATGGGATTATGTGGGGAAGTTAATATTATAGATGAAACAAAAATTTATGGAGTTATGCCTTATATGGCTCCTGAAGTGTTAAGAGGTAATCCATATACTCAAGCAGCAGATATATATAGTTTTGGTATGATTATGTATTTTGTAGCAACTGGAAGACAGCCTTTTGAGAATTGTGCTCATGATCAATATTTAGCATTAGATATATGTGAAGGAACTAGACCTGAGATAAATGAACAAGGAGTACCAGAATATTGTATTGATATAATGAAAATGTGTTGGGATTCAAATCCAAAAAAGAGACCAACTGCTAATGAAATAGAAAAATTAATTGATGTCTATAATAGCGAAAGAAGCAAAGAAATTGCAAAGCAAAATGATAATGCAGATGAATATAGAAAAGCAAATCTTTTGTCTGTTGAAAATAACCAACCAATTGCAACTCATCCACAAGCTTATTATACTTCTCGGTTACTTAACTCTTTTACAAAAGATCTTTCTGATACTGCTGAATGTTTAGAATGTGCAATCAATGATTAAAATAATAAGATTAAGCAAGAAGCGTTATTCAATATTTTTTTATTTTTATTTTTTAAGGTTATATAAATTTCTATTTATTATTATTTTATATTTGACAATTAGGAGTTTAACATTATAACATTATTATTTATATATATTTATCAATGTTTAAATTTGTTTGTTTATTTTATTATTTATATAAATAAAATTGTTTTGGGATTAAACAATTAATATTCATTGTTATTTCATTATTACTATAAATTTTTTTTTTTTAAATAGAGTTTTTAAAATGAAAGAGAGATTAAAAAATTTTTTTATTAGGGGATTCCAGTCTATTTTAAAGTTTTCAATCAAAATTAAGTTTAAAAAAGTTAAAGTTTAGATTATTAATCTTGCAGCATGTCAATCTGGATCATCTGTTAATTTCAATGATTCATCCACCTTTTTTTTAATTAATAGTTTACCACAATACTTGTTTTGAACGTTAAAATCTTAAAGATTGTATACTATAAATACAATAGTAAGTAAATTTAGTGTTTAGATCCGGATGAAACCTTAAATAATTTAAATGAGATTACTGCCGAAAAAAAGATCATAAATCTCAGCTCTGAATTGACTATAATTACGGTCAGAATATTAAATATATTATGAATCAAAAAATTGGCAATTCTGATAGTTCCAGCCTGAATTAACCGAAACGGATCCCGTATAAAAACCGGGTTAAACCGCTACGGATCCAAACACTAAGTAAATTGAAGGTCGTTCAATTGCTGGGCAAAGTAATTCTAATCTGGATTTGTATTATTTTTTTGATTAGCCATAAATTGGATGCAAATCAATAATGGCGTAGTTAGCCGAAAAATTCAGCCGAAGGCGCAGTAAATTTTCGAAACCCGACCGAAAAGTATTTTGTTCATTCAACTACTACTATTTTCGGCTGAATATTTTCGGCTAAATATACTTTTTTAAATAATAGTGTAGTTAGCTGAACTATCTTTAATTTATAAATTAATATTTTAAAATTGAGAATTGCTTAAATCTCACCGAAGGTGATTTTCATCACACATAATGCCGCCGGAGTTAATTACTTAGGAACGTATGGTCAAAAGTGGTTAATTTACCCTAAAAGTGGTCAAACATGACCATTTTAGGGTTATATGAACCACTTTTAACCATCATTAAGGTAGGTGGTCACTTTTAGGGTCAAATTGACCACTTTTGACCATTACGAAATATGCTTTATGCAGTAAGGTTGCACAAAATGTTATAGCAAAATTTATAAACCAGTCCCGTTGATGTAGTTCTGATTAACTTTCACAAATTAACTCCGGCCGGAATTATAATTTGGCCGGCATTATGCTGTGAAAATTGTGAAATTTAAGATTTCGGATTAATAAAAAAAAAAAATTGGATATTTCGGCTACACTATTATTTAAAAAAGTGAAAATATTCAGCCGAAAATGTTAGATGTTGAACCAACAAAATATTCAAGATCAACATGTGTTGTTAGTCGAAAAATTTACTGCGCCTTTGGCTGAATTTTTCGGCTAACTACACCATTATTGTAAAACAGATAGTAATATATCTGAATTTTATTCTGCTTTGATATTGATCTTAAATCTCCGTCCTGTTAATTTTCAATTTGGAACTGACCTTATTAATTTGTTTGTACTACATGGAACCTAAACTTTTTGAGTTCGTTGTCAATCCTGTTGATTATTTGCCCTCGACATCGATTTTACAAGTCTATGATAATTATGAATTTATTAATTTGTTTGCTCAACGGTCATTTTTCATTTAAAAATAATTTAATTATGGTGAGACCTAACTTTGAGAAAGCGTTTACTTGGGTTAAAGAAAGAAGAAATGAAAGAAAGGGAGGGAGAAGAAAAGGGAGAGAGAACTAAAGAGAGAACAAAAGAGAAAAAGAGGGAGAGAAGGCAACAAAAAAGAAAAAAAATTAAAAATAGGGAAAAGAGAAAAACAAAAGAAAGTAAATAGAGGATAATCTTGTAACCTATTTATTTCTATTTTTAAACAGTTTTTGTGGCAAATTTGTCACAAAGTTTATTTTTTAATTGAAAATACTTAAGTTTTAAAGTATTTTATTAAATAAAATAAAATTTTGTAATAAATTCTACGGGCGTTTTAAATCAAAAAAAAAGTTCAATTTGATTAATGATTTTTAAAAGGAAATGATACAAATCATTACCAAATAGAAGCTAAATTCTTTAAATTGAAATACCTTTTTTCTACTAATCCTAGAAACATAAAATAACCATCATTTGATATTTTTTTTACTATCTAAGAAATATACAAATGAATGTGACATTTTGTCTACCAATTTTATGGATATAATTCTATTACCATCAGATGCGTCTTAATGAGAGGAATCTAATACAGTCGCCACTGGTTATACCGAACTCAATGTTCCAGTGATTTTTGTTCGGTAATAATGAGTTCACTATATAGCACCTATACTGTATACCGAACAGTTCGTTATATAAATTCTGACCAATAATATAATAAGCACGTGATTTATTTAAATGTATTATATTACGTATTACAGTATAAATTATTATTTAAACTATACTACATTATTATCAGCTATATAATCATGAAAATTATGAAGATTAAGTTGTTTAAGATTCTTTACAAGATGTAATTTAACACGTTTATGCAATCCTTTTAAAATTCTTAATTCATCATTTACCTCACCAAATTCTGGCCCTTGTTCATACAAAAATCTTATCATATTATCCACGGACTTTTCTGCTTCTTTCAAACTAACTTTTTCTAAAATAGGCACAAACTCATCATCATTTATTACCATCTCTTCTTCTTTATCTGCATTTAATACGGCATCAATGATTTCATCATCAGTAAGTGCACCTTCCGCTGCCATTTCATCTTCAATATTAGTATATTCTCGCGCATCAAGGTGGTCACCTTCTGGAAGAAGAGCAATAATCTTTCAAGTTCTGCTTCTTCTTCTTCTTCAAAACTAAAAAAAAAATAAATATTAAAAACTATTCAAATTAAATATTAATATTTAATACATACTCATCAAGAATTGAATCATCATCTTCAATCTCATCATTTGGTGATAGGATTTCGGTTTTTTTCCAACAATTTGAGATCGTTTGTGAGGATACCATTGACATGCTTCAGCTGAATTCTGTAAAGCTTTGAAAATATTATAATCAGCAAGCACTTCAACTAGACCATCTTGTACATTATCATATGCATCAATTCGATTTTGAATAAAAAGACGCTTATAATGACATTTAAATGAATGAATTATCCAAGCATCACATGGTTGAAGTGCAGTAGTAGTATTTGGGGGAAAAAATTTCACCTCAACACTGTCTAATTTTTCTCGAGTTTCATCTAAAATAAGATGAACTGGTGCATTATCAATTAAAAGAACAATCCTTCGTCCCCTTCGTTTCATCTTCTCATTAAGTTTAAGAAGGATGTCATTAAAGATACTAACTTGCATCCATGCTTTCTTGTTCCAATAATAATAGACAGGAAGAATTTTATAATTAAGATTTTTCATGGCACAAGGAGTTTTATGTTTATGGATAAAAGTAAGAGCCATTTTTTCAGTTCCTGTTGCATTTGTTGCACAAAATATAGTAACTCTGGATTTTTCCTTTTTATGACCGGATATAGGACCACGTGTTAAAACTCTGGAAGGTTCCATTTTCCAAAAAAGGCCGGTTTCATCTCCATTCCAAATGTCTTCAGGATTATAAGACCTAAGAAATTGTTGCAATGCAAGATGGTCATTCTCTATTGATTCAGCAGAAGGAGCACTTGAAGCCTCGCATTGCTTTTTGAATTGACGTAATCCATGTTGCCTTTTAAAACCACCTAACCAACCCTCTGACTGATGAAAATCTTTAACAGAAAACCTCTCTGCAAAAAAATGCTGCTTTAGTCTTTAAAATATTACCATCAATATCCTGTTTTGTATTAAGAGCATTGTCAACCCAAAGACCAAGTGCCTTTTCAAGTTAAGGCCACTTTGGACCACGAAATTTTTTAACACTTTCTTTGTCTCTTGAAATTGCGAGCCAATGTTCCTTTTCATTTAAGATATCCGTGACTGTTGACTTTCCAATATTATATCTTTGTGCTATACTAGTGTTAGAAAGGTTTGGTTTCCTTTTCTTTGTTTCACAGATTTCACGTTTTTGTGCTGCAGAAAGTATAGTTCTTTTTCTTGTGGACATTTAAAACAAATAGATAATCACGATAATCACGATTGAAAAAAGAGATTGGCGCATCAACCATACTAATATAATCGAATCACATGACAGTTTGGTATAACGAATATATGGCTAATATATCAGGGCTGTTTAAGGTGAGTTCGGATGCGGTATATAAAATTTTATTATAAAATTCGTTATATCCAGTGTAATTAATTATAAAAAATCAGTTCTGTGAACCTAAGTTCGGTATAACAAGTTTTCGGTACATATAGGTTCGGTATAACCAGTGGCGACTGTAAACTAAATTTTATCCTTTATAATCACACAATCTTATGATATCATAAAAATTCAAAAACCTTTAAAATTAATTTTAATTCTTACAGTTTAAGGGATAGTAATAGCAGTTTTGAATATGTGAATGCAGAATTTTGAAATGGTAATTTAATAAGAAAATAGAGAAAAAAAATTATAGATACCAATTATTTCGACTAAATGAAATATAGTATAATGATTTTATTATTTTATTTATAAATGTTATATTATTATATATTACAATACATTTGTCATAATTTAATACATCTGTATAAATAATTACAGTTATATTAGAATAGCTGCCATATATTTTGGCATTTTAAGAATTTAATTCGTAGAGAAATATAACTATTTTGCTTTTTTGTAATAAAATAAATATTTTACAAATTTTACATGGTTGCAAATTATTCTTAAACTAACTAATTGAATTATAATCCTTATTAATTTAATTTGACCATCATAATTAATTTCGATCACTGTAACTGATTTTGGCTGCCATAATTAATTTTGACTGTTATAATTGATTACAGTTGTCATAATTAATTCTGACTTTACATTTCAACCTTAAATTTTGATGAGATATTTTAACATTTTTATTTTGGCTTCATATATAGGTTGATTTAGAATTTATATATAGACAAAAATTGCTGACAGTTGAGTTTAATTAAGGGTTTATTATTAAATTAATTATAAATATAAAATAATCAAATTAGGAAATACAAATAAATTATTTTTAAATTAGATTTGCTCTTTCATATTATTTAATTCACTATTAATTATAGTATGAAATAAGTGATAACAATTTCTTGTATTATTTAATACATAACCTTACATTACAAAAATTACAACTAAAATGTGTTTTAGCTTGACTTAAATTTTTCTGCTCTTTTTTTAATTTGTTTAATATTTTACAGATAAATTATTATCATTATAAACTGAGAGGTGTTTAGTTTCCGTCAGCTAATCTATTTGAAAATAATTCAAAATTTTTTGTTATATATGATTTTTCAGCAAGTTTTTGTACTTTTTTTTCTTTATCCCAGCTACACATTTCTTTTGCGATTGTTGGTTTTTAATTGCTTCTCAATTTAAATCTAGAATATTAAAAGTCTAAAATTTTTTGGTTTGCTTTTTTTCCATATCTGATTTTTAAATCAAATAAGAATTAATTATTGATGTATCTAATAGCCAAAAAAATAAAGGAATCCATATACATTGGACAGGAAATTGTATTATACAACTTGAACTATATTGGTCTGCTATGTCAATGCTTTCAATAAATGATTATAATCATCAATAATCTTTAGTATAGTTAGTTCTTTTTTTGAATTATCTTTAGAAATAACATATAGTATAAAGCCATTGATCAACCTTCTACCAAAGAAAATTGACCATTCGGTCTTTCTCCAAAAACTCTTTTTACAGTTGATAAATTAGTGTTATTTATTCTTGGGCAATGATATTCATGAATTATATGATTTCAATCTATTATCAATTTCAGTATTGTTAATAACATTGTAACAGACCCATTATTAATCCAGGTGTGATGTTTAAAAAAAGGATAATAATTTTATTGCATACACAAAAAAATTTTAAATTTTTACAAAAAATTAACGATGATGAAAATTAAACGCAAAAAAAAATCAAATCAACGAGAAAAATATCAACAAAAATTCAAAGATTATGTCTTTCAAAACAATGTTCACTTATCGATAAAAAAAATTCTAAAAAAAGAATAAATCAAATATAACGACAAAAAAAAATAAAAAAAAATGTAATTGATGAAAAAAATTGATAATGAGTTAAAAAATAAATTTTTAGTGAATAAATACAGATAAAACTTGATCCACTACAACTCCAGAAAGAGTATCCCAATCTAATTTCTTCTTTACTTTTAAACTATTTGAAAATTTAGAAGAATTTGTTCTTACTGTACCATATGCACCATAATTGTGATCTGCTGATCTGGACCCAGCCTGAGTCTTACTTAAATTAAAATTTGTCAGCCTGGGTCTGCCAATCTATGGTATTGTATCCTGTTAATTACTTTATAATAAATAAGTTGCACTAATGAACCTTTTACAGCCACTTTTTATGTTAATACTATATGTTTTATGTTTTATAATATTGAAATTATTATTATAATAGAAGTGTTGTAATTCCTATTTTTGATTTCAAAATATTTATGAGAAATTACGATCTTTTTATATAATATAATTGATATTAATAAAATGTAGGTTGTAAGTTTTCACTTTTCACTGTTTTGTACTTTTTTTTATTATAAAAGTCTACTGATTAACAAATCATTTGATCAATTAGATTTGAAATTAATTCTATTCATAAAGTGTTTTTAGAAAATAACAGAAATGTATTAGTTGCTTATTTTTTATTATGGATTTTTTTTTGTAATATTTCATATTTTTTTCAAAGCATACTGGACTGATTTAATTAAATGTTGAATAAAGATATTTGCAAGCTATTCCATCTGAAGCTCTGCTTATTGCAACAGTATGCTTGATCTTTAGCAAAAATGGATTCATCCAATGATAATGTTACATGTAAAAGTATTAGTCCTATATGAAAAAAATCATTATTGCTTGATTTAATGATGGCTAAAATATTTGTTATAATAATATGAATAATATGTAATTATATACAATAAAGGAGCATTCCCATTATAATCCTGATAGAAAATGAGACTACAATCAAAATGTTGGATATTTTTATTATTTTTGATTATCAAAGTATCTTATAACAAAATTATTGTATGCTTTGAAGTAGAATGGTAGATGATGCTACCATTTACAAAACTTTTATTACTAGGAAATAGTAATTAAATGTTAATGGTCATATTCTTCAACTTATACTAGTATATGTCGGTAGCGCTGATAGTAAAATTATTTTACTACCTTTACTTAAGCCACCATCATATCTACTAAATTTGTATATTCTACCAGATTCTAAAGCAAGTTCATTTTGCAAAAATATAAGTGCTTATAACAATCTTTTAATATATACCAATATACACTTCATTTGGAGCTAATATAGATATGCATTGAGATTACTTATTTCCTTTTAAAAGTTCTAAAGTGATATACTAATTTATGCCAACCGTTATCACCTTTTGGAAATAAAAATATATAATAATGGATTATATGATGAATGATGGATGTAATCTAAGACAAATATTTCAAATTGATTGATTCTATATTATAGTCATGATTAATTATAATTATATATAGCCATTTCAGAAGTACTAAAAGTATTATAACAGTTGGATTATATATTCTATTACCATTAATTAACATTGAAATTTTAGAAGTTGTATTTGATAATTAATTAAAATTCTTTATTTAATGAAACTATTCATTAGACATTTAAATTCTGCATAATATTATAATATTTCCTGTTTTCATTTTTATTATTATAATATATGGCTGAGCAAACATTGGTGGGTGACCATCTTCTGGCAATAATGATTAAGTATGATAATAAATTTGACTATGTAAATAGGTGAGAATAAAGCTTAATGCAATTGAGGGAATACTGTATATTAAAAAGATTGCAAATTAGAAATGATGATTGATTACAATATATGTAGAATATTATTTATATCAGCAATGTGTTAATAGATTAGATCAACCAGTATTTTTCATACTGAAATTTATCAAATGTTCTTCCTTTACTTTTAATTAATGTACTATATCAAATGTTTCAGTTGCAGACTTACAGTATATCAAGATAAAATAGCTATTGTATATAAGTAACTTTGGATAGTCATATCTTTTTATAACTTTTACATGTAATCCATGGTTTGTATTATAATTATGTAATATTAATACTGTTATCAAAACTGACTCATGTAATTATTAAATTTTGGATTTTACTAAGCTTCAGATAAAGTTGCCTGCCAATAATTCTTTAATAATTTCTGGCCATTATTTTTTATCTTAATAAATCTGATTTAACTAGCTCAAATTTACATATATTATTAAAGAGACTTATATAAGAAGTTCATCAAGTACATAATAATCTAAAGGAATCATTGGAAAATAAGAAATTTAAGATGTCAAGGTGGTAGAATCAAAGTCTGTGATACATGATCAATTAAGATTATTTGCCATAAATTAATCCATATTTTTTTTAACTTTGTAAATTTTGTCTTTATTTCTAATATAATATCTTTCTTTTACACCAGGGACAGAAATGATTGGCATTTGAAGCATTAAAACCAATATAATTGCTAGAAATTTCCAATCACTACTAAAATAAAGTTTTACTCCACTAGAATCCTTTAATCCTTTTGGTACTAAATTATTCAATTCAGTAATACTTTGTAATTTTCTGAGCCTGGGTATAAAATTGTTGTGCAATAATTAATAATCACCTTTGTGAATATTTATTATATCATTTAAAATAGTACATGTGATCATAACATGTTTGATTTTTCTGCCTACATTATTTCCATCACCTGATATACATAAATGAATGATAGGATTAGTATTTGGGTAAAGAACATTTTAGAGTATGAGATTTTGATTTACTGTATATACGATAAATATCTGTAATTCTCCATAACCATCTTTCCAAATATACTTTAAAACCTATTGTAAATTCATCAATAATTAAATCAGTTTTCTGTAAAACTTGGTTGGCCAATTGAATTATAGAAATTGGTAACATCATTTTTAAAACTCCACATATTTGTATAGAAAATGCATGATAATGTTTTGTTTTCGTAGAGTTACATAATATATGGAATGGGTTTTTAAAAGAAAGAGATCCATTTTTTTAAGATTCATGCTTCACATCTGTAGCATTAAATAGTACGTATTCTAGAAGTTTAGTATGATATAAGATATAATATACACATTAGTTAATGATAATAAGATAATTAGTTAATAATAGTAATAAAATAATGAGAAAATATAATAGTTTAGTTATTACTATTTTCTTATGGCAAGTTTAAAGTTTTGAGAATATTGAAATTTGAGACTATGTCTCTGTATAATTGATAACATCATGATACAGTCTTGTAATACTTGGCGTGCTCTTCTTTTTCCTTCCACTTTCATTTTTTCATGAAATTTTTTTTTTTAAAAACTAACTTACAAATATTCTTTAGCAACTTTAGTTGGAGATTCCTTTGATTATACAACTCCTTGTAATAAATTTTCTTTAAAAAAAAAAAAATTCTAATAACTGATCTTCTGGATTATCAGTAGCTGCAGGTTCTTCAATTTTTGGGCCGTCGGTAGCTGCTGCTATTTCAATTTTTGGATCATCGACCCATTTGATTCTTATTTAATTTCACATTATACCATAGATTGTGAATTTTCTTTACTTCAGTACCAAATAATCATCTGAAATTTTGACCTGTGATCTATTACAAGAGTGATCTGAAGTGTAATAAATTATAAAAATCTTCATATAGTAAGTAAGAAGTCAAACATCTGATGACTTCATTTTCATTTAAGGATAAAACTGTTGTTATGTTTAGACTAAAATTTTTAACTACGGCTTACACGTGATTGCTGCATCTCAAAAAATTTACTGCGGATATATAAAAAATACAAATAAAAAAATGTTTTTGTGTAATGCTGTATTTTTCTTTTTAAGAATTAAAATTTAATTTTGTTCTCTTGAAAATACGTGACTAATATTTCTAAGCATCAAATCAGAATTTTCTACTATTAATTCTAAATTGTGTTTTGATAATGCAGTGTTCAATTCTTGTAATCTTTTATTTTCTTTTTCAAGTTCACCAATACGTTCTAATGCTGATACAAGCTGCACCTTTATAATTTTGATATTGGAATTTCCAACATTATTTGTATCCGGTCCATTCCCCCAGCTCAAAACATCTGATTCTTCTGCTTCAGATGAAAACAATAATAGTGAATCTACTTCTGCAGATCTGAGTAAATTATTGTCTTCGTCTGTATTTGCTGCCATATTTCCCAAAGCACTAATATCATTTTCTCTAGGATTAGCACAATCTTCACAAAATACAGTTTGTTCCAAAGAAAAATGGTCAGCGTTAACACTTATACTACATGCACTGCACAAAGCTAAGTTTTGTTGTATGAGATTGTTAATTGACGAAATATTTCTGCATATGTCCATTGGAATAGAATTCCAAATTATTTCCCAATTTCTATACGAAGTGTCAATTACTGTGCAGTTTGTACCTATTATCAAACTGTTTTTTTTTTCATTCCTTCTACACTACATGCTTCATCTATATTGTTTCTATGAAAATAAATAACTTCGTTTCTGGGCCATACCTAATGTTCCAATCATAACCGCACACATTTCTAATAAAATTTCTGTGATCTTCAATAGTTACTGCATTGTGTCCACTTAGAACTAGATTCCTATTACTCATTCTAGCCTTTCTAAAAAGTCCAAAAGGTATTTTGTGGTTGCTCCAGCAAGACAATGCTAAATCATATATTTCACGCTTTAAAGAAATAAATTTTTTGCATTCTGCGCAATTACAAATTGTTTCTCCATTTTCATCATTACTGCAGTTACTGCGGTTACCGTGGGAAGATGGTGTTTGATTTCTGTTTCTAGAAGATATTTGTTTTGATTTTAAAAAAGGTAATTTGCGTAATTAATTTCACGTGATATGTTTTTATTAAAACAGAAGGTTTCTTTTTGTTTTTTTTAACTGCGGTAAAAATTGTTTGAACTTTGAACTTTCATTCCAAGAAAAATGAAGTGTTTTTATAAAAAAAAATAAAGCGTATAATTTTAGTAAAATAAAGGTAACTGACAATTTTTGTAAGCCTATATCTTTATATTTTGTTTTACTATGTTAAAGATGGTATATTTTTGTTCGCTATGTTAAAAATGGTATATTTTTGTTTTATGTTAATATAGTATATAAGATATATTTTCTTTAAATTTATTACTAGTCAATGTGGTAAATTAAGTTTTTTTTCTTGTTCAGGTGTTTTATTACATCTATAAATTATTTGATTGTTCTTTACACACAAAAGATATCAGATATTCATTAATTATTTAGTAATTATTGAAAAAGCCACCACACCACCCGGTCCAGATGGCTTTTTCAAACTTATTGCTGCCACCGGCAACTCACAATAAGTTTAAAGAAAAGATTTTATATATAATACCCGTCATTGTTCTGTTTTAAAGAAAAGGTTTATACCCAGAAAATAAACATTAATTATCAATTAGGTATATAATTATTGCGTCTAACCTTCTTACATGAATTGACCATATAAAATCTGACAAGATCATTAATTAGTATAAAAGTGTTGACGCGATAGTATGCTTTCAGCATATCCAAGGATAGAATCCATAATTCTTCATCGTATTCTTGAGCATGGTTAATTATTTTATTAATGATACAGATAGATTCGAATGTTTAGTGTTTATGGAGAGCTTTTCTGGTAGGTAATACAGTATATTATTATTGATATAAACATCAGTTTATCAGCTTTAGAAGAAAGATCATGATTGACTGATAATCCTTATACAAGTCAATAGTTAAAGAAAAATACAATTCATTAAATTCAAATTTAATATATTATTTGTAAATTTCTTTTAAATAATCAGCAGATTAATAAAGTTTTTTAAGGTTTTCTTTCATTCTATTCATCCACTTATATATTTTTCCAACAAAAGAATTGTAAGGTCTAATTTGATACGAATTTATTATTGTAATTTTCTGATCTTAATTCTATATTTTGAGTGAGTATACATCAACTCTAAATTTTTCTTATTGCCATTTTTTACTATTTTATCTTTCCAGATTAAGAATTGAGTCACAAAGTTATTATTACAAAGTTGCAGGTTTAATTATTTGCTGTGTATCTAATCATGCATATAATAATTATTAAAATAAGATAGCCTGGTTATTTTATTTTACCTAAGCTGCTCAATTTGCTTAATGTTTGATTTCAAACTTTACTCTCTTTCTATTATCCTAGGTATATTATTTTTACTACTCTAAAAATACTAAAGTTATTAATAAATATAATAAATATACCGCACATGTAGTTTGCATCTGTTACATTTGTTCATAAGAATATGTGTTTACCATTATTGCTGTTTTGAATAATTTCTTAAATAAAAATCTTATTTACTTATATTGGAAGAGAATATTTTGGCAATCCATTTATATTTTTACTTTTAAAAGTAGGTTATATGAAATATTTAACAGATATCTTTGTAATAATAAAAATAATAAACTATGGTTATTAACATTAGTTCTAGGTAAAAGCATTTAAATTATATTTCATACAAGTATGATATCTTTAACACAAAAAAAAGAAATTATAATATATCAATAATCCAATATATTAAATATGGTTTTTGTACAATGATGTACCACTAATATCAGAAATTTTGTAGTATATTTCAAAAAGAATGAAATTAGACAATAGTCAGAAGATTGATATAATAAAATATGAATTAAATAAATAAAAATACATCTTCTATATATTCAAAATCTCCAGTATCTAAATACAACTGAATTGATCTTTGCATGATATAGATATCAGATTATAAGACATATTTGTTAGAAAATGATATGAACAAAATTATAGCTGAATACCAAGCTTTTATGCCTTTTTTGGACAAAAATCACAAAAAATCTCAAAATATTCATGCTATATTATTTTAGTATACTAAGTTGTAGGTAATATTGCTGAAAGTATATTCATTTTATTTAACTTGTGTAGTTATATAAAGTAAATCAAGATGTTCTAATGTAAATTTTGTATTTAATGTCTATTTTTCTTTTCAACCTCTCATTTTCTTCTAAAAATTTTTATTTATTTGCTTAATTAATTCATGGATTTTTAAGCCTTTCCAATTATATGTTTAATTTTTCAATTAGTGTTTTTAGTTACGATTATTTTACCCATATTACAGTTAAAAGGTTTTTCTATTGTTTTTTTATAAATTGTTTAATAAGTTAGGCAAATAGGTTATAATTGTAAGATAAACATATAATTAAATGTAATTTTATATACTTCTATTACTAGTTATCTATCCATCGAGTATAAACTAATTAAAATGTGATTTATTAAACATCATCTGTCTACATATATAAGTTTACAGTATATAATTCACTATGAAGATTTATGAAAGTAGAATGAATAGTTTTTAATCTACGGAAACCAATGGTTCTTTATTTTCACTACCATAATAAATTAATAGTTTTCTACCCATTGCACTTCCGGGATCTTTCCGTTTATTTCATATAGTTTATAAGGTCCGTCCATCGAGAAAATATCGCTTCCAATTTCGATATATGAACTCCAACATCCATCAGTTCTTTTACATTTAATGTATGTATGATCTGTCTTTTATCAAAAATTCTTGACAATTCTGTGGAATTGACTTCATAACAATAGTGTTCGTCGAAGTCACCTGTGATTATTTTATTAAGTCCCATTCATCTAAGATGTCTACTTTCGAGTTTTCATTGAGAAATTTTTATTTGTACTACCAATCTTATATCGTTTCTTTTACGGTTAAAGATCACATCTAGTTTTAAGCCAATTCCTGGTTCTTCCATTACCGTTTGTACATGTTTAGTGAGTTGGGTCTTAACTAGAACTAAGATTCCTTCTCTACCATTGCTCTCATGTGTTGAATAGTAACTCTGATATAACTGCACTTACGGTAATCAACATTCATGATAACGTGTTTAAATTTTTATCATGCTTCATCTCGTCTAATATATTTTTGCTAACATAATTAAATTCTTGCTGTACATTTGTTATGTAAAATCGTACCATATTAGACACCTTTTCAACTTTGAGTCTGTTATAAAAATTCTGTTAACAAAAAATTTTATGCAACACCATAACAACTCTATAATCAGAGAAATTGTTTACATAAAGTAAATGAATAATTGAAGTTTCTCTTTACTTATTAAATGTAAAAACCTATGGAATTTTTATATTTTAAATCACGTAATAATTCTACTCAGCCCTTAAATTAATATATTTTTAAGTTACTATTGCACTGCATCGTCGCTTTTGGTATAGTAGTTTAAATTGATTATCTTCACTGTGGCTTATGAGTTTTGCAAGTTTTTTCGTGTTAACTTAAAAATATATTAATTTATTTATATTTTCTTGAAATATAGCTTTCTTTAGACCAAACTGATATAAAATATTATTAACCAATATTATTAACTAATTCTATTTCCTGCAATTCTTTGTTGTGTAAATGTTTCTGTATTACCATGATTGCGTTCATTCATCTTTTCAACTTCTAAATTTATAACTAATAATTTCTGTTGTAAGAGTATTTTAAATGCTTTTATCATTATATTTTGTTTTAAAATATGCTCAAATTTCTATAGCAATATTTTTCTAAGTCTATGTTATTTTTCCTTTTTGAAAATTTATGTTATTAGCTTTTAATTTATAATTCATTATTAAGCAACATCTTCCAAAACTTCCTGATGCAGTTATTGGCCTGGAATAATCTACGCAGATACCATACTGTTTGATATATATATGTGAGTTAAATAGTTTGTTAAATTTAAATCTTAATTAATTTTTTCCCCTCTTTATATTTAGACCCTGTTGGTTTTATATATTTATATTACTCTTTTTCTTATTTCCACTATATGTATGTAGATTGTGAGCAGTAGAAACACATATTTTTCTCATGGTGACCGTATGTGGCCTTTTTTTTGACATAATACTTCCATCATTCTTGAAATTGTTTTCGTTCTGTAAAAAATTTTTAGCAAAGCCAAAGTCGTTCATATTATTAAATATATTAGTTGTTGCTGCGATAAACATTAGTCTCAAACACAAGGTTCAACTTTTTCTTTAAATTTTACTATAAATGATTTTGTAGCATTTCTATCTTGATTTTTACCATATTTCTACTATCATCACTAATTATTTGGCTAGCAAAGAATTTATTTCTACTTTTATTAATAAAAAGTTTAAGATCCATTTTATGATATAAATTCTGTGAATACCTTTAAGCTGTATATATCATTGTAATTATTTACTATTTAAAATAATATATCTTTAAATTCTAATGATAGTTTAATAATCTATAATATAATATTGTCAGCTGAAATACAATGCTTAAGTTTACACGCTCTAAGAAAACACTCAAATGTTACTTTCATTTTGTATTTCATATCCATATTGGCTCTTACATAAAAAGAAATAAGAGATGCAAGTGAGTAGTAATGATATTCACAAGGATCCCGGAGAAAGGTTATGGGTCGTGTATTCTTAAGAAATCATGAGGTTTAGGTATAGGATAAACTGTGGCTAGACGCCATTATCAAGGATATCATTCATGGAGAGTTATCTAAATATCTTTAACTAAGTGATGCAGTAATAATAATATTCCAGTAACAGTTTAATAGTCTATAATATGACAACCCTTCGCTTGCCCCTTACGTAAGAGTCAGAAAGACGTAAGGTTGGTTTATTGTTAGAGCATTGTCATTTTTGTATAGTTTATTTGTTTATACGAAATATAAAATTCACCAGCTAATCCCAAATGGTCCAAATGAAGGTATAAATGCAGTTCCAAATGCTGACTGATTTCCCAAAAATTGGTCTATTTATTGCAGGTTAAAAAAATCATATTTTTAAGATTATAATTAAAGATTTTCTTTTCATTTGTATTAAGTATCCTATAGTATAGTTATTGGCTAATTAAAGTGTTGTGAATGGTTGTAAATATTTTTGAAAGCATTATTGTCAAGCTGGTATAAATAACATTATTTAAAACATCATTACATGATTCTTTGTTCTTTATACAATTATTTTCTACTTTATTTAAACTACAATAATATCCCGGTTACTATTAAGGGACATAAATGATTCCTATTACTTTGCCCTTCTGTATAAGAATTAAGGGCTAAAAGAACAAAAGGCTGGTTTATTGTTAGACCTTCTATCCTTTACTGTGTTTAATCTAGAATTAAATTTAAAGTCATTAGCTGAATATATAATTGTTTATCTATTGACTTAGGCTTAGATAACTCATAAATATGCTTGTATTGCTACATTTGCTGTTTGTTTAAATATTATGATTGACTACCTTATAATAATATAGTAATGTCATCACTTTGATTATTGATGTATAAAGAAATGTTGGCAATTTGAATTAGTTTTATAATAATTTTGAAATACAGTTGCTATTTGCAATTTGCTATACAAAGCTTCACTTGTCAGTAAGGTGAGAAGTATAATCTATATTTTCTTTGATGAGTTGCGCAAGTTTTACATCAGTTTGATGAGAATTTTTGAAAAAATGAAGCTAAAATATTGACTTTACGCAAAGTTTCCGCAATACTTTATGATTATTTGTATACTCCTGTATGAAAGTATCTTAAACAAAACAATTAGACCATTGGGCGATAGGAAATAATCTAATCTAACTTGTCACAAGACGGCTGAGAATGGTCTTTTAAAGTTACTATCTATGTATTCTGGTGGTCTTTCTTTTATCATATTCTTTCAATGGTTTCGATGAATCATGCGGGCATAATGTTACCCTAGTATCATTCTATGAAGTTGCATTCACAATGAAATTTTGGGTAATGTTTAAAAATGTAACTTTTTTTTTTGTTAATAATTGCCTCTTCCAATACTAACTGTTGTTCATTTCAACAATGATATTTATAGTATTTAATACTATATTTGATCATGATTAAAATTCGTCAATTGAATAAGTTTAATATTAGCTCCTCTTAGTCTCCGGAACTCATCAGCTTGCTCATATGCTACATCATGCCAATTATTTATTTGTTATTGGTTAAAGTTGTTGCTATTGCAACTGCTGGTTTTATTGAATAAGTTCGTTTTTTCAGTGTTTTTCTCTCGTTCTTGACTCAGTCCAGTTACCATCGCATTTTTTACAGTTGCATGGAACTCTTGGTCTTACTTTCGTAGTTTTTGAAGTTACCGCTATAGATCTTTTTTTTTAGATTGACCAACTGTTGTTTGTTCTCGCATTTTTCTTTTATCATGCTTTATCATGGTGGCTGGTTTGATGATGGAAATTTTATCAATATATAAAAATACACTACCAATAGGTGACTGGGAGATGTTCTCGTCATTTAGAAAAAGTAAATTCACACAATTATAAATTCAGTAATGATTCTTTTCTTTGGTATTGATATACTAGCAAAACTAATAAAATTATTGATATTTTGAACTTATTGATAGATTCATAAAAGAGCAAGAAATTTTAGATGAAAGTAGGATGATTTAAATATATTTTCTAAGCCTCATTTTATTAGCATAGCCACTACAAATTATAAGTATTGCATCACAGAATGTAACTATGATAATCTCTTTTGAAAACATGTTGTAATACTTAAATAATTGATGAAATGAGGCTTTTAGAGTTATATGACCAGGAAAATTCTATAATAAAGTTTTAAATACATGATATAGCATGCTACAAAAATGTAAAAAATGTAAATAAAAAGCCTCAAGCCAATGTCAAATTTTTACGTAGCCTCATTACTTATGATAAGATAGCAATTAGATGATCCTCAGGAGATAATTTTATGTAGGATTATGTATACTTTAATTTACTAACATGGACTTTGTGTGTAAATATAATTTTATATTTAAATTAAAATCATTTGATTTATATTAAATTCGAACAAAATTTTATATGTTTTTTAAATAATATTACATTTGAAAATTTGTCTAATGATATAGTAGGTTTCCATGAATCAATTGTCATCACGCTCCGACTTGCTTTGCTAGTTACACTTCTCTCACAAACAAACAGTCTAATATGCTTCTATATCATATGTACTTATTAATGCGAATGTTGGCTCGTGTAATATACAATAAGGTTAAAATATGTGTTTAAAGAAAGATCGTTAACTAAAAAGATATTACTAACGTTCTAACCGACAAAAGTAGCGTAATTTTTCAATAGAAATTATTGGATAATCTATTATGATTTCACCATTTGTTAATACATCTCATATAGAAGTAGACAGAATTTTACTAGATTTGTTTTAAAGGCTAAGATTTTATTAAGCAATTTACTGATGGCCCAATTATCGAAACCTGTTGGTCATATGAAAAAACATCATAGTGTTATCGATTTGCTAAAGAGATTCCGGTTTCTAGTCTTTATATCCCATTAAAATTAACGTAATACACCTCTATGTACAATATTTTTTTTATTATACAGACTCTCAGTGACTTTCCGCCGGATTTTGGCTTTGATTTCCAACTCATACCTAGACTAAAAGCGAAATCAGTGTTTACTTACAAGAAAAAAAAAATGTAAATACGTTAGTTAATATAATTCCAATCTCATATCTTATTCCGAAGTTCAAATCCGAAAACACGTCAAGATAAAAAACTACAAAAAAAAAAATTCTTGTTTTAAATAATAAAGGAAGGTTCTGTTTTTTAATATAAAAGACTTGTTTTTAATATTGAAATTTTTCTTTTTTTAGAAGAGATCTCTACCTTCATTTTTTTTTTTTTTAAAAAAAAAAAAAAACAATTGATAAATTTTTATCCGAAGATTTTATTTCCAACAAATTTAAGCATGTTATACATTATTTTTTTTTATTTTTACATACATATTTATTTACTTCTTAATTAATAAATCAGGGGTTTGAATTTTCAGAATATTTTTTATTAAATCATCGCACATTGTAAACTCTAAGATACAATAATATACAATAATGCTAAAAAAATTATTTTTGTGTAAATAAATACGTAAGCTTTCGTGTATCGTACATAACCAAATCTCTAAATTCTCCCTGACAATTAATCACTGGTTTTAATTCTTATTTTATTTCATACATTTATACGTATATTCACTACTATTATATAGAACGCTATTGTATATATTTGTTTCATAATAGACAAATATCAATTTGAATAGATGAATTATATTTGAATAATAAATTCTTATTTCTTAATTAAGTTATTGTTAAACTTTATTGTCAATATCTATTATTTTAATATTAGTAATAGTTTTAGAATTGCCAAAGTATATTTTGTAACTTAGGATGATGATAAATAGAATATTATAAACAACACAATGAAAGTTGGAAAAGAGAAACTCTAAACCTATAATTAAATAAGTTGTCATGTGTGTATATATATATATATAATTATTAAAAGTCTAAAATTAATAGCTAAATTAAGCTCTCTTGAACTTTTTATATTTCTTTTCCAACAAAAATTCCTTTCCCTCTTCCTTAACATCATTATGTACTTTTTAGACGGCAGTTAGTAATTCATTTTTTGTGTTCATTACTAACTTCCGTCTTTTTTTAGTTCTTCCTTTTTAGGTTTTGGTGACTCTTTATAGAAATGGAAGTGAATTCTTGTTTTTTTATTGTCTTTTTCATCATCATCTTTTTATAAATTCGATAATATGTTCGTGCAAATTTTGTGAAATCCGGCTAAATCAAGTGACGATCTCCTTAGTATGCGTCTAATTTTCATTACGACTTATCGTAATGTGTCGTGACCTAGCTTTGACTTGGTAACGATATTAAGAATTTCTGCAAAAGTAATGATAATATTAAAATTTCTTTCAATATAATAAATAAATTGAATAAAATTGGAGAATTTTTATATTACAAACAAGAATAAATTTTTATAAAATATGTGAATTTTTCTTTTTTGTAAAAAATTGAGAAATTTTATGCCGTTTCTCTAGAAATTTTCGGAGACTTTTATAAGAAAATTTGAAAATCACATGATTCAATATTGTGTAAAATGTTTCAAATATTTATTTATAGGCTGAATAATTTTTTTTTTTGTGTATGCAGTTCTGTTGAATGGAAAACGATAATCGCGTAACAGTCGGATCAAAATGACAAGAGGAAATATATGTTGCATAGTATTACATAAAATTGGTTATTGTTTTTTAGGAAATTAAACCATGTTTTTCTTTATATTATTGAATATGTAAATGCGTAATGGCGTTTTTTCACTGATTTGTGTGCGTTGTTATCACATTAGCTAGTTTAATATAATGTGACTTTAAATATTGTGACTACAGATACTGTTATTTTTTAATGTGCAAATTTATCCTGTATGTGATATCTACTCAAAAATTTATTTACTGATTATATTGTCTGTCTGTCTAGTGATAGAGAGTTTTAATTACTGAATTTTATCACATTTTAAAGTTTGAGTCACGATAACTATCAGCAGTCACAAAAATCTCTTAAATAATCTGTTAAATTATTAATAAAATAAACAAAGTAATTAATTATATAAAATATAAAGTTACACTCTAAACCTAAAAAAAATGATGTGATTATACAGAAAGTAGTGTGATGATCTATATGGAACCTGGAACCGTTATGTAATGTCAAATTCGGTCGATTCCGGAATTATACAATTACCGATCTACACAAAGTTTTTTTTTATTACTATGACAAAAATAAAAGTGGAAAAGTTTCAAATTGTATGATGTAATTTTTCAAATTTTTTTTTTTTTTTTCTTTTTTTTTTGAAAATAACTTACTTAAATTTGTTCACATTGGCTGATTTCCTTTGATAAGATACTTCATTTAGGTTCTTTGTTATTAAATTTTTTCTTTTTCTTTTAAAAATTTTCACAGATGGCATATTCTGAAACGCCAACATACATCGGAGTTCCTAAAATAATAATTTCAACACCTGTTAGAATAAAGTAATTTTATAATGATATTTTTTTTGTGTGTGTATATATATAATAATTCATTGTATAACAGTTTTAAATCATGCAACAAGTTTATTCGTTTATTTTAAGTTTCACATATGTTTGTACCAATTATTGTATCATATTAAGGTAAATAACGTATTTTTTTTTAATAATTTTTAATAATAATAATATATGTATAAATATTTTTTTCAATTGTTCCATTTACAGAATTTCATATCTTAAAAAGTCTCATAAAATACGCCAAGCAAATACGCCCTTGATGATCATATTGTACCACTGCATTTTTTTGCGTAATTCATTTAGACGCTCGGAATAAACATATTGAACCTCCTTTCCTTCGGATGTTAAAACGCGAAAAAGGAAATTTTTCACGTGATGTCTATTACTGTATGTTAACGCGTTAAGGATCTGCAATTTTTTAAGGCATTATAAAATTACTCCGAATTTTGAATTATTTTTGAAAAATAACTTTGTCAATTCTTAAGGTACATTTTTGGTTTTTAAATATACAACGAGCTAAGTTTTAGGTTACAAAAAATAAATTACGATTTCTTATTCGAACACTGTATGAGTATGTGCGCAATAACAAGTAGTGTGATTAACAATCCATGGAATTAAAATTTTTATTATAAAAGCTTCGGACTAGATCACTTCTAAAGACTTCTTATATAGTCTTCTTCTAATTAAGGATATTAACAGTCTTCTCAACAGTAAATTCAAAGATCGTACAACAAAATGGCTTTTCGAATTTGAAAATAAAGTTACTTTCAATAGTCGCTGCTTAATCAGTAATCACACACGTTTAACATATGTATATAAATTCTTAGTAATAGGATGTGGGAATTCTGGAGTATTACAGAATTTTACGTGTCAAACCAACCTCTATATATTGTGATTTATTCTAATTTGGTTATTAACACACATTAGGCGATATTTACCATTTATTTACATGAAAATTGTTAGTAAATAAATCTATGCTAACACTATCTAGAAATTTGTATATATCATACTATACGTTTTGTTAGCGCGGCCATAAATAAAAACTAACTACTAGATTACTACACGACTTAAAAATACGCAAAAACTTATTACATATTATCTTTCCTTTCTGTCTTTGTCGTAATTCATGTAATTCATGTTCAACTAATTTCTCATATACTTCGTAATGGTTTTTATCAATTTTTTTGAGGCAGATTGTGAAACAGTTTGCACATCATAGAAAATGCAATTTGTTTTGGACTCCGGAGCTGTTCATTGTATAATGATCTCATTCTCTAATTGACGCTTATTACTTGTTTTCACGTTCGATTGTTAGGTTTGTTTTGTTAATATCGTTTAAACGATTGATTTATATTATTAATTTGTATGCTTAAACTATTATGTATCGTGTTTCAATTTATCGTTCACAACACTGAAAAAAAAGGCTAAAAGAATGTGTCACGCTGTCACATGTCGCGTTAAACTGGAAATAGTTTAATATCGAATTTATAAGCATGATCATCAGCGGTTGCAGTTATTTGAATAGAGGGGTTAAATATCATCCAAAGGTGAGTTTGAGAAAAGCTAGTACAATAAATTATAATTGATCGAGATTAATTTGATGATACATTTCTTTTTATTTTCCATAGGAGAAGACTATCTAGAGTAATGTGCCGATTAAAAATGGCTGAAAATGTTAAGAAGGCTGTTATATTTTAACCCTTCTATCAAATAACTAATATACAATAAACATTATTGACTTACTTGTAGTTTGAAGTTTTATAATAAGTTAAATAACTATTGTAAAAGTGCTAATTGCTCCATAAACATTAAAGCCGTGTTAACAGTAATAGTTTCTGCTAGTATTCAAACTTTTATTTATCATTGTTATTTTTTCTTGAATATTCCTTTTTATTTGGTTTTTTTTTTAAAAAAAATTAATACTTGGAATAGTATTATTTAAAATCAAAATCAGGTTTCTAACTTTCTCCACATCCATTAAACACTACTAATTTAGATTCCAAAGACAATGACATTTTTATAGATCTTTTTTTCAATAATAATGTAATACAATCGTATGGATTTTTTTACAACTTAACATAATAACAGATCATTATAGAAAATAATGTTCAGTCTATATGAGAGATTGATGATCTTATTGAATTTATTAGATGAAAATTCATCGCAAAATCCACAATAAAATCAGTATAATTTGCATGTTATTTTTGAACCAATATTTCTTATGTCTTTGGTTCGGATTTATCTAAATAATATTTCATGCAAAATTGTTTAATATATGGATATTATGTTCAAAGATTCTTTAGGAGTCAGTCAACTAAAGGTTTAATATAAAATATTGTAAATAAACTTATATTAATTGAAATCATCTTTAAATAACTAAAAGGAATACCTAATTGAAGAAAATATTCCGAAATTGAATAATATTCATTCGAAAATTATCATATTGTAAAATTTTATACTAACTTCAAGAAAGAATCATTCTCAAAACCTGTTTATACACAGTATAATTAAAATCTTGTTCCTTCTAATTTTTTTTTTGTTTTCAATCAAAAATGTCTGTAAAGTAGCTTATGTCCAAAGTTCTATCATTTTGTTTTTATGACCATTGATAAGTTCTTCACAAGGAAGGGAATTGATAAACCGATAAAAAATTCTTACTCATGGGTTAATAGTAATATCATATAACTCCATGAAAAAAAAAAATTTGTAATATACTTACTTTTCTTGTAAAAGACAAATATTTATTTCTTTGACTCTTTTTATAGTAATTTATGCTAAAAATAGCTTAGTTAAATTTACTTACATGGATTAACGGATAAGTTCGGGTTTAATAGAAAATTTTTTAAAGTAATTTTTTACGATCATAAAAATAAAGGGAAATAATAGTGAATAGCAATTTCTTCTGATTGATTATAATGCAGAAACGGGTAATTAATATTTTTAAGTCATTTTTAAACTTCTTCAGGCAACGTGGAAATAAAATTACAATATAAACAAACTACAACACTGTAAAGGATGCGAAAATTCTCCACTCATGGAAGATCCTACCACAATTACAATATCTGTTGAGCTAAAGTAAAGCTTGAGTTTGTGATCTTATCGACTTTTATGTCTGTAATTTGATGAATGTGAAAATATAGCCAATAATAGTAGAGAAAATCGAGGAAATAAAGACTTTTATTAATAATATTATTATTATACTATAAAATAATTCAAAAAAACAATTCACCTATTTGAATATTCAGATTTAATCAATACAAATAATTTTTTTCATAAAAATTAGCAGTTTTTAATCTTTTTTATTAATTAATATATTACGAAAAAAAAATATATTTAAATAAATTCCCTTACAAATTTTATTTAAACTTACAGTAAAATCATTTTATATTGAACTAGAATCACGTAATAAACGATATAAATACGGTTTACGTTTATAACTTGTTTAATTACGATTAAGAGTAATTCAAACATTATGTTAGAATTAGATAAAAATCTAGCCAAGTTGATTTCAGAATATTTGTTAAAAGAAAGCAAGAGATTACAAATATTATATAGGACTAGAATTTATACATAAGTGGTTGTTAATGTAAAAGAATTTAAGAATTTGACACAAAAAGAAGAACTATGGGACGATTTGAAGAATTTAAACAAAGATAACAAAACAATTAAATTGATATCATAGAGTTTATGATATAGAATTTATATATAAATGATTATACACTTTAATTGGAAAAAAAATAGTAAAAAAAAATAGAAGTTTGGTCAAAAATAAAAACCAAATTCAATACAACACGGAGTTAATTCAAAAAATATTGGAAAAATATTTCAATAACGTGAAAAATTAAATATGGGTAGAAAGATGTAATGAAGTGAAGGAGATCGAAGAATCTAAAGGAATCAAGAAAAAAGATTTACGATTAATTTAAGAAATACATAGTGTATTTGTATATACTATTTATATATTTCACGCTAACTAACCCGGTCGCTAGTACCGGTAGTAGACTAAAAAAAGAGAATCGTTAAAATTTATACTACGTATTTAACTATTTAAACTATTAAAAATAAGATTTTTAAAATATTTACCTTTAAGTTTATCTGTAGTCACGTTTTTTCTAATGGTATCTATTTTATCACTTGCTTTCTTGTGATTTCTTATTATTATCCATTAAAAAAAATGCGTTTAAAAAAAAATATGGTGGCAATTATATTTTCAGGGGAGAGAAACATAAATAATTGCTAAAAGTGGATAGGCGAGAAAGGAAAAAACTCTTTTAGTATGTCATAAGGAACACTATTATCATTATTGTCACCTAGGGAAGAAAAATTAGAGATAGAAGAAGCAGGCGCATTAGATGAGCAGAATCCGTCAAGGAAAAAACGCCATCGTGAATATAAAATTTTTTACAATGATTCGGAAAAATTATTATCAAAATGAGTACTGGATTGTGTGACGTAGAATAAGCACGTATCCGCATTTTTTTTTTAATTAAAAAAAAATTTTTTCTTTTCTGTGACATATACAGTAAATAATTATGAAGTTCGAACTTAATAAAATGGATCAGAAGTGCGCACTATTAAGACTAACAGCCGACCTTTGAATAGTTCATTCTGGCTTGTCTAGTATGACATTCCAGACGGTAAATTTGTTTCTTTGGGTGGAGTTCTGAAATGATTAAGAAATGTACTCATTTCTTTTTTTTATTGTAGGTTCTGGTTACTCCAGAGAGGTTTTGGATGGTAAATATTTCTTTTTAAGAATACAATTTGCTATTAACTTTTAGAAACGTACTAACGTTTCTTTTTTATATTTTGTAGGTCCTGGACTTCAATTCTTGGGTGGTAGTTGGTGGTAAGTTTCAGAATGAAATATCATATTTTTTTTTTTTTTTAGGAACGTTCTACTAACGTTTCTTTTCTCAATTTTGTAGGATTTGAATATGAGTAATGGGATGTAAGTTCTGAATTGGTTCAAAATTTTAATTTCTTTCTTTAGGGAGTGGTTTCTAATTTCACTCTTCCTTTTTTATAGGTTCAGTTTTCAATTTCTGGATATAAGTTACAAATGATTTTGAAATTTTCATTTCTTTTCTAAGAAACGTTTTGCTTATATTTCCTTTTCCATTTTGTAGGGGATTTGGCTTCAATTTTTGTATAATAGGATGCATGTTTCGATACTTCGAAACTTTTATTTTTTCTTGTGTTTGGAAACATTTTACTTTATATTTTGTAAATCCTGGGTATCAGTTCTTGAATGACGGACTTAATGGATATAAGCTTTGATATTTTGAATTTTTTTTTCTTTCTTCTTTTGGGAAATTTTTGCTAATGCTTCTTTTTTATTTTTTTGTAGATCTTGATTTTTGTTCCTTGGACAATGTATAGTATATTTCAAACTTTCGAATCTTTAGCTCTTATTTTACGAGACATTTTACTAATGTCCCTCTTTTCTTTTTGTGAATTCCGGTCCTCATTTCTTGGACAATGGGAAAGTTTCAATCATTTCAAAATTTGTTAACCCTTCTTCTTTAGAAAATGTTTATTGATGCTTTATTAATTTTGGTAGGACCTGAGTTTATATCACTTGATTTTATCTTAGACCTCGAAATTGAAAAACAAGAGATACGAACGTTGGAAGAAATTTTTCATCTTTGTTTCAATTAATAACATTAGAATAGCAAGATACAGAAAATGGTATGCTAATAAAAAAAGTCTTCATGCAAGCATTGAACATCCATATAGATTATATTATGAGTTATCCAAAGAGGAACGACCTTTGGCTGACAATAAGATTAGTAGTAACGCTATGGAGGATGCGATCAAAGCAGAATGTAATTGAAAAGATAAAATAGTCCATTATAAAAAAATAGACTTCAACCTTTTGTTTGGTTCTGGTTACTATAACTTCGATAGTTTTTTCCTAATTAAATCAGTCAAAGACTACTCGAAGAGCAGACAAGCAGAAAGTCTCCATCCAATTTTTCATTAAGGCATTTTTTTTTATTCAATTTAATTTTTGATGAATGGTACAAATATACCATAGATTGTTATTCCACATTTTCTTAGAGTGATGTACTATAAATACGTTATGTTTATTTATTCCAATAAATATTTTTTATTCATTAGGTATAGCAATGGTATTCAAATTTTTTTATGAGCGGTGCTAAACTTTATAAGCAGTAGGGATAGATATTTGCCTCGGAATGGTCAAGACCTCTGTAAAGAGTCTACAAATAACCTCATTATTTGTGTCTATTTTTATTTAAGGTTTGTTCAGATTTTAACTAGGAAACATTTACAGGAAATATATTAGTCAATTTTTCATTGTAGGTGTCTTTAATCAATTTAATGAAAATATGGTGGTTACCTCTTCTTTCTTCAGTGAAATTAAAGCATGTAACACAAAATTTAATGAAAGATTGACTGCGGAGATGAACAAAGTTAATTTCCATTGTACTGTTGAAATAACACACGTATTGGATTTTTCGTCGCAGAGGC
Source organism: Rhizophagus clarus (assembly GCA_015698045.1). Classification (NCBI taxonomy): domain Eukaryota; kingdom Fungi; phylum Glomeromycota; class Glomeromycetes; order Glomerales; family Glomeraceae; genus Rhizophagus; species Rhizophagus clarus. The sequence continues at coordinate 219,860 of BLAL01000074.1, forward strand.
ACAGAGTATTCTCGATAGGATTAATAGTATCGAGCAAATCGTTAATGATATCTATGAAGAAAAAGACAACGGGAAGAAGCAAATAGAGTTAATCACTTCACGAGTACAGCTTAATCGGAGATTAATCAATTACTTCATCCGTCAACTCTTCATCCAACATATCATCTGAGGATATTTTATGTGATATTTAGTCTCGTTTTAAACATAGTTAACAAGATTATGACCAAAAAAAATTAACTTTAATTGAAATATGTAATAGTAAAGCAAATGAAATAAGTAATTACGGTACGGGAAATATTTGTATGCAAACTGTAAAAAATTTTTATCATAAGAATAATTCTCATAGCAAAACATTAGTGTGTGGGTACGTAATAATGAGTAGTGGGAAGGAACTATTATTCTCGCTCTAGGGGCCGGCAGTAGTATGATTTTCTCTTCATACTTTTATTCCTCCCTTTAAAAGCCCACTGCTCATTTTCTTTTTTGTTTTTTAGTTATCCAATTACTTGAAAACATAAAAATGTCAAAAAAAATTTCTCATGGATAATTATGGGTAATTATTCTAGTATTAGCTAATTTTGTTACGAATGTGAAAAATGCGTAAAAATTATTACGTGACAACAATTGTTAGCAATTGTCCTATTGTGATTAAAAAAGTATTCATATACAAAATTATGCTAAATTTAATTTTTTTGTATTCCAATTACATAATTTATAAAAAAAATTGTACAACTAAAAAACATTTAAATAGACCTTATTTCCTCTTTTTTTTCTTTTTTTTTTTATCATGAAATAGTAGCCACAATTTTTTTTATGAAAAATATTTTTACTTTTTTATAATTTTAACATACATAATACACGTCTCTAAATTTTTTTTATCATTTTATCATCTATAAAAATGGATTTTTTCCATTTTAACAAAACAAAAAATTGGAAATTACCAAATGTAATGGAACACTACAAAGATAGTAATTACAATGAATTTCAAAAGTATAAACTTCACAGAATCAAAAAAGATCAATTAATCATGAAGGATAAATTAACTAATACACAAATGATGAAAAAAAAATAAAGCTACCAAAATAATTTGTACTTGGAAAGTATGTTTTGATTAATGAGTGAAACTAATCTTTATGCCATAGGAGTGTTTCCTCTCTTTTGAATCTCCCTGTTTAAAGTCTATTGGTTCTGGAAGAAGAGCTAATTATGTACCTTTTTTAAACAGTCAAAAGAGAGGCAATATTTCTATTTCTTAGGTTATGAATATGCTGGGAGAACAAGTTTTGACTGCGTGTTCTCCTAAGCAATAAACTGTCAATTTGTTCTTTAACTTTTATTTTCCTTATTAATTTTGTATACTTTTTAATGTTCTTACTGCTTTTCTTTTTTTAGAACTGAAGAAAAAAGAAATTAAATATGGAGAATTTAATTTTACAAATTAAATTTGAAGAAAAAAAGGTTGAATTATTAAAGTGTAGGGATGCCAAAAGTTCGGTTATGACCGGTCATAACCAGTTTTTGCCAGTTCAGTTTCAGTTTGGTTTTAGTCCAAGACCGACTGGTTAACCGTCAGTTTTATATATAAAAAAACTGATGAAAAAACTGATCGGTTAATTGTAAATATTTTGCAACATATCCCGAAAAAATATCTTTGTTTCAATTGAGAATAACTAAAAAACATGAATTTTAATATTTAAGTTTATAGTACTTTCCTTTTTGAAATTATAGGGAGAATTTTAATTTTTTGTGCGATGATCACGTGATTTTTGTATTGCCAAAAAATCATAAAATCAGCACTATTTTTGTAAGAAAAATTAAATGTTATTATTAAATAAAGTCATAATTAGCACTTTCTAATAATAATTTATTCGGTTTTGCAATCAGTTTTGCAGTTCAGTTTTATCAGTCGGTTTTGCGGTCGGTTCAGTTTTAGCTAAAAACTGCAGTTTTAAAACCAAAACCGAACTGAACCAACCGTTGGCATCCCTATTAGAGTGCAAGCTCAAAGTTTACAAAGAAAATGTTAAAATTAATAAGCTGAAATTACAACTTGCCTTATTTCGTAGACATAACAATATCATTTAAATTTAATTGTATTTTTTTTAATTAATAGTTTCTTTTTAAAAGATTTTAAAGCTTCTCCAGTTTTCATAAATTGTTTTATAAAGCATCATTATCTTTATTATCAAAACATCTTGACTATATTTAGCTATAGTAAATTTATCAGAATTAGATATTCAAGAATATAAATAGAATGTATTATGCTTTGATGTACAGTACTTAAAAAAAAAATTGTCTATTATAAAATTCATTTTAATTAGGAAAGTTAGAAAATTATTGTAAATTAATATTTTTCATTCTGATTAATATTTTGTATCTAGAAAGCAAAAATAATTGTATTATAGCAATTAATTCAAATTATTATTGGTAAACTTATACAAGATCTCATTTTAATACGTATTCCAAACTTCAGTTTAGAAATCCAAGTTTTGGATTTTTTCGATCATTTCAACCTTGTGGAAATTAGAAGTATATGAATAAATAAATTCATGCAAATGTAAGTTATTTTCTCTGATTTCATGATCATGACCATGAACATAGAAAGGTATTTGGCATTCATTGATAATATTAATACATATGTTGGTCCTTTCCTCTAAGGAATATAAAACTTTTAACCATTTATGTGTAGCCCACTGGTGAAAGCTTTTGTAATATAGTTAAATAATATTCCAAGAATTTCACAAATTTCTTGAATTTCTACCATTCTATATTCACTTAATTATTCACTAATATAAAAATCTAACAAATGTGATAAACACATCTATTTTCATTACCAAATGTATAGAATTACTCAATTCTAAGAAGTCAGAGTTCTATGATTTTTTTTCTCATGTATATATAGGATGTTTGTTGAATACTTTTCAGATAAATGAATAACTTATTATTATCATCTTTTCACACATATTACGCAATACACCTTAACCAACTTTCACATTCTATTAAAAATATATATGCCAACATCTCACAACTTGAAAATATTCGCTAATAATGAAAGAAGCGAGTAGTATTCATCCTAAAGTGAAAGAACTGTTGAATTAAAAAGTGACCAACTATATAATAAAAAAGGATTATCAATGAATGAAAACAACTGCAAATATGGCCCAGTGGAACTGATATTTTTAACAGATTAATTTTATTAGAATAGTCTCATCTTTTGGAATGAGTAAAAGAGATAAACTGATCAAAAAAATGTGTTGCAATAATGTGAAGATGATTTTACAAAAGAAATGGAATGGGCAAAATTAGAAATTTGGAAAAAAATAACCAAACAGATTAAAATGGAAAATGTAGCTTATATTAATACTGAATCCCAATGTTTCAAGATGAACACGGTAGTTTTGTGGATGGTATACGACCATTAAAGAAAAATTTGGAAGTGCCAATATAATAACAAAATAAGATACATCAAATCTTGTGAAGCTGACAGTAAATCCTTAAAAGAGAAAGACAAAAAAATGCACAATCATCTTCTTATATTACTTTATCTAAAGAGGATATTCAAGGAATAAGAAAAACTCTTATGTTTGCAGAAAAGTCTATCGTTATGTTAGAGAACCAAAAACAAAGATTGGAATATATTATATCTACAAAGAAAGAAAAAATTATTACTCTCTATGATTTGTTTACTTCTATCATGTCTAGTCAGGCAAATGATAGTACTATAAAACCAAAAAAATACATCACTACATATGAAAGAGATTGGTACAATTTGCATAATGATACTGATATTAACTCAGAGATTCAAAAAAAATATACTTTTTAAAAGAAAAAATGTGACACAAGAACAGAACATTCTGGTAATGCCACATGCCATGAGTATTACAGTTGGATAATGAAGAGGAATAAATTTTCCAAAAATGTCTGGTAATAGAAGAGATAAATTTGGCTAAAAATTTGAATAAGACTTGTATCATAGCATACTGGATTTGATATATTTCAAAAGTTAGATTATTACTAATTATTATTTATTTATTTATTTATTTATTTAATGATAAAGATCAGGAAATGGAATACAGCAAGACATTGATCCTATAGGATAATGGACTACAAGTCTACTTTTCTATACTACCAGTACAACCCATATAAATAAACCATACAATCCAACCTGATATTAGGCTCTCCTTCCTAAAAGGTAGAGAAATGCCTGGGTAAGCAAGTGAACTAACAACTGAAAACCTAACAAAGCAAAAAATTAGGAAAATATAATGTAAAAAAAAAGGTAAAAGAAAAAAGAAAAATAGGGTAATATAACAAGCATACAATTCATAGAAAACAAAATTAAACTATTTAAATGGGGCAATACTAGAGTTCTGAATGGGTAAGGGTCAATTCGGATTACCTGTCGGGTTGACCCAAAATATTCAGGTCGGGTCATCAAATTCAATACCTGGTATCAGGTCAGGTTACAGGTTTGACCTGACCTCCCTATAAAAAATAAATGTCCGGAAAATGTTATCAAAAATGTCTGGAAAATGTCCGGAATAAATCTGATGTGTCCGGAAAATGTCCACTTTTTTGGTACATGTCTGACACACTTCTGATACTTAAAATTTTGACATGTCCTAACTTTGTCCTGAATTCGTCCAGTATTTGTTCGGTATAAAATTTTGGACAAATTCTGGACAGTTAAACCTGGACAAATTCTGGACATAGTAAAAAAACCAGATAGACAAATTCCGGACATGAAAAAGTTCAGGACAAATTCTGGATACTATTTCCAAAAAAGGATAAATTAATTTTGTAAAAAAATGCAAAAAGCACAAAACTGACATTCAAAACCTTTTCTGTCGTACTAATTAAAATTGCAGAGCAGGCAAAAATACTATATATCTATGATATAAAAATTTTGGGTTAAGGAATAATGATGATCATCTATCCATTGATCATCTTTTGTGGCAAAATTTTACGAAAATACATTTCCGGACAATTTCAGGACAAATTCCTAATATCCCGAAAATGCAGTGTTTTCGGAACAGTTTCCGGACACACAGTGTCCAGAATTTCCGGACAATATTTTAGAATTTTTTTCCGGACATTTTCTGGACATTATCCGGACACTTATTTTTTATAGGGCCTGATTGACCCGTTAACCCGAAATCAATTTAATAAAAAAAAGTTCTGTGATATTTTTAATTAATCTAATGAAAAAACGTTGCAAAACATTTTTTCAGTGTATATTTATTAATAAAAAACATTTCGCAACATTTTTTTTAATTAGCTTTATGAAAAAATGTTGTGAAACGTTTTTTCAGTATATTTTTACTAATAAACTAGGGTACTTTAGGTACTGTGAGTGAGTTTATTGATAATATTTATAAAAATACAGTATATAAATAAATATAAAATTAAAATTTTGCTAGTTCTAATAATATAAATTATAAGTATTGTACATTGAATCAAATTTTTGTTGCAATCTATCTAATTCTAATAACATTGAATTATCTACTTTAATTGCATCTGGATCAAAAGAACGAATTTCTATATTCTGCCAAGATGTAGCACGGCTCATTGATACATAGGCTTGTCCATTAGCAAACATTTGTGTGTCTAATGATACAGTTGTATGTGGTAAAGTAAGACCTTGTGTCTTATGTACAGTTAATGCAAATGCATTTTGAAGTGGAAATTGTGTTCTTTGTGCTGAAGCTCCATTGAAATTAAAATAAGCTGTTATTTTTTCTACTATTACTTGATTTATTCCAGATTTTACAGGAAATACTACTTCTATATGATCTTCATCTATTAATTTTGTTATTATACCAATTGATCCATTACAAAGTTCTTCATTGAATAATTTGTTTGTTAAAAACATAACTCTTGCACCTTCTCTTATTATTAATTCAGATGGAAGATTAGTATAATGCTTAAATTGTTTATCATACTCTTTTGGTATGCATTGTATATGATTAATGGAATCATCAGCTACTGATATTAAAGATTCAGAAGATATGTCTTTAAAAATAGGAAGAAAACCACAAATTAAATTATTAATTGAATCAGCTTCATTACGAAATCCAAGAATATATGTAGTATCAAGTGATGCCGAATTTTTTTGATGATAGGATCTTACTTTTTCTTCAATTAATTTTTTTGTTTGTATGCTTACATTACCTAATCGAATTTCCTGTAATATGTTGTAAAATAATTTATCACTTTGTTGTCGGTGAGCAGTAGTTAAAAAAAGTGGAAAAAATTCTTGCCATTCTGGTGCATAAAAAACTTGTTGTCCATTAACAGGTGGAAGTTGAGCAAGATCTCCAATAAGTAAAGTTTGAATTCCACCAAAAGGAACTGGTATTTTATTTATTTTTGCAAATAATGAACTAATAAATGATAAAAGATTTGCTGATACCATTGACACTTCATCTATTATAATAGCTTTGATTTTGCTAAGTTCTTGCATTTGTTGATTATTATAGAAAGACAAAGTTTCAAAATAATTTTGAGTATTTCTAATATGTAATGCTGAATGTATAGTTTGACCACCAATATTTATTGCTGCAACTCCAGTAGGTGCCATTAACAAATAATTAATATTACTATTAGTTAAAAAAGTTTTAATTTGCTGTATCATAAAAGATTTACCAGTACCTGCTGAACCTGTTAAAAAAAAGTATGGGTGTTTAAAATATTCTTTTTTTCCCCAAGTATTTGTAAGAATATTATATATTTTATATTGATCATTAGAAAACATTATTGATGAAAGATTTGTTGAAATATTAGGTTGATGCATTAAATTAATTAATTGATTACCAATTAATTGTTGCAAATCAACATGTAAAGAAGTTACTAAATTATCAATTAAAATTTGAAAATTTGTTGTATATGTATGAATTTTAGATTGGGTTGAATTTTGTATATAATTTATGACTGTTAAATATTCATCAGGAAATTCAGCTTCAAAACGAGCTTTGTATGTTGAATGAAACATTTTTAAATCAGCCTCACTTCGAGCAGGCAATCTGAGTAATAATTGCTGATAAAAAAATGATTCTGAATGTTGAACTGTTAAGTGTTGAAATCGTACAAGAATTTCTTTTTGCCTTTTTCTTACAAAACGATTTTTTTTATCTATATAATATATTCCATTTGTTGGTTGCTTATTCTGTATAATAAATTTACGATGGTATAATGGATATGTTATATCATTAAATATATCATCAGATGGACGATCAAAATATTTATCAATTGCATCATCCCAATATGGAGATAATTGTTCTTCTTGTTGTAATAAATAAAGTGGTTTAACTGATTTATTTCTTATTTCAGGAGGAATAGAAGGTAAAAATTCAACAGCAATTGTTGATCGACATATTGAATTTCCAAGTAAAAGAATCATTAATTCCATTGATCCAAGACGTCTTGCTAAAATATGTTTTCTAAATGCATCAGGTTCAGTAATATCAAAATATTCTATAGGTTCAGATTTTGTAACATACTTAGTCATATACTTTGCAAATTGACGTGTTGTTACATATTGAAAATTAACATGACCATTCCATAAAAATAAAGTTGGTGCATGGTAAGGAACAACATATAAATCTTCTTCCTTAGTGCGTCGATAAATATATCTTAAAGATTTAGGATCTTCATATGTAGAATTTGAATAAGGTTGAGGAAAACCTTTTTTACAACGTGAACCAGATGGAGCAGGACCTCCACAACGTGAATCACATGTATGAATTTGATGCTTTTTCACTAATTCATATAATTCTGGTTCTAAATTAGGATCAGGCATATCTGCTCTAATAACATTTGAATCAATTAATTCTGGAATTGATTTGGACAAATAAGCAATTCCATGTGTATGAATTGCTCCACGGTTTTGAAATTCATCTCTTTCAAAATGATGTAACCAATTTCCCCAATCAGTTAAATTTGGATTTTTCCAAAGGTATTGATGTATTGATGATAAACGATGATGATAATGTAAATAAGTATGAAAAGGCCGATTTGAAGGAAGTGTATCTTTATTGTCAGTTTTTGATAAAATATCATGTAAATGTGTCCAATGATTTTCAGCCATAGTCATTGTATAAAAAATTTGTGGAAGTCCAAAACTTTTAACCATTGTATTAATATGATATTCTTTTTGACGAAAATAAGAATCACCAGTTCTAATATAAGAAGGAATTGTTGTTGTTTTTGTTTCATTTATAATAGGCCGACCAGTATAAATACTATTTGTAATAAAATCTGCAGTTGTTAATTGTTGTGATGAAGCAACATTACGTTGATTTAATATTCGAGTTCTATTTTGATGATTTCTTAATTTTTCAATTGTTAAATATATATAATGAGGCCAATACCATGATAAACGCCATCTTGGATCAGGACAAAGCAATAATGATTTTGCATAATTACCTAAGCTATCTTTAATATATCTATTTGTATTTTCACGTTTATAAAATCCTTTTCCATATGGAAAAAGATCAGGAAATAAAAGTGGCTCAATATTATCATCATAAAAAGATATTGGCAATTCTTTATTATTAGGATCAGTTAAGAATCCTGCCATTAATCGAGTATAATGAAAATCTTCATTATGTATTTCTGTATCAAAATCATAAGGAGATAATACTACTCCAGATGGACGTACATTAATATCAAATATTGGTTGTGCTTGATTTTGAGAAATATTACTAGGTGAAGCAGATGGAAAAATAATTGGAGGTCCATTCCATGTTCCACGATTTATTAAAGTTTGATGATATGGTTTAAAGTAAGGATTATGATCACGTAACCATGCTGCTGCTGCATCAAGTGAAGGATGGTACCATGAATTTGAATTATTATTATTTAATATAGCACCAATAGCACCAGAATATAATGCAAGTGCATTAATATTTTTTGAATATTTAAAAGTTCCAGTTAAGTGCCGATAATTAGTATAAGCATTTGTATTTGGAACACGGCCTAATGAACAACTAAGGTGAATAGGTGATAAATAAATCCGGTAATATGGGGGTACATCATAAATCTCATCTGGAATGGGATCAGGAACTGGTATTTTAAGACGATTTTGAGAATTAAAGCAAGAAGAACATGTTGCTATTCGTTTGGGTTTGGAGTTATCTGTATGAAAAACTAATTTAATTTGTGGGATATTTTGATATACTATTTCTAGAGGATATTGAATATTTGCATTATATAACTCCCATTTTGCTTTTGTTGGATATTGTAATCGAGAACAATAACTGCATGGAACACATGGGTATTGAGTAAGAACATTTTTGTTAAAATGGTTTTTTAAATTATGGAGTTTTGTAGAAGGATTCCAAACTGGAAAATAGGCTCTAAAAGTGATTTCAGATGAATGAGAAAAAACTTGAACTGGATTTCTAGAATGACTTGCATTTGCATTTTGACGAATTGTAGAGCTTGAAAATAATGAATTATCAAAATTTTCATCATCTGAAAGTGTTTCAAAATCATTGTCAGATAATTCAACTCTCCAGTAAGTAATATTTGAATTCATGGTTATTTATTATAAAGAAATTATAAGAATATAATAAAATTATTTGAAATAGAATAAAGAGAATTTTTTATTGCCTGCTTTTATTTCTTTTAAAGTGTAATTTGCCACAAAAATTTGGCCGCAGGCACAGTAATGGCACAGTAAATTTACTGCAAAGTTCAGCCATATACACAGTAAATTTGCACAGTAGTGGTACAGTAAATTGCCACATACACAGTAAATTTGCACAGTAGTGGCACAGTAAATTTACTATAAAGTTCAGCCACATGCACAGTAAATTTGCACAGTAGTGGTACAGTAAATTGCCACATACACAGTAAATTTGCACAGTAGTGGCACAGTAAATTTACTATAAAGTTCAGCCACATGCACAGTAAATTTGCACAGTAATGGCACAGTAAATTTACTGCAAAGTTTTACCACATACACAATAAATTTTGCACAGTATATTTTTCAATATTACTGCAATACCATAAAGAATTTGTAAGTTAGCCGGATTATATATGATGGCTTATTCAATAGTCATCAAATTAATCAAATAATAAAGAACAATTATTTTTATTTAAAAAAAAATAACTTTTATTAATATACTTCGAAATTTAATTGATTTTAATAATATGTGATTTATTAATAAAATATTTTATATTGGTTTTAATAATAAAATATATAATCATGGTTTGAACTACAGCTTAAACTGATTTAGCAATTTATAGTAATTACTTATTTAATTATTTTAAATACATTAAAGTTAAATATTTCTATAAATTAGTTATTATAATTAAAAAAACAAACTTTATTTAACACTTGCTTTATTTAAATGTAAACTTTATTTAAACGCAAATTTTATTTAATAAACCTTTACATTATTATATATATTGGTAGAGAAAAAGTTTGAATTTTGATATCAATAAAGCATAAACTATGAAAAAAAAGTTAAAATGTACTATGAAATTATGGCTAAACTAATAAAGAAATATATAATTTCTTATTACTCTTGTTTTTTTCTATAATTGCGTTTTTGTCTTTGCTGAGTTTGGGTTGAATTTCTATTATAGGTTCGCTTTGATTTAACATTTTTAACCTGTTGTTCATCATTTTGTTGTTCCTCATCTTCTTGCTCCTTATTTTGCTGTTCATCTTGCAATTCATCCTGTTCAACTCCTTCTTCATTTTGTCCATTATTATTATTTTTATTTGAAGATCTTTTATAAGTACGTTTAGATTTATTTTGTTGATCTTCCTGTTTCTCTTCTAAGTCACATAAATCTGACAAATACCGTTTTTTAGATTGAGTAATATCCTGCCCACAATTTGCTAAACCAGAAATTGAATTATATGATTTTAAAGTAGTTTCAATTTTTGAAGTATCTGGCTGGTAAATTTGAGATTGTTGTAATTTTTGAGTTTTAAACTTTTTGTAAAAATCGTAAAACTCATTAAATTCAGCATCATTTGTTGATTGATTTAGATCTTTTGGTTTAGTAATTGATTGATTATCTGAAGCATCCTCCATAATGATTGAATTTGTCCTTAATGTTTCACTTTGATCAGCATCTTCCATAATGACTGAATCTGATCTTAAAATTTCATTTTGATTATCATTTTCAATATCTTCCATGATGACCGAATTTGTTCTTGAAATTTCACTTTGATCATTATTTTCAGTATCCTCTATGACAACTACTGAATTAGTATCAATATCACTTGAATTATGTTGAGGAATTTTATGAGTGACTTTTTGGGAACGAATTTGAGATGAAATAATTTTTTGTGGTGTTTGTGGTGTGGATGATGCAGATCTTCTTTGGGCAAATACATTTGTTAATGAATTTGGAGAATTTGAAGACTTAGAAATCTGAGACAAAGTATTTGCTTGTTTGAATCTAGCATCATAGTCAATTATTTTTGCATCAACCTGCGTAAATGTTTCTTTTTCATTAGTTGAGTAAGTCGCCTCATAAAAGCCACCAACAAAAAAATAGGCATAGTCTAACCATTTTTCACTCACTGAATCAAACCATGTTGCATCTTTAGAGTAGCCTATTTCAAAATTAATTTTACGAGCGTTCTTATGAAATGATGAATAAATGGATGTACTTGTTTTAACGAGTTTCATATTATCAACTGTAATCAAGGGTTCATAGGCGGTTGTTGCGATATTTACAAAAGGTTTCGTTGAAGGGATCTGCATTGGATCCCATGGTATCGGTTGATTATTTTGATCTAATTTTGGATCAATTATACATGCCATTTCTACTGAAAGCTATTTATGCAGAAAAAAAATATTATTTTTAAAATATAGAAAAGTAGACTATTTAAAAATAATATAATTACCATTAGCTTTTGGTCGTCAACTGTAAACTTTCCTCCTAGGAGGACTAAGTCACCTTCATGATAGGGTTCATTATAAGCATGACGAGCATTAAAAAATTGTTTAAAAGTAAAGCGGTGATTAGTTTCAGTAATTTTGTCTCTATAAATTGCATCACCATAGGCAATTTGATTTGCTGTTCTCAAATGAACAATAAGTCCAATAACAGTTAGCGTGGCTGTCATCGTGAAAAAGTTGGAGTGAGGCGCAGTAAAGTTATTTTTGCAAAAAAGAGAACGGGAAAAAGAGATACAGATTTTTTTTTTGCAATAAATTTTTTTTATAGATTTCGAATGTATTACAAAAAAATTTTTATTTGGCGTAACGTAACATAAATGAATTCCGATTTTTTTCTTTAAGATACCAATATATAGAATCTGATGTAAATTTATTAATTACTTAAACAAGACAATGAATAAAATAATAATTAATTTTTAAATTGAAAAAAAAAGCTTTTGAAATTCTTAGACAAAATGTGTGAAATTATTTATTTTTTTTTTTTTTTAGGATTAAAGAATAAATATTACACAATCAAAAAAAGAGTAATCGACATATTTTTGATTATTTTATTTATTATAATTAGAATCTATCTTGTTTAATTAGCTAATTAATTAAATTAATATTGTTTATAAATAAAAAGGAACAATTTGGTACACAACTACAGAGAGTACAATTAATTTGATATACTTTAAAAAATGAAACAAAAATATTTTATTATTAAATTTCACATTACTGCGCAACAATATTACTTTGCGTAACTGATAATATTTGCGCAGGTGTTAGTTTTTTTTAACATTGCGTATGCAAAATTTTTTACCCGTGTAACTATTTCTATTAACCTATTAAGAACTCTCTGTTACACTATAAATAATAAAGTATATATGAACTTTAAGAAAAATTTGCAATTCTTGCAAATTTTTCTTTTTCTTTTAAGGATAGCCCTGCGGGCATGATTGTTTAAAATAATTTTCAAAATATTGAAAATAATTCATTTTATTTCATTTTATGTGCAGAAAAATTAGTTTTTGAATAAATTTATTTTTTTGCAAAGGATCAACATACGAGGCTAAAAAGTGTAATTTATTTGTGATGGCTCAACTTAATTAATAATATTACTGACACAGGCGAGGTCAGTGACAAAAGTTTCCTAAAGAAAGTGTTCAAAATAATCAAATAAAAAAATAAAAAAAAATTTCCTTTGTATGTACTGTACATGTTCATGTACATGTTCAATGTTCTGTTCATAGTACATAAAGTACATATACATAAAGATTAAATGGACCGTTTTTTACCAAAAAGGAAATTATTTTTGATTTCATGGCAATTTAGCATGTGGATTATCTACAAAATTAGATTAGATTGATGATAGAATGAAATAGAAATTTCTATGCAAAATACGCCGGGAATGTACTTTCAAAAATGGAATGATTTACAGATTTATTCCATTTTTGCAAAAAACGGCTAACAAATGCTTATCTGTGTGTTAAAAAATGTTTCACAACATTTTTTTAATTAATTTTATGAAATAACGTTGCGAAACATTTTTTCAGTGTATTTTATTAATAAAAAAACATTTCACAACATTTTTTTTAAATAGCTTTATAAAAAATATTTTGCAACATTTTTTTAATTAGCTTTATAAAAAAATGTTGCGAAATGTTTTTTTTTAATTAGCTTTATGAAAAAACGTTGCAAAACGTTTTTTCAGTATATTTTTACTAATAAAAAAACGTTTCGCAACATTTTTTTAATTAATTTTGTGAAAAAATATTGCGAAATGTTTTTTCAGTGTATTTTATTAATAAACTAGGGTACTTTAGGTACTGTGAGTGAGTTTATTGATAATATTTATAAAAATACAGTATATAAATAAATATAAAATTAAAATTTTGCTAGTTCTAATAATATAAATTATAAGTATTGTACATTGAATCAAATTTTTGTTGCAATCTATCTAATTCTAATAACATTGAATTATCTACTTTAATTGCATCTGGATCAAAAGAACGAATTTCTATATTCTGCCAAGATGTAGCACGGCTCATTGATACATAGGCTTGTCCATTAGCAAACATTTGTGTGTCTAATGATACAGTTGTATGTGGTAAAGTAAGACCTTGTGTCTTATGTACAGTTAATGCAAATGCATTTTGAAGTGGAAATTGTGTTCTTTGTGCTGAAGCTCCATTGAAATTAAAATAAGCTGTTATTTTTTCTACTATTACTTGATTTATTCCAGATTTTACAGGAAATACTACTTCTATATGATCTTCATCTATTAATTTTGTTATTATACCAATTGATCCATTACAAAGTTCTTCATTGAATAATTTGTTTGTTAAAAACATAACTCTTGCACCTTCTCTTATTATTAATTCAGATGGAAGATTAGTATAATGCTTAAATTGTTTATCATACTCTTTTGGTATGCATTGTATATGATTAATGGAATCATCAGCTACTGATATTAAAGATTCAGAAGATATGTCTTTAAAAATAGGAAGAAAACCACAAATTAAATTATTAATTGAATCAGCTTCATTACGAAATCCAAGAATATATGTAGTATCAAGTGATGCCGAATTTTTTTGATGATAGGATCTTACTTTTTCTTCAATTAATTTTTTTGTTTGTATGCTTACATTACCTAATCGAATTTCCTGTAATATGTTGTAAAATAATTTATCACTTTGTTGTCGGTGAGCAGTAGTTAAAAAAAGTGGAAAAAATTCTTGCCATTCTGGTGCATAAAAAACTTGTTGTCCATTAACAGGTGGAAGTTGAGCAAGATCTCCAATAAGTAAAGTTTGAATTCCACCAAAAGGAACTGGTATTTTATTTATTTTTGCAAATAATGAACTAATAAATGATAAAAGATTTGCTGATACCATTGACACTTCATCTATTATAATAGCTTTGATTTTGCTAAGTTCTTGCATTTGTTGATTATTATAGAAAGACAAAGTTTCAAAATAATTTTGAGTATTTCTAATATGTAATGCTGAATGTATAGTTTGACCACCAATATTTATTGCTGCAACTCCAGTAGGTGCCATTAACAAATAATTAATATTACTATTAGTTAAAAAAGTTTTAATTTGCTGTATCATAAAAGATTTACCAGTACCTGCTGAACCTGTTAAAAAAAAGTATGGGTGTTTAAAATATTCTTTTTTTCCCCAAGTATTTGTAAGAATATTATATATTTTATATTGATCATTAGAAAACATTATTGATGAAAGATTTGTTGAAATATTAGGTTGATGCATTAAATTAATTAATTGATTACCAATTAATTGTTGCAAATCAACATGTAAAGAAGTTACTAAATTATCAATTAAAATTTGAAAAT
Organism: Rhizophagus clarus; assembly: GCA_015698045.1. Taxonomy (NCBI): domain Eukaryota; kingdom Fungi; phylum Glomeromycota; class Glomeromycetes; order Glomerales; family Glomeraceae; genus Rhizophagus; species Rhizophagus clarus. The sequence continues at coordinate 235,121 of BLAL01000074.1, forward strand.
TTGTTGTATATGTATGAATTTTAGATTGGGTTGAATTTTGTATATAATTTATGACTGTTAAATATTCATCAGGAAATTCAGCTTCAAAACGAGCTTTGTATGTTGAATGAAACATTTTTAAATCAGCCTCACTTCGAGCAGGCAATCTGAGTAATAATTGCTGATAAAAAAATGATTCTGAATGTTGAACTGTTAAGTGTTGAAATCGTACAAGAATTTCTTTTTGCCTTTTTCTTACAAAACGATTTTTTTTATCTATATAATATATTCCATTTGTTGGTTGCTTATTCTGTATAATAAATTTACGATGGTATAATGGATATGTTATATCATTAAATATATCATCAGATGGACGATCAAAATATTTATCAATTGCATCATCCCAATATGGAGATAATTGTTCTTCTTGTTGTAATAAATAAAGTGGTTTAACTGATTTATTTCTTATTTCAGGAGGAATAGAAGGTAAAAATTCAACAGCAATTGTTGATCGACATATTGAATTTCCAAGTAAAAGAATCATTAATTCCATTGATCCAAGACGTCTTGCTAAAATATGTTTTCTAAATGCATCAGGTTCAGTAATATCAAAATATTCTATAGGTTCAGATTTTGTAACATACTTAGTCATATACTTTGCAAATTGACGTGTTGTTACATATTGAAAATTAACATGACCATTCCATAAAAATAAAGTTGGTGCATGGTAAGGAACAACATATAAATCTTCTTCCTTAGTGCGTCGATAAATATATCTTAAAGATTTAGGATCTTCATATGTAGAATTTGAATAAGGTTGAGGAAAACCTTTTTTACAACGTGAACCAGATGGAGCAGGACCTCCACAACGTGAATCACATGTATGAATTTGATGCTTTTTCACTAATTCATATAATTCTGGTTCTAAATTAGGATCAGGCATATCTGCTCTAATAACATTTGAATCAATTAATTCTGGAATTGATTTGGACAAATAAGCAATTCCATGTGTATGAATTGCTCCACGGTTTTGAAATTCATCTCTTTCAAAATGATGTAACCAATTTCCCCAATCAGTTAAATTTGGATTTTTCCAAAGGTATTGATGTATTGATGATAAACGATGATGATAATGTAAATAAGTATGAAAAGGCCGATTTGAAGGAAGTGTATCTTTATTGTCAGTTTTTGATAAAATATCATGTAAATGTGTCCAATGATTTTCAGCCATAGTCATTGTATAAAAAATTTGTGGAAGTCCAAAACTTTTAACCATTGTATTAATATGATATTCTTTTTGACGAAAATAAGAATCACCAGTTCTAATATAAGAAGGAATTGTTGTTGTTTTTGTTTCATTTATAATAGGCCGACCAGTATAAATACTATTTGTAATAAAATCTGCAGTTGTTAATTGTTGTGATGAAGCAACATTACGTTGATTTAATATTCGAGTTCTATTTTGATGATTTCTTAATTTTTCAATTGTTAAATATATATAATGAGGCCAATACCATGATAAACGCCATCTTGGATCAGGACAAAGCAATAATGATTTTGCATAATTACCTAAGCTATCTTTAATATATCTATTTGTATTTTCACGTTTATAAAATCCTTTTCCATATGGAAAAAGATCAGGAAATAAAAGTGGCTCAATATTATCATCATAAAAAGATATTGGCAATTCTTTATTATTAGGATCAGTTAAGAATCCTGCCATTAATCGAGTATAATGAAAATCTTCATTATGTATTTCTGTATCAAAATCATAAGGAGATAATACTACTCCAGATGGACGTACATTAATATCAAATATTGGTTGTGCTTGATTTTGAGAAATATTACTAGGTGAAGCAGATGGAAAAATAATTGGAGGTCCATTCCATGTTCCACGATTTATTAAAGTTTGATGATATGGTTTAAAGTAAGGATTATGATCACGTAACCATGCTGCTGCTGCATCAAGTGAAGGATGGTACCATGAATTTGAATTATTATTATTTAATATAGCACCAATAGCACCAGAATATAATGCAAGTGCATTAATATTTTTTGAATATTTAAAAGTTCCAGTTAAGTGCCGATAATTAGTATAAGCATTTGTATTTGGAACACGGCCTAATGAACAACTAAGGTGAATAGGTGATAAATAAATCCGGTAATATGGGGGTACATCATAAATCTCATCTGGAATGGGATCAGGAACTGGTATTTTAAGACGATTTTGAGAATTAAAGCAAGAAGAACATGTTGCTATTCGTTTGGGTTTGGAGTTATCTGTATGAAAAACTAATTTAATTTGTGGGATATTTTGATATACTATTTCTAGAGGATATTGAATATTTGCATTATATAACTCCCATTTTGCTTTTGTTGGATATTGTAATCGAGAACAATAACTGCATGGAACACATGGGTATTGAGTAAGAACATTTTTGTTAAAATGGTTTTTTAAATTATGGAGTTTTGTAGAAGGATTCCAAACTGGAAAATAGGCTCTAAAAGTGATTTCAGATGAATGAGAAAAAACTTGAACTGGATTTCTAGAATGACTTGCATTTGCATTTTGACGAATTGTAGAGCTTGAAAATAATGAATTATCAAAATTTTCATCATCTGAAAGTGTTTCAAAATCATTGTCAGATAATTCAACTCTCCAGTAAGTAATATTTGAATTCATGGTTATTTATTATAAAGAAATTATAAGAATATAATAAAATTATTTGAAATAGAATAAAGAGAATTTTTTATTGCCTGCTTTTATTTCTTTTAAAGTGTAATTTGCCACAAAAATTTGGCCGCAGGCACAGTAATGGCACAGTAAATTTACTGCAAAGTTCAGCCATATACACAGTAAATTTGCACAGTAGTGGTACAGTAAATTGCCACATACACAGTAAATTTGCACAGTAGTGGCACAGTAAATTTACTATAAAGTTCAGCCACATGCACAGTAAATTTGCACAGTAGTGGTACAGTAAATTGCCACATACACAGTAAATTTGCACAGTAGTGGCACAGTAAATTTACTATAAAGTTCAGCCACATGCACAGTAAATTTGCACAGTAATGGCACAGTAAATTTACTGCAAAGTTTTACCACATACACAATAAATTTTGCACAGTATATTTTTCAATATTACTGCAATACCATAAAGAATTTGTAAGTTAGCCGGATTATATATGATGGCTTATTCAATAGTCATCAAATTAATCAAATAATAAAGAACAATTATTTTTATTTAAAAAAAAATAACTTTTATTAATATACTTCGAAATTTAATTGATTTTAATAATATGTGATTTATTAATAAAATATTTTATATTGGTTTTAATAATAAAATATATAATCATGGTTTGAACTACAGCTTAAACTGATTTAGCAATTTATAGTAATTACTTATTTAATTATTTTAAATACATTAAAGTTAAATATTTCTATAAATTAGTTATTATAATTAAAAAACAAACTTTATTTAACACTTGCTTTATTTAAATGTAAACTTTATTTAAACGCAAATTTTATTTAATAAACCTTTACATTATTATATATATTGGTAGAGAAAAAGTTTGAATTTTGATATCAATAAAGCATAAACTATGAAAAAAAAGTTAAAATGTACTATGAAATTATGGCTAAACTAATAAAGAAATATATAATTTCTTATTACTCTTGTTTTTTTCTATAATTGCGTTTTTGTCTTTGCTGAGTTTGGGTTGAATTTCTATTATAGGTTCGCTTTGATTTAACATTTTTAACCTGTTGTTCATCATTTTGTTGTTCCTCATCTTCTTGCTCCTTATTTTGCTGTTCATCTTGCAATTCATCCTGTTCAACTCCTTCTTCATTTTGTCCATTATTATTATTTTTATTTGAAGATCTTTTATAAGTACGTTTAGATTTATTTTGTTGATCTTCCTGTTTCTCTTCTAAGTCACATAAATCTGACAAATACCGTTTTTTAGATTGAGTAATATCCTGCCCACAATTTGCTAAACCAGAAATTGAATTATATGATTTTAAAGTAGTTTCAATTTTTGAAGTATCTGGCTGGTAAATTTGAGATTGTTGTAATTTTTGAGTTTTAAACTTTTTGTAAAAATCGTAAAACTCATTAAATTCAGCATCATTTGTTGATTGATTTAGATCTTTTGGTTTAGTAATTGATTGATTATCTGAAGCATCCTCCATAATGATTGAATTTGTCCTTAATGTTTCACTTTGATCAGCATCTTCCATAATGACTGAATCTGATCTTAAAATTTCATTTTGATTATCATTTTCAATATCTTCCATGATGACCGAATTTGTTCTTGAAATTTCACTTTGATCATTATTTTCAGTATCCTCTATGACAACTACTGAATTAGTATCAATATCACTTGAATTATGTTGAGGAATTTTATGAGTGACTTTTTGGGAACGAATTTGAGATGAAATAATTTTTTGTGGTGTTTGTGGTGTGGATGATGCAGATCTTCTTTGGGCAAATACATTTGTTAATGAATTTGGAGAATTTGAAGACTTAGAAATCTGAGACAAAGTATTTGCTTGTTTGAATCTAGCATCATAGTCAATTATTTTTGCATCAACCTGCGTAAATGTTTCTTTTTCATTAGTTGAGTAAGTCGCCTCATAAAAGCCACCAACAAAAAAATAGGCATAGTCTAACCATTTTTCACTCACTGAATCAAACCATGTTGCATCTTTAGAGTAGCCTATTTCAAAATTAATTTTACGAGCGTTCTTATGAAATGATGAATAAATGGATGTACTTGTTTTAACGAGTTTCATATTATCAACTGTAATCAAGGGTTCATAGGCGGTTGTTGCGATATTTACAAAAGGTTTCGTTGAAGGGATCTGCATTGGATCCCATGGTATCGGTTGATTATTTTGATCTAATTTTGGATCAATTATACATGCCATTTCTACTGAAAGCTATTTATGCAGAAAAAAAATATTATTTTTAAAATATAGAAAAGTAGACTATTTAAAAATAATATAATTACCATTAGCTTTTGGTCGTCAACTGTAAACTTTCCTCCTAGGAGGACTAAGTCACCTTCATGATAGGGTTCATTATAAGCATGACGAGCATTAAAAAATTGTTTAAAAGTAAAGCGGTGATTAGTTTCAGTAATTTTGTCTCTATAAATTGCATCACCATAGGCAATTTGATTTGCTGTTCTCAAATGAACAATAAGTCCAATAACAGTTAGCGTGGCTGTCATCGTGAAAAAGTTGGAGTGAGGCGCAGTAAAGTTATTTTTGCAAAAAAGAGAACGGGAAAAAGAGATACAGATTTTTTTTTTGCAATAAATTTTTTTTATAGATTTCGAATGTATTACAAAAAAATTTTTATTTGGCGTAACGTAACATAAATGAATTCCGATTTTTTTCTTTAAGATACCAATATATAGAATCTGATGTAAATTTATTAATTACTTAAACAAGACAATGAATAAAATAATAATTAATTTTTAAATTGAAAAAAAAAGCTTTTGAAATTCTTAGACAAAATGTGTGAAATTATTTATTTTTTTTTTTTTTTAGGATTAAAGAATAAATATTACACAATCAAAAAAAAGAGTAATCGACATATTTTTGATTATTTTATTTATTATAATTAGAATCTATCTTGTTTAATTAGCTAATTAATTAAATTAATATTGTTTATAAATAAAAAGGAACAATTTGGTACACAACTACAGAGAGTACAATTAATTTGATATACTTTAAAAAATGAAACAAAAATATTTTATTATTAAATTTCACATTACTGCGCAACAATATTACTTTGCGTAACTGATAATATTTGCGCAGGTGTTAGTTTTTTTTAACATTGCGTATGCAAAATTTTTTACCCGTGTAACTATTTCTATTAACCTATTAAGAACTCTCTGTTACACTATAAATAATAAAGTATATATGAACTTTAAGAAAAATTTGCAATTCTTGCAAATTTTTCTTTTTCTTTTAAGGATAGCCCTGCGGGCATGATTGTTTAAAATAATTTTCAAAATATTGAAAATAATTCATTTTATTTCATTTTATGTGCAGAAAAATTAGTTTTTGAATAAATTTATTTTTTTGCAAAGGATCAACATACGAGGCTAAAAAGTGTAATTTATTTGTGATGGCTCAACTTAATTAATAATATTACTGACACAGGCGAGGTCAGTGACAAAAGTTTCCTAAAGAAAGTGTTCAAAATAATCAAATAAAAAAATAAAAAAAAATTTCCTTTGTATGTACTGTACATGTTCATGTACATGTTCAATGTTCTGTTCATAGTACATAAAGTACATATACATAAAGATTAAATGGACCGTTTTTTACCAAAAAGGAAATTATTTTTGATTTCATGGCAATTTAGCATGTGGATTATCTACAAAATTAGATTAGATTGATGATAGAATGAAATAGAAATTTCTATGCAAAATACGCCGGGAATGTACTTTCAAAAATGGAATGATTTACAGATTTATTCCATTTTTGCAAAAAACGGCTAACAAATGCTTATCTGTGTGTTAAAAATGTTTTGCAACATTTTTTTTAAATAGCTTTATGAAAAAATATTACGAAACATTTTTTCAGTATATTTTATTAATAAAAAATGTTTCGCAACATTTTTTTTTAAATAGCTTTATGAAAAAACGTTGCAAAACGTTTTTTCATATATTTTTACTAATAAAAAAATGTTTCACAACATTTTTTTAATTAATTTTGTGAAAAAATGTTGTGAAACATTTTTTCAGTGTATTTTACTAATAAAAAAATATTTTGCAACATTTTTTTAATTAATTTTATGAAAAAAATGTTGCGAAACATTTTTTCAGTGTATTTGATTAATAAAAAAATGTTTCACAACATTTTTTTAATTAAAATTTTGTGAAACGTTTTTTCAGTATATTTTTACTAATAAAAAAATATTTTGCAATGTTTTTTTAATTAATTTTATGAAAAAACATTGCGAAACGTTTTTTCAGTGTATTTTATGTATTTTATTAATAAAAAACGTTTCGCAAAGTTTTTTTAATTAATTTTGTGAAAAAATGTTGCAAAACGTTTTTTAGTATATTTTATTAATAAAAAATGTTTTGCAACATTTTTTTAATTAATTTTGTGAAAAAACGTTGCAAAACATTTTTTCATGTATATTTATTAATAAAGAAACGTTTTGCAACATTTTTTTTAATTAGCTTTATGAAAAAATGTTGCGAAATGTTTTTCCAGTACATTTTATTAATAAAAAAATGTTTTGAAATGTTTTTTAATAGAAAATTTAATAAAAAAATGTTTTTGAGACGTTTTTTTATTTAAAATATTTGTAATAAAACTTCTGGTAATCGGGTTTACCCAGTTACCTGAAGTAACCTGAATACTTTCGGGTCAAACAGGTTTACCCAGTTACCTGAAGTGACCTGAATACTTTTGGGTTAAACGGGTCAGATCAGTCAGAACAAGTTACCCAACCCGACCCGACCCAAAAAAAATTATTCGGTTCAGGTTAATGATGTAACCTGACCAATCCGACCCATTCAGAACTCTAGGCAATACCCAACTCCTTCCTTCTAACTATAACTTTTATAATAATCTAACTGATTTCTACTTCAATTAGACCAGAAATGATTGACTGCTGTTTTTTGTTTATAATATTGTACTTGTAGTTTTTTTGATGAGAAGACTTGTCCTGTTTATTTGCAGTCTGTTGTGAACCTTGGGTACTGTTATCTTTACTGGCATATTTTAGAGGTAATCTTGACAAAGCGTGGCCTTACTTCTTTTGGTTAGATTGGGGTGACCAGATGTTCAACACCAGCGATATTCCACTTTTTTGAATACGAATGAAAACTCTATAGCATTCTTTATATCCTCATAGGTTTTAAAGAAGTTCACTATCATATTACACCCATTACCCTCTTTTATAAATTTATAAGACTATAAACCTTGGTCTTTGAAGAAACTGTCTCGTTTGTCAGAGTCCTGGGTGATTAAGGAATCAGTTTTTACTGAATCTGGGAGTCCTTTAATTGAAGCTGTAAATGTAGAGTATTTTTTTTATTTTTTATTTTTTATAAGCGAACAAACAATTAGAACAGAAATAATATTGAAAATCTAATACAAATTGACCAACAATGAAAAAAATCTATAACAACTATAACTGATTCTAAATGAACCTGCTTCATCTGCCTTAGTACTAGAAGCAGGTGTTAAACCTACTTACTGAGTCCAAGGAGGACTAAAAATTACACATTCCAGAAAAAGGAAAAGAAACAGATGAAGATATATTACAAAAGAAAAAAGAAAAAATCTATATTAAAATGCAAAGTCGTATCCACAACATGGTGAAACCATGGTCCATGGTGGCAAAAGTTACTTGATGTTGCATATATAAATGCGACACTATGATTCTGCAGGCTTTGTAAAGAAGCAGTTTGATAGAATTGTGTGTGGTTAAAACTATGTAAACGAGGAGGGTGTTGCTGTTAAGTGTGTCTGTTATTATTCTAGCATTTCAGATCATCATGATTAGAACGCAATTGCCTATGTTTGTGTTGATATTGTTTGAAAGTATATTTCAAAATTTGGTTGGCAGTTTTCCAGGTTTTAAAAGTGTCATTATGTGACTTTCAAATAATCCTTTTGATAAGTTGCGTTAATTCATAAAATTTCAGAAGAACGAGGTCATGAAGTTGTTTTTTATTTTTGTATTTCCCTTTAAAAATAGAGCTAAAATCATGGATTATTATTTATCTACAAGTCAAGTAAAAAGAACTTGTTGTATCTGGTAATGGAACAGAACCAGGTAGTGACAAGAAAAATTTGAAAAGCGGATTGTCATTAATCTCATATGATAAGAATAGATCTCCATAATCACATGATTTTCTGATAAAAGAAAAGAGCTCTTGTAAATATTGAATGATATGAGGGCGTAAAATCTCAATGTGAATTGGGTACAGCCATAATGAGTTGTTAGTTTATTATACTGGTTGCAAGTCTAATAGCGGCAAGTATCCTTGAATAATTTAGGGTAACGTTAGGCTAAAATATCCATAGTCAGTATGAGTTGATTGGCAGCTTTATGTTGCCAAGCTCTGAATTTGGTGAGTTTATAGCAGGTAGGCCGGTCATAAGGATTATAATTAAAAAATTTTTTGGTAAACAGCCAATCAATCTTCTGATTGAAGGAAGCAGTTTTTAATGCTGCATTGGTTGTGTAATCTAACCAGACGTTGAACTTTTATCGATTGCCTATGTTTCAAGCAATATGTCTAATATTATGGTCAACTATGATGTTGTCATGATGTTAGTCCCAAATGAGATGTAAGTTTGTCAGTAAATGATGTTTGTTAATTTCCACTATATGTAGGAAAATGTGTCTTGTTTTAGCCAGAGAATCTGCTTTGTCATTATGAGGATTATTAGAGTGAGCTTTAACTTTGTATAATTTGACAGATAGGTGGTTGTCTTTAATAATTTTTGCTATCATGAACTAAATGTTATGATTGGAAATTTTAAGTTATCTCCAGGGCGTCATAAGGCGTTGTGTGATAGTATGAAAGGTATTGATACAATATTGTGAGTCCGTATAGATATTCACTGTTATGTTGGAGGACAAATGAGAAGAGCGGTGTAAATTGCGTAAGCTTCTGCTTTAGTTGATGATGAAAAATGTTTGCACGCACCAGAGAATGTAATAGGATCAGAAGTGACTGGATGTGTGGCATGCCAACCAAGGCCTATGGTAGTATTATGTTGTGGATTTGTTGAACAAGAACCATCTGTATAAATCTCTATCTGTTAATTCAAAGAAAAAAAACATAAAATATTATAAAAATTAAACAAAAATATCAATGTTTCCTCCTGTAAATAAAAGAACAAATGTAAAAAAGATAAAGGAAAATTAGAAGAATTATTATTATAATTCAATAAAAGTATCCCTTCTGATGCATGGTTGTCGTTATTAAGTAATTGATGAAGACATAAGTAATCATTGTAGGCCAGCATCCGTAATGAATGGTGATATTTCATTATTTGGGAAATCTCCTTGTGCAATACTTCTTTATTCTGGATCTTTAGTGTTAGGCATTTATCTATAGCTTGAAATATGATGCATTTCAGTCAAAGGTCCGCAATGTAATACGAATAGTAAAGTTCGCATCTATCACATGGACTTAAAAAATTCAGATGTGATTTAAAGGTGTGCTATTTATTGTTGGTGTCATCTGCCTGCACATTGGGAATAGGAATCCAGTGTTCCATAAGCAATATGAGTGAGGTGGGATTGTAGATATCTTTGCTAAGGATTTTACCATACACTATATCTTTGATCATCAGCGACCAGAAATGCGCCCAAGTGTTTCATGGCCAAAGGGTTTGGTTGGGTGAGGTGAAGCTTTTTGTCAGTCATTTAACATTTAAACACTGCTGAGGAAGGTGGGGAAGCTCAAAAATCAAGTATAATGTGTTAGGGTTGATTGTGTATTTTTTGATCATGTGTTTATACCATAATGGTAACAGTCCTTTCTTGTTGTGTAGGGTATTTTTAATTTTGTCCTAGAATTTAAAAAAGGCACTGACTGGTTGAATGATTTGATCCAGAAACATGATTCTTTTTGTTTTCAATGAACGGACATATTTAAAAAAATGGGTAGGATTGATGAGAAAGTCTACAATAGAAAAGAAACCCCCTTTGTTGTAAAATTAAAATTAGTAGTAAAAGTAAAATTATAGTTGCATAATAAATGTATAAAGAGCTCAATATTATTAAATTTAGCAATTGGTTTTGGAAATGTTTGAATCATATTGATCAAAAAATGGGGGTACCAAAAATTGTTTTGTGATAGCAATAGAAGAATTTTGATACAATCTGATGTAATCAAATTGGAGAAAGCTGCATAAAAGTTTGCAATTTTAGTACGAATCTGGAGGTTGTGAAAATCAATAATATGTGGCGCTATAGAAAAATGAATAGCTGCCGTGTAAAAATTTTTTGGTAAGAAAGAAATATTTTTAAAAGCAGATCTCAAAATAATATTGATCTGATTGTTAACATGAGTGGGCACAATTATATGTTGAGTCATATATTCAATCCTTGGTAATATAACTTTATTGATGACATATGCGATCATGTCTTCCGTAATTTTCTTTTTTTAATTAAATGTGTCATGTGATTCATTACGTTCAATATTTTGTGGTATAATTTGTGATAATTGTTGAAGGCGTTGAAGTAAGCTCCTAAAATCCTGAGTTGTCATTCTTGTTAATAACGTCTACAGTAATTTGTGTAGGGCCAAAATTAATATCCACAGTGTCATTGTTGATGCAGTTTTTGTCATTCGTTAGAAGATGACATTTGGACTTGTTAATTTTGATGTTTCTGAAATTATAAAACTCGTCAGTGAGGTGTAAGTGTTCTTCAAGGTGTTGCAGTAAACTGTTGAGCCACGTTATATCATCTAAATATCTGAGTAGTTTGAAATTCCTACTAAGTACGTGTTGCATTTATTTGTTGAAAAGATCATAAATATTCATTAGGTGTTCGGCATGTATATCAATTCCTCCATGGGTAATGTGATTGATAGCTTCAAAAAGTGGGTCATAATACAATACCCATAATATAGGTGAAATGACTTCTCCTTGGATAATTCCAGTGGTGAGATGAAAAGAATTGGTGAGGTGGTTACCTATAATAATGCTATTTTGGTGTCCTTTAAAAAGATTAATAATGGTCATTTGGAACACCTCAGGGGAGGTCAAGATAATTCATAGCAACTTTAAGTAAATTTAGATCAATATGATTATACGCTTTACTTAAGTCTTGTACTATAATGTAGAACTTTTGGTTTTGTGTTAAACTAACATCAATGCATGTTTGAATGGTAAGGATGATTTCTGCTGTCAAGGAATCTACAATCCCAGCCTGGTTATTCAGTTGTAGCGTGTTAGTGATGTGAAGGAATTTGTTTAATTGATTTGTGATGATTTTTACAAAAATCTTTTGCAAGGATTCAAGTAAAATAATTGGTTATATTTTGTCAAGTTGATAATTCCTAAATTCTGGTTTGGGTATAGGGTATAATAGAGCTGATTTTCAGGCTGAAGGAATGTGGCCTGTTTGTAGGATGTTATTAAAGAAAATTAATAATAAAGAGAAATGTTGTTTTGGAAAGTATTTCCAGAATTTGTATGTGATGCCCGTGAAACTTGGGGCTTTGTTATTGGGTAGTGTTTGTATGGTAATCTTTAGTTCTTTAATGGTGATAGACTCTACAAGAGTGTTCTTCATTTGTTGAGGTTTTAGTTTTGTTCTGTAAATATCTTGCCAAAATAAAGGTAAATTTTCGTATATAGTAAAGGTTATGGGGTTGGTAGATGAACCTATGTTTTGGTAATGTTCAACCGTTAGTGCGTCAATATAATCAGAATTTGTTATTAATTGTAGTTCCTCATTATCAGAGGTTATTATAATTTGATCAATCGTGATTTTCTGTTATTTGTGATCCAAGATGGAGTTTAACATTTCTTGTTTGGTTGTTACTAAAGTCTTGGTGTCATCTTTTGATATATTTGTTGATGTTATGTAAGTTATGTTTGTTTACTGCTCATTTATATTCATTGTGGATGCTTTCATGTAATGTCGTGAGTTGTGATTTGATATCAATATAATTTTCTCTGGTAATAATATCTGGCCAGCGTAAGTAAAATTAAATTTCTGACCTAATTGTGTTAGATTTTGTAAAGCGCGATATGTCCAGAATTTCTTGATGGTAAAAGTTTTTTTAGCAGTTTTTGGTGTAGAGTTTATGTTATGTTTGTTAGGTATATTGGTGAAAAGTTTGGTAAATCATTGCTCATTTAATGTATGATTGATCTTGTTATGGAATTTTAATCCCATTTCGTTATCTTTAATAAAATAGTGATCATTCAGTGTTCATTTAGTATATTTTTCGTTTGATATACGTGGAGCATTTAAATTTAATGCCAGCCTAAATAGATTATTCATCAAAAAGTGCGTTACTATCATATCATGATCAGACATATAATTGTAGTCTGTAATCCAGTCTGTGTTATTGATCTTGTGAATATGAGGCTATTAGTATAGATATAATCTATGCGGTATTCTTTGTAGTAGTTTTTATACATAGTAGGTAGTCAGTTGAGTAGTTCTTTTATATGTCCGTATATTGTTAATTCCGTAGTAGTTTAAAGAATTTTTTACGATATCTGATTACTGATTTTTGATTATGCTGTGATGGTATATTATTGTCATCATTGAAGTAAACGTCATTATCATTGAAGTCACCTAAGACAAAATTGTAGGCACATGTGTTGATTTTGTTGTTAAAATGTTGTTTGTATACATTTGTTAGGGATTCATAAATTTGTTGACAGTTTGTAGTGCTATTTGTAGGTAAGTAAAAGGCAAAAATGGTGATCTGATGTTTGTTTTTGAGTGTTAAGTGTAAGTGTATATATCTGCCTAGTACCATGTGAATTTTTGCTATGTATTTATATAAAAGGTCTGAAATTATAATCACGTTGCCAACTTTTCAGCTTCCATCATCTATTGGGTTATTAATGATGTGGAATTGCAACTGGTCGTTAGTTTTAGTATGAAGGTGTGGGACGTGATTAATTTTTTGTATTGAGAAAGATTTGTGCGCTTTTGATGATTCTTGGTATGGGGCTTATGTTTTGTGTGTTTCGCAGATATGTAAAATGTGTATGTTATTGTTAACCATGGTATTAATTATGTCTTATAATTTGTTTCTAAAGTTGCCTCTGACAGTGTTCGGCAAATGACTTAAATGATAAATGATTCAAATGACAAATGATAAATGACGTGTCATTTCATTGCTCAAATGACAAATGACCTGAGTCATTTGAATGTAATGTTGGCCGGTACTATAGTTCTGGCCTGCATTATGTTTTACTTTATTTTTTTGATTGAATCACATGATAAGAATATTAACCAATCAAAATCAAATGACTGAAATGACCAAATGACAAATGATTAGCTAAATCATTTGAATAGTCAAATGACCAGGTCATTTCCAAACACTGGCCTCTGATGTTGTGTGTAGCGATTCCTATGCTTGGGGTATTTTGTTTTTCATTGGAGAATATGATGTACGGATTGAAAAATTGACCTATGTTTTTAAAATTAGGATTAAAAAATTGTTGATTTAGTTTATTTTGTAAAGGGGTGTTGTGTATTATTATCATAGTTGGTGTTTATCGTAACGTTAGGTGAAGTATGGTGATTGTTATTGTGATATGTGTTGTGTGAATTGTTGGGGTTGTTGTTTGAATTGTAGAAACTATTAACATGTTCGTTTCATGTGTGTTGTATCATTTCATAATAATTTCTTTTATTGTTATTATTCTTTTTATATTGTTTTTATATATTTTCTGGTTTAGTTGAATTGAGGAACGAAGGGTCAGAAGTTATCGAGGCTCCTGAATTGACTATATGGTCAAATAGTGCAAAGGTTTTCAGTAGCGATGTGGGTTGGGTGGTTTGGAACTACCCATGAAATTACTGATTCGAGTGAAAAGGCCAGTGCTTTCTGCTTGTATTCTGGCAATTATCTGTTCTTCATTAAAATCACTGTTATAAGTATCTGATGGTTGCATGTAGTATTTGTTATCGTAACTTTCCTGTTGTTCAGTTTGGATTTCTTTGCTTACATATGAGTCACAATCTGTTATAATGAGTTGTCGGTCAAGCAAGATTTGTACCATTCATGATTGTGGATGGTGAAGTGGTATGGTGTTTGTGTCTCTGATGTTGGTAGCAGGTTGTGTAATATTGGTGTATGATGGGAAATTCATGCATTATTCTTCATGGACAAGCCAAAGTCTTTTTTTATTAGCTTTAGGCATGATAAAAAGAGAGATAGAGATAGAAATTGCTCAAGCACTGATCTCCATTTATATTTCAATTGATCGTAAAGCTTGTGCACCATTTCAATCACTAGCCAATTACATTGAGGGAGGTGCTTGGGAACGGCCTAAGTTAGCATTTTGTGTGTTACCAGTATGTTGGTTATTTGGCACAGTAGTTTTGTTGCATTGTTCGTTAGTCATAGTGTGGATGGAGTCATCTAAATTTTTTTGTTAGTTATTATCAGGTTGTTGAGTAGTTTTATTTGGATTGTCACTGTGATTATTAACCTGTTTTGTCATGAAGGCGTCATTACTGTCATTAGTACAGACTTTCTGACATTTAGGTTCTTTTGGTTTTTCAGTGGCAGTTGTATGGTTAGTATCTAACGTGAGTGTTTAAAAGAGGTATCAAAGATATTTTCCTCTTCTTCCATGTTATTGTTGTTTGTATTTTGAGTAGAGTCAGGGTCTCTGGATAAATATATCCCTGTAGTATTTCTTTTACTTGAACTTCTGCTGCTTCTAGTAGTTCTAATTGACATTTTTGTTTTACTTTCTTTTTGTTTTGTGGGTTGAAATCTATTAGAATAGTTTTATATGGTTTGGAATATGTTTTCCTATTGATTTTTTGTAAAGAAAATATAACTTTTCTATTTAGTTTTTGTGTATTTTTGTTAATTTTCTTTTAATAAATTTTTGGTCCTGGGATCGATGAGGAAAAGTTTTTGAATTTTTTAGGCTGTGAATGTAGAGTGATTGCATATTTGTTTAAAAGTCCACTTTCCAGGAAACTACCAGACTTCCAGGTTATTTAATTGGTAGCACCATTTTCTACAGTCAAAAGCTGGAAGGGTAAAATCATTAAAGGCTAACTTTATGAGCATAGTTTATACTTTTGCTGTGGTTTAACTGATAGAGAAGTTACTAGATCCCATTTTTGCAAACTGTTCTTGGATCCATGTTGATAGTATATCATACAATACAACATCCCAGAAATTTGACTTTGTATTTATCTAGTATTTCTTGTATGATATTGATCTTTTAGATTGTCCTGCTCCAAGAAGCCTAGTCTTGATGCGGCTGATCCTTTGCTTTTGGTTCTAATTACTTTTTTGGTGTAACTCAGCCTTATCTTTGCCAGATTTAGAAGATGTAGGCATAGGTTTATTCTTATCAGGTATGGGCATAGGAGGAGCCTCTGGTATATTCCTACTCATTTTTATTTTTTATTTTTATTTTTACAGGTGGGTACTACAGATACACTTATACATCGAATAAGTACTAAATTATAATATATATGCTAAATAAACTGTAAAAACTTTCACCATGAAAGGGGACCTATGAGTTATTAATGGAAAACTATATGGATTTCTAACTCATAAGTTAAAAAGGTGATATACAGTTAGTAAAAATAAATATAGAAGAGAGATTAAAATATGAAGAAAATAAATGAAAAGACAAATATAAAGAAGTAAAAGGAAATTGATCTATAAAACTAAAATTATCAAAAGGAATACATTTATATAATTATGCCATAAGCCAGAATGTAAAAAATTACTAGATGCCCAAATTAAATGTTGGGCGTAATTAATCTGTTGATGGTGGTACAACTTTGAAGTCATTGGAAGGGGATTGTCTAGACATGTGAGGTTGTAAAATATTATTATTTTGCACTTGAGTCTGATGATTCCTATTTTGACGTGATCAAAATTTAAGATGTTAAGACCGCTTGGATTTTGAAGTAATATTAAATTGAGTTGATTCCCACTGTTTAAGAGCAGAGGCATGAATGTTCCAAATTTGCTTTTTGAAATCATTAAAAAGAGAACATAAAAATTTTAATAGTAGAGATTTGCGTAATTTTGACTTTGTAATAAAAATGTTGAATAATTGTGTGATTTCTAACAGGATAAAATTGTGAAAAAGTAAATAACAAGGATGTGTAGGGGATAAATCCCAATATGAGGTAAAATATGAAGGTAATTGAAACAATTGACAAGAATTGACATAACGAGGAATATCTTGTGGCATTGCAGCAGTACAATGTTGTGTGAATAAATCTACGAGGAATAAACAGTGCAATTCCATGATAGTAATACAACAATTTTGATGGGCTGTACAAAGACCGAAATGATAATTGGTGTCTTCTTGCAGATGGCAAGAAGGGCATAGTACCGGTACAATCCAGGATAGTTACATTGTTGAATAGAGCCAGTTGGCAACATAAAGGTAGCAGCTTTGATTCAATGTGAAAGAGCCTTTGAGAGTTTAGCAGAAGTAGGCGTAATAAAAGGATTATAATTAAGTATATTCCTACTCAAACTACTTATGGTGTCTTGAATTACAATATCTTCCGTATCATGTGATGTATCTTATGGCTTTCATCAAGTTAATTTCTATTGAGGTTTCTATCAATGTGAAGGTAGAAGGATATAGTGCTGAAAGACCTGCCTTCAAGCCTGCGTTAATCACTAAAGATATCACCAGGCTAGGGCCCAGCAAATGTTTGGTGATAGGAGAGTAACTACTGTCATTAGGGTATGCGGGTTGTTCAAAGTTATCTATTATCAAGAGTTCTTAGAAAAAACCAACAGGTAAACCCGCTAGTATTTGGACACACTAGAACTGAAAATTCTCAGAAAACGCTTCTATAGCAGCTTGTGCCCAGTAAGGAGCTTCAGAGTTATCTTCAATATCAACAAGTGAAGTGTATGGGTTTTGTGTTTCCCAGCCAGTTTTTTCAGACATATTTGCTGCGGAATTTTATGAAAAAAAGTGGGAACCATTACTAATTATTATTATTATTTACTTTGTATAATAGTCAATAAAAATAATTTGTAACATGATTTTCATATTAAAAAGTAAATCCCTTTTTTACATGAATTTTTAATAATATTAATTTAGTTTTTGAAACAAATGATGACATGTTTCTATAGTATCATTTAATTAATTATTTAAAAATAAGCACCTTTCTTTTTATATTGTTACAAGAAATATTAGTTTAATAAGAATTTTTAGATGCTAGTTTATTATTAAACTAAATATATTTTGAGTTTAATGCTACCTAAATATATTTAACTTATGGTTGTATATTTTATACCTTCTAAAATTTTTGGATCATGAAATTCAACACATAATAATATTTTGTCAAAAGCCAATTTCTATAACAACTTTATTTATTATATTTTTTTCTTATAATATATTTTTTTTGCACCATATACATGATTTTTTTTTAATCATCACTATAATTAAAAAGGTGCTTATTTTCAAATAATTTATTAGTTAACTATGGTGATTTATTTTATTTCATTTTCACCTTTACTTTCTTTTTCTCTTAATGTTGTTTTCTTCAATTTAATCACTTCTTTAATTAACCCATAAAATATTTATTAATAATGGAATCTCCATAATTATCTTCTAACTCGTCAATTTCTTCCTCTTCATCAATTTCGTGTTCATCAAAAAGTTCCGGAGATGTAAATAGTTTTCTTTTCTTAGGTCGTGAATTGAACTGTGGTTGTTTTAATCCTAAATTCATTAATGAGAAATTTGGCTATTTTCGAGAATAGATTATAAAATAAATCATTTTGTTGCATACGTTGAATAAGTCATGTTCTGTGCCAAATTCAATAATGACTTTATAATCTGATTATTTATAAGCATTCAGCAGACATGAGAGGTTGTGAAAGGTCAAAGCTTATAAATTCACTGCAAAAAAGAGGCCCACTTTTTGGATGGTCATGAGACTAAATTACATCAAATAATATATAATGAATTCAAATTAAACTGTAATGGATAAAACTGGTAAGCACATGGTCAAATTTTACCCTCAGATTGGTAAAAAAACCGTAGAAAATAAGCATACAGAATGGAGTCATGTATCATCAGAAAAAGGATGATGCTTCTAAAGTAAAATATACCAAAGTTCTCATTGAATATTTTTGCAATTATGTGTAAAATCCAATGCTTAGTTAAACTAAACTTTCCAATATAAATGCAGGTATAAGCATATATTCGTTTGGTTAGAAACTTCTTGATAATATCTGCTTCATCTTTCAATATTCTATCAAGTCAGGAAAATATTTGTGAATTTCCATATGATTTAATATTAATAATAGCTTCTTTGGTCCATTCTGGTAAATGTAATTAATTTCATTTACAAAACCAAAAACCATCTTATTGCTAAAATTCACTAAACTTCATATATCAAAATACTGTCATCATATAATGCCTTTAAAGGTATTTGAATTGTCAAAATGAGTGGCAGATTTTGTAATTCTCCAGAATTTTTCAAGCAGTTCATTAGTGTCAATTATACATTACAGAAGACATATTGTTAACAGTTTCTATTTCCAAAAGAAATAGTAACTTGATCATGATCCTTGTAAATATATTTCTATAGGTATTTGATTGCCTAATAGAATTGCAAATTTCCACATTAATATGAGCATTATATTTTGTAACCAAGCCAATATTATGTGGAACAACTTATCTGTTATCCAGATTTTTTGACCATTAATAGTTTACTGTAGTTTACTGATTTTAATGAAGCAATATCACAATTGATTAATTTTAATGAAGCATTATCTAATTCACTTCTAGACATGCAGTAACCATTAAAGAACCTTGAAATATTATTTGACTATAATAAATTATTAAAGTTTCATTTTCTATTTCCACTTCCTTCAGATGTTTAAATTTATTATCTTTTTTATTTAATTTCTTTTTATAGTTCTTTTGTTTCAATATACATAGAGAAACAAATCATCTGATAAAAAAAACTATGGTCGCTATATTATTTTCATAATAAATGACCCAATTATCGGGTCTTTTGAATTTTTTCATATATGTCAAAGTGGAATGATCAGTTTATAAATGAACAATAAATATGACAAGAACATCATACTAGCAATCGATAAAGAATTATCAAGACTTTTTTCATAATGCTACATTCCTAAGAACTTTCTTTTCATAATTCATTGATATATCAAAAATCACTAAAATTTTAAAATTTTGAGATCTATCAATTTTCTCTCTAAGGTCAGCAATCAAATTTCAAACATTAGCGTATACTTTTTCATTTTAATACTGTATCAATAAATTCTATAGTTGTGTATATCATAATGTCATCAACTATTAGTAGTATATTCTAATGTTTTGAACCTATTATTGTGTTAGAAATATATCTGAATCTGCATAATACTTCTAGTATAAAGCCTACAGAAGTTGAAGTTTGAAGATAAAAATCTGCTATATTGACTAAATCGTTTATTCTTTTGGTATTACCAACTCCTTTTTAACATCATTTCCAAAGAACTGCTTTATTTCTTTAATATTTGTAAAATTTATTCATGTTTAACTTTACACAATTATTCTTGTCATTGATTTCATGAATTGTTGTTAATATAATAACTTATCCATTCTCATAATATAATAAAGATAATACATTGTATACAATAATGCCTGAAAGAATAATATTCCAATCTTATTGTTTTTTAATTTTTAACTGGTAATTAAGAAGTAGTCCTAGTTATATCACAGGCACCAGTATTTCTTAAAAACTAAATAAATTTATATTTGAAAAAAAAGTTGTCCATATAAGCATTAATAGGTTTTTCTGGTAATTATCTTATTAAATGCCAGATTTACAACTTGTTTAATTGAGATTTCAAATTTTTCAATATAATAGTGATAAAAGTACATGATAAAATACAAAGTGTATGTATATCCAGCATCACATAAGAAATACCGACATGAAGAAGTTTATTTTTCATATAAAATGTATGTAAACTATGTCCAGAAGATCTGGCAATCATTTCATCAACTGCAAGATTCAGTGATTAAGTTTAATATTATTTTGATGCAGTTTGGATGTATGTAGCTAATGGTTTAAGCTTTAGAAACCAATAGAATTTTTCTGAATCAATAGGAGATATATAGCGAAATCGTTTAATTTATTGAGAATGGAATAATGACATATATCTTGTGGTTGGGTGATATGAATGTTATGGTAAATTGTTGCAATTATTTTCAATAGATGAGATATTATTTTGTAATTCGTATTTTACTTATAAATTTAAATATATCATAATTTAAACATGTAAAATATATTAAACATATAATAAACACGATATATAATATATGTCTATGTTTGATATATTCCATTTGGAGTCATGTGATTCAATCGGATGTCCAGAATAACGATCATGTATTATTTGTTTTATTTTTTTGCTAAAATATTCTTATGTTTCTGTAATAAATGAGAGATTATAGCTTTGTATGGTTTCTATTTATTTAAAGTTGTGATAGTAAAAAGGACTGATAAATAGTAATGTCTATTCTTTTCAAATTGGGTGTCATGGGCGAAAAAAATGTATATAATGAAAAAATGAAGTAATCTTCTTGTTCAAAAATAGATGGTAAAGTTGCGATATTGTTATGATATAAAATACGAGACCTTCCTTAGTTGATAGTGTTTCAAAAAATTGAAATGCTAATACAATTTAACTATCTATGTGAATATTAATGTGACTCGATACATTTCTGCATCGTATATACTCAAAAATTCTTGATGTAAATGTGTGTATATTAAATTATCACATTAATCAAAATTTAATACTTTTCTTTTATCATCTAGTATATATAAGATCAGAAAAGTAATATATTATGCCATGAATAATAAATAATGTTTATTTTTTCAAATATTTGAATTGCTAAATGGTATGGAAATGGGTGTTTGCTTATTAATTTATATTAATCTTAACCTTTTAATTGTAATTTTTATTAATCCAATTAATCATGCTGATAAATACATCTAGAATAAGCGAGACAATAATAAATAATGTTTTTCCAAGTTTTGGGATAAGAGGATGTTGGTATAGGTATTTGTCTTTTTGTCCAAGATATTTATGAACTTATAATATTAGCATAATAATTAAAAGTCATTATATGACTTAGCAAATTGATACTTAATAATTATAAATTATACAGTAGAGATCCAGTCTTTTATCTATCACTCTATCATTGCGTTGTTCGTCCAGTTGAGATAATATTGCGCCCAATCCAAAGGCTGACGCATCAGTTAACATGATGGATGAATTTGGAAATACCAGATGGGAAAGGTGATTAGGAATTGCTTCAATTGGTCGAAGGAGTACTGTTGATCTTGTGTCCATTTGTTCTCAGTGCCCTTCTTACAATTGAATATTGATTACAGGAAGATAAAATATAAGCAATGATATAATAACTGTTGCTTATTAAATTACAAGCCATGAAGAATTCAGGAGAGATGAGTGATGGAAGGAAGAATATTATAATAGTAGAAGTCAATAGAATCATCTGACAATCTTGATACATAAAATTATGATGATAATTTATCTATTTAGTATATTAGTTGATTTTTAAGTGAGATAATGTTAAAAAGCGGAGTTATGCAATATTTGTAAGTTTGATTCTTTGTTTTGAGCAAATTAAACTTATTTAAGTACATATATAATGAAATTATTTTGAAGGAAGTAATATCTCAGTGATAAAATCTCCACGAACAAGTTCAAAAATATATTCTAAATTTGTTTAGCTGTTTCTGCATCTTTAATATTTCTAGAAATAATATAATAAATCATCAACTCGCATAAATCCATGTGCAAATTATATATTAATATTAATTTTATCAACTTGAACAAGAAGATTTATTTTAATTTACTATTATAGAATTATGAAAATTAATTGTATATGATATATTAAAAAAAAGGAAGAAAAAGAAAAAGAGAAAAGGGTCAAACAAATTGGATCAAAAAATTTAACATTTACTTATACAGTTTTATGGCATATAAAAGCCATAAAAGCCTCATGCGTAACATTTTTTTTAATTACTCTAATTAAAGTAACACCTGGAATTTACTATGTTAGCATCCAAGCCAGAAATTACTATATGAAGCCACCACAAACATAGCCACAAAATGATCTTGAGCTATTTAAACAATAAAAGGTAATTTATAACTTTAAATTTGCCTAAAAATGTAAAAATGTAATTAAACAAAAAAAAGTATTTGATTTCTTTTTGCATGTTTACTAAAAAAAATAGGTAGAAAACAATTATAAATTCTAGAAAATCGTAAATGCACTAGTAATACTCTCCTTTTATTTAAACTTATTAAAACATTTCTCTTTTATTGAAAATTAATTGGACAATTACATGCAGATATAAAGCTAGCCCCACATTATTAGTTTAACCTACACATCAATAAACTTACAGTAGTATATGTAGTTCTATCATTTTTTTGCAAGTAAATTTGCGTAAATCACTATAACCCTTGCAAAAAGCCTTTGCGACTTGTTTAACTATTGCATTTTGTTATGCGAATTTTATGGACAATTGATCGTTAGTGATATTATTTTTTAATTTAAATTATATTTTATTTTAGATTAATATTAATTTGCAAATTTTCCAGTAAAACGTTTTAGGGGAACATACAAAATAAAGACCAATTTTTGAAACCGTTCATTATCCAAGAATCTTAATACTAATTATTAAATTAATATACAATTTAAGACTAGCTAATTATCTAAAAAGATTATAACTATTTTACATAAAAAAAATAATATTTCTGCCTATTATTGTAAAGATATTTAATTGTGTAAATAAATTGTTTCACTTTTTTGTAAATTCTCATGGCTTTATATTTATGGTTTTGTGAATTATTGTATGAAAGTTCTAGAACATTAGTAATCATTTCATGGGTTTTATTATTAAATAATTATGATTATGACTTATGGCTGTGTAAATTTATAGTCATTTTTTAGGTTTATGCTGTCTTTTTTAATCGGAAAAGACTTTTTTCCAATCAAATATAAATAAATCTTAAATTTGTTATACTCTTATACTTCATGCAAAGCAGACATATGAAAAATTAAATACCAATAGTAGTCACTATTACCTTACTTTATCAACTGATTTTATGAAATTTAGATATCTATACTCGTGTTCATTTCAACTTTCAAATGATATTAACACAAAGATTTTGAAATGTTTTATTTATCAAATCTATATAAATCAAGAACTTTGATACAGTATATAATGAAATAGTTATAAATCCATGTTTTTCTCTTTACTTTATTGTTACAAATTAATATAAATTAATGTATTTTGTTATATATTTTATACAAAATATGATTATTTTAATCGTTATAAAGATGATAAGTTTGCAATAAGAAATTTGAATAAATAATAGCAGATCTACTACGGAAACTTACGAAACTCTGCATATTTTCATTAAAAATAATAACAAATGGACTAACTTTATAAAAATGAACAGATAGATAGAGTAGAGCTCTTTATCATATACTAACAAAGTACTTTCTTTGATAAATGAGGACAACTTCATAGAGACATGTCAGCCAGTTTTATTCATACACCCAGTTACCATATTTTGGACTATCAATTCATTTTCAGATGTTGGAAATTAATTTTTATATTTAACTTTCAGTTTGTTATAAAATATATAGTGTATTAATAATGCATATTTAATTAAAAGTGACGAAGGCTAAATTACAAATTAGAATATACAAAAAAATAATTTCATTCTATCTACTTCTTGCCAAAAAATACTCACAATAATTTGAAACATACTATATTTTCAAATTGTTGGTTTAGTAATTATCAACTGAAACCAAACCAAATTACAAATGTGAATAATAGATAAATAGTTCTGTGTGATGACATTTATTGTAAGATTTCAAATTCTACGAAAAATAACAAAATTTTCAACAAAAGGAACTTATCAGAGCATTACGAAATTTCATTGGTTGGAAAACAGTTATACAGTCAGAAATTACAGAGATACCATAACGAACAAATAATTTGCTGATAGACATGTCACGCTGAGGTGGCAAATACAATAATTAAATTAAAATTATATGGAGTCCTATATGAAATTTAATATTTAGCTTATATTAAAATAAACTTTTAATAAGATGTCTCTTACTAAATTCAACTTTTTTCAAACCTCCATAACTTTGAATTCTTTCTTCTCTTTATTTTTTTTCCAAATTTCACAAAAATATTCCAGATAATAGCTTCTTTAATGTAATAATAGCTTGCTTTTTTCTTAAAAAGTAAAATTCCCGTTTCAGATTAATAAAATATTACTATAATAATAATGTCAAGCACAATTCTTTAGAAAAATATATATATATATATAAGTAGGATTTAGCAAAAAAGCGAGGTGTTACGTTATTTTTGGTGTTATAATATAATATTTTAGGTTTCTAATTTTTTCAGATGCTTATTTAGAACAAAAGTTTTAAATTTTGAAAATTAAGATTTTAAATACTAAATTTCCACACATGCTTATCAATTAAAAAAATCTGAATCAGTCATGTCACGCCATCAGCACCTGACCATATGATCGATCCAAAATTTACGAAATTTGTCAAGCCAAGATTACGTTGAATTTCAATTATATTACCCTAGGAGGCTTGCATGTCTGTTAATAGTGTTGATCACCGTAATAGTTATAATAGGTTGTAAAGGTTACGACTTACGACATATTTTCTGTAAAATTGTTTATCGTCGAACAAAATTTCCTTTTTTGAATTTTGTGTAACTTCGCTTGGCATAACGCGAAAATTGCTCCAGCATTAACGAACTTAGTTCAGTTAGCTGAAATTGTGTCGAAATAAGCCGTAATTTTGAGCCGTAATCCTGATGAAATAGCGTAATTATTATTGCTTGGAGACTAACCTTAATTGGTGAATTGAAAAAAATGTATGCTACGTAATATTACATAAATTTGTGATTTTAGAAAATTAACGACATATTTCTTTTTTATTTGATTGAATAAATGCGTTATTGCATTTGTTGCCCACTTATGTTGCGTTTTTTTTTCGTTGGCTTGCATGATTATCGCCTTGTCTTTTGTTCCAAGCTATTGTTATTAATTAATATATATATATATATTTATTTATGCAATAACAAATTGGGTATCAACTTAAAAATTTTTGATTGAAATTCCGAGTATATGTCACAATGTCACATTAGTTAATAAATATAAAAGTATTTATGAAAAAACTTAAAATACATTCCTCTTTTATTAAAAATTCCGAATACATTGTAACTTCGAATATAAATTGATAAAAATTTGTGATTATTGCGATTATTGTGATTATGTGATTACCATACAGAAAGATCTACGTGGCACTATTTGAAACTCACGAAATTGTGCAAACAAAGTTGCATGATGCAATTTTTCAACCCTCTTTTTTTTTTAAGAAAATTTTTTTTTTTTTAAAAAAAAAAAAAAAAAAATAACTTACCTAAATTGGTTCATATTGACTATTTCCTTTGATACTTTATTTAGGTTCCTTGTTTATTTTATTTTATTTTTTTTTTTATTTTACTTTTATATTTTATTTTATTTTTTTTTTTTAAAAAAATCTGACAGATGACCCAATCTGAAACGCCAACATGCATAAGAGTTCCTGAAAATGTGATAAGTTTTTTAGAATTAATCATTGAGACCTGTTGAAATCAAGTAAAATTGGTAAAATTAATTAACCTATTAAAGATTTCTATAAGGATTTTTTTTTTTATGTTTATATATATATATAATTCATTGTAAAAATTTTAAAAATTTTTTCTAAAGTAATACAAGTTTGTTTGTTTATTTTATGTCTCACATATTTCTGTACCGATTATTTTATTATTTATTATTTTATTAAAATAAACAACATATTTTTTTTTTATAATAATAAATACATGTATATGTATATTCTTTTTATTGTTCTCATGAAATACGCCCTTGATGATCATATTGTTCCACTGCATTTTTTTGCATAATTCATTTAGACGCCGAAATAAACATATTGAACCTCCTTTCCTTCGGTTGTTAAAACGCGAAAAAGGAAATTTTTCACGTGATGTCTGGCCAAGATTATGTTACGCGTTCGGTCAAGGATCTGCAATTTTTTAAAGCATTATAAAATTACACTGAATTTATGAATAAATTAATTCTTTATTTCGAAAATAACTTGTCAATACCTTTGGTACATTTTTGATTTTAAAATTTTAAAACATACGACAAACCACTATAAATTACGTGTGCAAACACAAGCCACGTGCGTTATGGTTATCATAGCTTTAATTATATTATGACTTATGAGCTTCGACGCAATTAGCATGAATGGTTTCTCCCAGTTAGTTACTAGTTTATTAATTAAAGGGAACTTGTATTCTCGTAGCATAAAATTTCATGACTTTTGTGAAAAGGTCCGATTTAACATGTAAATGCAAGAGTTGTACCGTCATTATATTAAACTAAAATGAGCTTAGACACAAATAATAATTTCAGCACGATGCACTTTTCCAAAATTTCCGGTACCTATCATAACAAACAATATTATTTTCATATACAGATCTTTTTTTTTATATGGTTGAGTCACCTAAGGGACGGAGACACGTCAATAAATACAATCATAGACCGAAATTTATTTAGAAAACTATATAAAAATCTACATGCTAATTTTATGGCTCATATACGACGATAACATTCTCAAAATATACTAAAAATTGGAAAACGGTTTAAAATAGAATTTAATAATAATAACTATTTTAATTTAAAGAATTAATGAAGCTTTTACTATAACGTGTATGGTTGGTTTACCTATTAATATGTTTAAATTTAACACAAGTCTTTGTATTAATGTCTTTTTTTTTTTAAACTACTAGATACCGCAGCGAATTTATTAGATAATTATATCGATCAGGGTAGTCATGGGGTTTTTTTTTAAAAAAAAAAAGGAAAGAAAATAAGTACACAACTATACTGGCATAAATTCTAGAACAACTAATACATAAGAATAAATGAAAGTAGAAAAAAAACGGGATTGTGAAAAAAATTAAAGAAAGCTCTTTATTTCTTTCGAAAAGTAATTTTATATATTATTTAAAAATTTTTTGAAATAGGAATTAGTAATACTAATATTTTAATACTACAATCAATATACTGTAGATTATCGCTAGTATCACAGTACTGGAACTCAGAGAACTTAACTTTAATAAGAACCTTTATAAAATTGTGAGCAAATAATATGGAAATAAAATATAATCTTCGCGGAGCGGAGAGGTGTGATGTGATGACAAATAAAATGAAGCGGCTCGGGATTACTGATCCTAATATCAGCTTTCGCTAAAATAAAATACTACATGTTCACTTTTAATTTTTATTACACTACTTCATTTAAAGACTTATGTTACAATGTGGAAATGAGATTTTCAAACAAAATTAAAATGGAATCATAATGATCCTCCTCAGAAATGAATGAAATCACGAGTAAAGATACCAAACGAACAATAAGGGTTCCCAAAAGTAATGGAGATACAAAGAACCAGAAGGATTCACGGAAGAATTCCAAGAATTCATCAGAGACTGCTCCAAGAAAACTAAGAGATTAACAAGCAATAAGAACAAGTCTCGTAAAACTTCACGATAGACGGTCTTAGCGGAAATATAGAATAATTACGGCATTTCTGTGGTAGAATAGTATTACGGTATAAGCTTCATATGCCGTAATTAATTTCGACGACACGTATACCGCATTTACGTAAAGCTTCTATAAGTTATTGAATGCCGATTTTGGTTTTCCAAGGCCAAATTCCCATTTTGCCGTAATGCCGTAATTGATAAATACGGTATTTCGGCGACACCTATAAAATGCGGAGATCCTCCTTCTTAAAAGGTGTAGGCTGATGATTTAGCTGTACCCTAAAAACCTAGATTTATAAGCTGAAGAATTAATATGATTTTTATACTTTGTAGTTTTTTTTTCGAAATTTTTTTTTGAGTGGTTAAACATGTATTAATTTGATTTGAGCTTTGCTCTTTCACATATGATTTTTAAAATTTTATAATAAAGTAAGCAAGGACATATTGATTTGTTAATACCAATTGATTTTACAAATGTTCTCAATAAAAAAAAAAAATTTTTTTATTCTTTTATTCTTTGTAAGAAGACTCAGTAGACGATTTTAAATTTTCACATCAGGTAATTTTGCCATAGAAATATGCCAATATCAGCTGTATCACATTATATCCTGTATAATATTAGTCGCCTGGATTTTTGATCGGGTTTTGAGTTGATACAGATTGGCTGATGGAATTGTGTAACCCGTTCAGTGATCCGATTTTTGCGTTCTACAAAAAAGTAGTATTTTTTAATCGCAATTTAAGAATAAGCAAAGATAATTGTTATTGTCAGCCAACTCAATTCTGATTTTGATCACACGTTCAGATTGGTCAACGGATTTTGCGATCAAAAACCCGAACGATCAGAATTGAACAGGCCTATTGAATCAATAAGCATTTTCTATCTATACATGATGATGATTGGTAACCACTATCAGGAGACCACATTTGCGGCCTAGCAAGTCACATTAGTAACAGCCCATTAGGAAGTCAATCGATGCATTAATGTGGTTTCCTGATGAGTTTGTAAGGGTTGTCACAAAATTTATAATTTTTAATATGATCAGTTATAAATCTAGTTTGGTCTATAATTTTATGTGCCAATTAAAAGATCATTTTATAATAATTCATGATCTTTAAAGTATGTTGTATTACGTTAATGCGCTATCATTTAATTACCCTATTAAAAAAAACTGCACATTCCCATGATCTCTGGAAATAATATTCACTTACTATTGAATTTAGAAGGAATCAAATAATTTGAAATGATGTTTGATGACTTACGAGAACGTATTATATCCTATTATTTAATATTTTCCTTGAAATTTCACGAATTCTTATTCACTATGTTGCTATCTGACGTCAATAATTGCATCACAAATTTCTAAGCCACACCAATCACAATTTTTTTGTATTATTAATTTTTTCTTCAATGATGCCGTAAATATGTACGATTATTTAAGAGAAAAAGATTTTAAGATAGCTGAATATTCATGTGCTACTATACAAAGTTTTTTATTATAGTACACTAATAATGTTTTTTTTTATTGTCATAAGTTCATATTATTATTATTATTATTATTATTATTATTATTAAATAATTCGTTTTTTTTTATTAAAATTGGTTTTTTTATTAAAGAAAAAATTTTTTTTATTAAAACTATTAAAACAATTAATAGTTTAGCGAATAAGATCATATGGTCATATATTGATCAGGCGTATTCCGGTTTCAGTTAGAGTCGGTTCAAGTTGAACGAGCCGGTTCGAGCTGGTTAGAATTATTGGTTCGAACCTGTTCAAGCGGTTCAGGTCGGTTTAAGCTGAACTGTTCCTGAGCGGTTTGATCGCTTAGCAGCAGAACTGAACGAGTCGTTTCCATCTCTAAATACCATGGAAGTTAGCTTAGAAACACATGGAATTCCATACATTTACGTGAATCTATATATATTTTAAAATCATTTTTCACAGGGTATTTGGAAAGTATTCATATACAATGTGAATTTCACTACAAATCTTACGCATAAAAAATTTCCTGATGGATTTGTTGCTAAATATGAATTATCTATTAAGCATGTTCCCGCTTGCTGAATTATTGCTATTGGTATCTTTGTATATAGTATAAGAGCGTTTCGTTTTTATAGGAATTGTCTTGTGAATTGGAAATGCCGAGACGAATTAAAAACATACAAATCTATCCATTCGTATGTACTATCCGTTTAATCCATAGTGTTGGCACATCAATAGTGCTGGCCGGCATTATAGATCACGTGACTCAAACTTCGAAACCGTAAATTCTATACCAAACGGAGCGTATAGTAGTAGACACACCTTAACCGGCCATCCTTTGTGGCGGCTTGAATTATTACATATATCATAATTTACTTTCTTTGTATTTTAATGTAATTACTTTTTCTGTGAATATCCAGGTTTTAAAAGCCGGAACATCCGGATGGACGGATTTTTGGATCGTACTTTAATATAACCCTCCGATAAATTTTCATTTATTATTTCTATTTCTAATCCACTTTGTATACTGCATATAAACTTATCTTTGATTATTAAACAAATGATTTAATATTTAATATAACTTCAATTTTATATAATTGTGCATTACTGAACAATAAAATTACTATTTTTTTTATGATTTGTGTATTTTAATGAAAAATGTTTTTATATGGTCGGCAACATGCTAAAGTGAAGAATTGATTTAATTTTAATTTTTACGCTTTTTAGATCTTAAATACGATTAATTACACTAGGTGAAATATTTTATTAAAAAAAATTTTTTAGTTTAAAGATAATATTTAGATATCTGTCAATGAGGGGTTTAGTTCTATCTCGATGATACATGTGTATATGTTATTATTTGACATTTTTTGTTTAATGGTTTGTAGAAAAATAATAATATA
The DNA here is from genome assembly GCA_015698045.1 of Rhizophagus clarus. Lineage (NCBI taxonomy): Eukaryota > Fungi > Glomeromycota > Glomeromycetes > Glomerales > Glomeraceae > Rhizophagus > Rhizophagus clarus. The sequence continues at coordinate 266,371 of BLAL01000074.1, forward strand.
TTTTTATTAGGGTGTTATATAAATTGGGTGTTACGATAACGTAGGATAAACTTGTAGTGTATATCTATCTGATCGACATTAAGGACTTATCTGTTATGTATATGCGTGATAACATACACTACGTGACACATAAATTGTATGTTTTTCATGCTAATCAAATTTAACACCTCAAAAGGCAATTTTGTAGATCCTTATGTTTTTTGTTTTTTTATCTAAATTCTTATTGAGAAATCATATTTGTTACTTGTTATCGAACATATCGTCGGTAGTTCAACATGGTGGGTAGATTTAAAAAAATGAAATTTTTTGAAATATTCACTCCGATTAATAAATGTACTGTACAGTAAGGACCCCAGACAATTATAACAAAGGTCATATCTACCATGGTAAAAATTTGTCATCCCAAACGTACTTTAAAAGCTATAGGCTCTTTTAGTATCTATAATTTTGTAATCTAAAAAGTATTATTTATTAATAATAATTTTATTTTTTGATATATTTCTATGTATATCGATAGTGAAAAAGCGTATAAAAATTTACCATGTTACACAGATTTATTTACGGTTCTGATCAATAAATCTAAAATATTTCAACGTTAAAAGATTTTTTCCTTTAAAAGCTGCATTTTTTTCTATGATGTTTTATAATATTAGATTAATAAAATATATGCGTAAAGTTTAAGACCAAGTCGGATATGACCTCAATTATAATTATCCGGGTCCTGTACAGTATGTATATATATTTATTTGATAGCGGTACGTACGCGTTATAGTAGTACTGCTTTTTATAATAAAAACGATAAACATATATTATATACATGTGCAGTATAAAATAATATATTTTATAAAAAAAAACTTAAATATTTATATTGTTTATAATAATAAATAAATTTGGATAAATGAAATAAAATAAATAAATAAATAATATTAATTTGGACATCAGTTTCGTTGATGTGATATATATTGAATTGTCTTTTTCGATTACAAAACTAGTTTAATTAGTTTTCGGAATCTTAAAATTATTTGCACTTTTTTCAACGAATAAGATTATTAGAAGCGGGAAAAGAAAAACAAAAATATCTTTATATTGTATATATTAGATTATCACTTACTGGTATTGTTGATTGATACAATAAATGAATAGTGTATCAATTGTTCTTCAATTGTTCTCGCAATCATAAGACTGGTTTATTGGAATCTTACTAATACGAAAATTCTTTATTCTTAATAAACTAACTTATTTGGTTTTTTCCGTTATTTTCTATTAAGGACCCATGTTTTTTGGATTTATAAGAGGAAAGACCTTATCTTGATAAAAACTTTATTGTACATATGATGGAAAAAATCAAAAAAGTTCAACAATACAAATTCGCGTCAACTATAATATTCGGGTGGCGTTTATATATATATATATATATATAATGTAAAGCTAATAAATGAATAAATGTGATATTAAAATTTCGCGAAATTATCAATGTGATTGTCTTTTTGTGCATTGTGACATTCCGGAGGGTACGGTCCCAGTAGATATTCTTTTTTTCGTTTTATTTTATTCTATTCTATTCTATTCTATTTTATTTTATTTTATTTTCTTCTTATTTCCAATAACTTGGAACCTGGATTTAAATCTAATCCATCCGAACTTGATGAAGTTTAGTGTTACTTCAAATTTTGCATCATATAACGATATAGGACATATTAGAGATGTTTATATACGTAATTGTGAAATTCATTGATAAAATATTATGAATGCCATTAAAGAAGAAAAATGGATAGAGAAGTAAGTCATTAAAAAACGTATATGTATATTATATAATACATATATAAAGCAAGGAAAATGTAACGTTAATATGTATAAATACGGATAGAATGGACAAAAGTAATAATAAAATTATGTCATACCTTATTATTATCACATTGACATGCAGTGTAATTAATATATATATATTTATATATATATATATATATACGTATAAACTATCTTCAGATTTTTTATGCCTTTCGTCGTGATTTTGAGATTATGACGCTTTACACTCCTTTAAATTTATGCGTCGTAAATTAATGAAATTCATGATGAACTTAAACGATAGGTAAAGCAAACAACAACTAACACTGATAATGATCTTTTTTAATCTTGTTAATACAATATTTTTTTTAGTATTAATTTTATTTTACTTAAATGTTATTTGACAATATTTTAGATATAATAAAAAGTAATCATTTTGTCGAGGTTTCTTTATCTAAATCTGTCAGGCGCTATATATACGAATTATCCGAATAATACATTCCTTTTTTTTTCGATATATTACGGTATGGCCCACAAATTTTTAAGTATTGAGTTATATTATCGTAATTATTAGTATCGAAATTCTTATTTTTTTCCTCTTCCATTTCTTTATCAACGTTCAAACAAATATCGTATTTAAATATAAAAAAAAAAAAAAAAAAGAAAAAAATAGCACGATATGATGAAATTGATTTAACGTAAACAAATCGTAATTTTTTTCCGTCAAACGTCGACTAATTTTTTTTCGATATCTTTTTTTTATAATTATATATTTTTTTTTCTTGCTATTCTTTCTTCTTATTACTCTTTTTATTCTTTCTACTCTTGCTTATAAGTATGTATGTTTTTTTTTATACACTCGTTTGTTATCTTAAATATCGTAATAAACGTATGAAATTTATGTAAATGGTAAAAACTTAAAGATTCATTTATGCGTTTGAATCGCTGAATTTTGATAAATTCAAAAAAAAAAAATTTATTTTTCACTCAAGCCAATTGTTAATTAACACTGTCGGTTATTAATTACAAATAATAAGAATATATCAATAAAATTCCTAGTATTCATGGTCCATTGTTGGCTATGTGTATAAATTCAAGTTGGATGCTTATTGCAATACGAATAATTTGCGGAATTTACTAAGTCTTACTCCAATAGCTATTACTAATCAATCCTTAATTGAAAAAAGGGAATAATAGAATAAATAAATAAACTTACGTTCTATAATAAATTGCCAATTTTTTGAATAAAGAATAACGAGTTCTGATAAGTTTTCGAGTGATAAGTGACTATTAGAAATCAAAGATAAATAGGAGCTATTCGGAATTCGGAAGATAGATCCGCCCACGCCTTCGGTAAGATTTTCTTTTTATGAATAATTAAATCCGATAAGGAAAAAAAAAATCTGTTGTAGCTGCCGAGAACAAGGTCACAATAAATTCATCTATTTCTATTTAAATAAACCCCAACAATCTCATTCATTACACAAAAAAAAATTTTTTTTTTTTTTTTTTTTTTATAAGAAAACAAAAAAAAAAAATTAGATAAGGAAATGTTTTTTTTTTACCCCATTTTTGGAAATTCCTCGTGAAAAAAAAATTAGAAACCAAGCAAGGGGGAGATGTGTGTGTAATTATTAATAATGATTAATAAATTCGGTTCGGTAAATAAGGTTTTCTTCTAAAAGAAGTTCATTAGAATTCTAAATATAGTTTAGTACAATAAAGAAAACAATATTATCTTTTGGAAAATTTTTATTCTGATTGTTCCAAAAAAATTTTTTTTTGAACTGAAACAATACCTATTAATCACAAGGAAAATGTAAACTCAAAAATATTTTTAGTTTATTATCATGTGTTAATTAAAAAAAAAAAAATTCGGCAAAGATTTTTTTAAAAAAACCTGCTACCGTTCATTGTAATATCTGTAATAGAAATAATACGAATGTATTTTGCAGAGTAATCTCAATAGATTTATTAAATACATGTGTTACAGTATATATATTATATACACACACGTACCTGAATGAAAAAATTTTTTTTTCGTCACTATACGTTTAACTACTACCAAATTATCAAAATTCAAAAAAATCCATCGGTTAATTTTGTGTTTAATACGATCATATCATATGATTTTTTTTATGATACCCACATTCTAATTTAACGTCCGTCTCACGCAATACAAAGACGATCAATCTACATCTCACTATTGTGAAATTTCAAATAATAATTAATAGAGATCCTAATTTCTATAATTTACATTATCCCATATGACGGATATCGCATTTTACCAAATATTCGTTTTCTGATACGATGTCGGAGTACCTTTTTTTTTAGGGTACGTATATTTCTGCCCTGCCTCAAATAAGAGTAACTTGATCTAATTCATCAACGTTATGGTTCTCTTCTTTTTAAATTAGCATACCTAATTGTCGCAAAAATATTAATAATTAAATACAATTAATAATTATTCGTTAAATCTTTTTTTTCTAATGATAAATGGTTACTTGCCTGTATATTTTTTTTAGGATATATTCATCCATAGATCTTCTGCGTATTTTTCATGTAAATGAACTCAATCTTTCACCAATTAAAAAAATTTAAAAGGGAAGCAGATGGGCTATTTTGAAGAATTGGGACTTTTGGCTGATGAAGAAAGGCTTCTTCTTTAAATATTTAAATAAGATATACCTGTAACACAGTATGGTCAGCAGAATTTTAAAATATTTTTAGATAAAAAAGTTGGTTCAATGAATCTAAGAGACATCATTTTGATTCAATCCTATCTACACCTTACTACTTTTACTACGAAAAAAAAAAGAAAAATGAGTGAACTTTAAATATTATTTTATGATTACAAAGAAATCATTTTTACGTAAAAAGGGATCACTCACATATCAAATTGCAGAAACTGTCAAATAAAAGGAGAGTTTTTCGATTGATCATTATTTATGAAACTAAATCAAAAAAAAAAAAAGAATGAGCTCAAATGTGGTCATTAATTAATTGGAAGCGACGATAAAAAAAAAAAGACACAATAATTATTCATCTATACCCACAAACCAGATACATGTTTCCATCGTTTTACAGTACGAACAAGTCGTATCTATTGAAAAGTTCACCTAAAATGACTTCACAATTTTGACTTATTCTCTAGTATATTTTTTGCGTATTTGCGTTTTGGTTCAAGTCTCATAAGCCATGTAACTAAAAGACGAGGAAATTACGTTAGTAAAACTATTAAAAGTATTTGACTACAGTCGCTATGATTTTATCTTTTCTTTACCAGAAGAACTAGCGACGAAAAAAATTAGAATCGGCAAACCATTTTGTACAACAGTTTAAAGTCGCAAAGTTCCGAATTTAAATATTGTTTTGTATGAAAATTGCTAAATATGGATATTCATTAAGAATTGAGATTATCCACTAATCTAAATCTATAAAAGGATTTTACTAATCCTTTTAAGACAAAATATCATAAGTTAAATAAACAATAATGTTCATCAATAAAAAATTTGATCGAAATTTTTTTCTCACCACCACGTTTTGCCAAAAAAAAAAAATGATCGAAAATTTTTTCTCATTATTTTTATCATGATAAAAATGCAATCGTTACTTGATACACCATAGAGAGGTTTGTTTAAACTAAAAAATATGTTGTTTTGCTTTTATTAGGAGCATAATTTACTAAGATTTCATAATTTTTCGTACGGTAACGAGCGCAACAGATTCTTTTACTACTTTACCGACTTTACGTATATTGAATACTTAACATTCAAAAATATGGCAAATATTTTTATCTTAACAACTTTTTTATTATTCTAATTTTTCAATTTTTATTTTTCCTTACTAATTCGCCTATGAATCGGAGCAGTGATATTTAAATTTCTTATACAATAAAAACTTTGTAATAATAGCATTAAAAGGATAAAATTTATATAATTAGAAAGCTATGACTCTACATTCATTTTTATTCAAAAAAAATATATAAATATTCAAAAAAAATTTTTTAAAACATTCGTTCGTCAAAACAAAATTTTTTTTTTTTTTTTTTTTTCGTCAAAAAAAAATTTCAGGTTACATATTATTTTTGTGTAATTAACATCAAATGATTACTGCGCATTCAGAGGTTATCATATGACGATCGCCCCAAAATTTAATTCCGATTCATAAGCGGATCGTCAATTAAACATTAAATTTTCTTCTTTTGTTTGAGAAATTTCACTTTTAAATCGAGAAATTTTAATTTTATTCAGATAATTTGAGTGAACCTCACATTCTGTATCTCCTTTAAAAAGGATTAATCAAACGTAATACAATGAATCTTTGGCCTGTAGTTTGGATTTTAAATCAAATTACAGACGTGAGTGGATTGATGATGATATTTACGGGAGATTTTTGGGCGTTCTGAATAATTATAGAGTATTTCCGTATTCTTTGTAAGTAATAGTTTGATTGTATTTATTTATTTATTGTCCATTTGTTCATGTGCAAGTTTGTTTCCAGATCTTAAAATGTTTGATGGCGTTTACGATCAAATATTGAAGACGAAATATATATGTTATGAATATTGACAAGAAATCCAAATATGAAGACGAAATATATATGTTATGAATATTGACAAGAAATCCGTGGGTTTAGTGATCTTTCAAAAAAAATTTTTATTTGACATTTATGTAGAGGGGAAAGAAATTCTTTTTTTATTATTACAATAGTTATATTTAAATTTTTCTATGAAACGTGTGAATATTTTTGATCGAATTCAATCTTTTGTCCCAAATCGATAAATTTTCCCTAAATCAATTACTATCTTCTTGAGAAATCATTGAAAAAATGGCAATAAAGAAAATACCGATGATGATTATCGATGCATGATATTTTGATCAAAGAGATCTAAAAAAAAAACGATGTTAGGAAAAATCCAATTTACATGGATGATGAAAACATATCAAATTATTGTCGAGAAGAAAAATAATTACAAGATTGGAGTGGTGAAAGTAGTTGGCTTTTCAATAACAAAATTGACTATAAATGTAATTAAACAAAAGACGCATTAAATTAAAAAGTCAGATTCTCGAATTTGCTTTGATTATTTTAGGTAGTTGAAGGCTTTAGTATTGATTAAAGCGCAAGAGGGTGAAGAATAAAATGTGATGACGTGCTACAGCTGCCGTTTTTCAAAATTTATGGTCGACAGCATATAGAAGCACATGTAATACCACATGGCGCGACTTTGATTTGTGATTGATCGAGTGTATGATCGATCATCCTGTACCGCTTTCTTAAATAAGACTGGCCTCAACATGCGGCACATTACCACATGGCGAGACTTTGATTTATGATTGACTGAGTGTATGTTTATCCTGTACCTCTTTCTTAAATAAGACTGGACGGCGCATTTATTTTGCGATCGGATCAGTGGGTTGCATACCCTACGTTAAATAAATTTTACAAACAATATTAATTTAACGGTCAATTGACATATTGTAAATAATATTTGTGAATATAAAATCTTGCTATAATTCGCTGTAATGAGTAAGAAGTAACATACAGTTTAACAAAATAAATGACACTTTCTGCATTCAGTTTTGGAAATGCTTCGATTAAATTTTTATTTGTGAACGCTAATCCTTTCTGTAACGTTAATTAACAAGCCACGCAATTTCCTTTGGAATTTCCCATGATACATTCACAAAAGATTTATCAGAAGAAGATCCATCTTACAAAATCTGATCTTATTTGTAAAGTAATTAACCGATTCTCTTACGTTTATCACGGTATATTCTCTAATAATTGATTATCCAATCATAACTTTACGTGAATAATAAAATAAATTAGTATACTTCGTTTTGACATATAATGCGTTATTTTTTAAAAAAAAATCTCCAACCTTAATCGCGTTCGTGAATCTGAATGAAAATGATCATCTCTTCATTTGACATAGGAGGTGTGGCTTGTCGATTGTATATATAATAGCATCGTAGATCGGTGATGAAGGATGAGTGAATTGCATTATTGCAAAATTTGACATTTTACGATAGAAAAAGAATTACTTACGTATTAAAATAAAAATTATGATAATTTTTTAACAAATTCTGTAATAAATGTATGGTAAATGATAAAAGACGAAAATTACTGTATATCGCGGACCAAAGTACGTAAATTTTAGGGGGTCAGTTGACGCTGTACCCGAAGACGTATGAAATTTTTTATTATAAATGAAGGGTTTTAAAAATCTGTAGTACATTCAAAAAAATATTTAAATGTGTCGCCTGTGTAAAATTAAATTTTCAAATAGTAAAATCAAAAGAAAATGAAGATTTTTTTCAGGATATACATGGTACTGTGACTCGCGATGGTATTACGATTCATACCTTTTTTTTTAACTAGAGGAAGCTCTCAAAAGAAGAAGCTGCAGAAGAATACTAGAACTACCCATCTATTTTATCTGAAAGTAGCCTTTATGGCAAGATGATGCGAATAGCAGTAAATGAGCTTTCTAGGAATAAAACAATAACACCGTTAATTTGCAGAATTAATCACTATTTATTAGATTTTATCAATCTAATTACCATAAAGCGTTCTGTATAGTACCCGGGATACAATACATTCTATAGATTTTTGGATATTATATTAGGAGGGTACTATACAGAACGCTTTATGGTATTCGATTAAAACAGTGTCACTCCGGCCAGCATATTGGTTATTGTATACAATTATCGCGCACGTCTTAATTCTGGATTGAATAATTTTAATACCAAGCAGAGCTAATTATATAAAATTCTAATTTTATTGATATACGAAAAATTTAAAAGATACAAATACACAATATATATTTTTCAAACGAAATATTAAGAACGAAATACGATTCTACAATGGAACCGATTGATATCGAGGGTGCGTAAGATAAAACAATCCCACAAACGAACGAAAAGTGGGGACTGATCTAAAATTCAAAATTTTTAAATTAATATTAAAATATATATATATATATTTTTTATCCGATTTTCATTAAATTTCATAATAACGTTACCTTCGAGATGTTAGATGCGGGCGTTAACGTTAAGTGGTCTTTTTATGCATTTAAATAATACCTTAGAAAGCTTATAAGGAAAGGAACTACCACAAAGTAAACCCTAAGAATGTTGGTTCAGTACTTAAATTCATTGAATAGCAAAAAAAAGGATTATTATAAATATTACAAAGGAGAGTCACTCACATAAAAATCTTAAAAATCTTAGAATCATATGAAGCATGCTTAACAAATTCTCTTGAAAAATAAGCTCATATTTATATTGAATCATATCCTTGGAAACACAAACATTATATCAGCTGTTAAATTGTTACTCAATAATAAATAAAATAAATGCTTTGTCAATAAAAGGTATTCTAATTGTTTTTATCATTATCACAATAAATATCACGATCAATAAAAGTGATTAGACCAAATCACCTTATTAATGTAAATTTTATATCAAGTAATCAATACTTTTTAAGTTCATCATATGAAACAATAATGCGTTCAAAGAAAGTAAAAAAAAAAAGAATTCATTTAATGAGGAAATATTAAAAAGAATATATATATATGCAAGTAAACTATTTTGGGATTGATTGCGGTAGTACATCCTTCACTGATGACTGCACGCTTTATATGCAGTATGATGACTTAATTATACGAGACAAAGTAACATAGCAAAATTTACATGGTAGAGTTTTTTTTTGTGGTCCACCGCTTCGATATGCTTCAATATTGTAAAGAAATTTAGAAATTTCACGATGCAGCTTCTAAATTATTACACTACTTTGCAAAAAAAAAGAAATGGCTTTATTATTTATTTTACTTTAATCTCCTGACTTCCTGATTTTTAAAATTATAAATTTATTTCAAATTTCTCACGAATCCCGTTGATAAATGAAAAACTATATGACTCGTTCATAAAGGATCAAATCTTCCTTATCTTCGTTATATTTCAGGGAAATAAAATGTTTACATTATAATATCAGATGATAGATGATAGATTTTTTAAATAATAGATGTTATTTATGTAGTTGACACAGATTTCAGGTTTATGGCCAAAAAATTTTAAATCCTTTTCTTTTATGATGCAAAAAATTGTTCGAGATTTGTTAATTTTAAGTCATGAATGAATTCACACTACATTTATATTAAGAAATAACATTATAATAAATAAAATAATTCTTTTGTAAACAATGTCTGTATGTCTTATGTCTCAGATTTAGTTATATCTCAAGTCGAGTTATTATTAAAATTATAAATCTAATAACTGGGATACGCCCTTGGCACCGCCTAATCGTTATTTCATATTGATGATTTACCGAATATCTGATATGATTCGCGATTTTTGTCCACAGGTCGGTATGACGAGTTGTTGAGATCAAACAATAGATAGTCATCGTCTGTCTTGAATTAATGCTAATGTTATATCGTCGGGCCGTTCTGCAGTACGTTGAAGAATGAGACTTGCTTGCCCCTCCATAGTATTAGTATATCTATACCCGGATATAATTTCTTGTATCCAGGTTACAATAAGTATAACGTGATAGATCATGGCCAAATAAATTTAATTTTGGAAGAAAACCAATATTCTCCGCTTCCTCATTATAAAAATTAGAAAATGATTATAATTATTCAACGCTATTAACTTTAAGCATTTAATAGCACTTACTTACTTGAGCGCAAAATGAACGGAGATATTTCAAATCTTTATTAGAATAATCAATTACTAAATATAGCTTTTATCGTAAAAAGCATAGAAATTACCGAGGTTATTTATTGTTCGATTGTTGATAAATAAATGTATGATAACAATTGTTATTATATCCGGAATTTTAATCCGAAGTATTTTGTCAACAATTACATTACAAAATTGATACAATAACATCGATTCATAATAATAAAGACAACATCGTATTTATTTAATATATAATATAAAAAAAAATTTCTTTCTTTTAGAAACAATAACCAAATTTTACGTAAATATTATATTGATTTGTTGACTTTCCAAAATAACTATTGACAAAAAAAAAGAGTCTGGACTTTCGGCACTATGACGCATTAGTTGTTCATATTGTTTTTTTCCAGGGGCTTATGAATGAAGGCTTAAAAAATATTGTATTTTGTGTGTGTGAAAATAAAATTTTAACTTAAACTAGGTTTGATAACATTATGCACGTTATGCAGTGGTCAGCATGAGCATGATTGTGCATAACCAATAATAATATTTTGAATGCAAGAAAACAAATTTAGTATTTTATCGCTTTTCAGCCATTTATCATGATGAAAAAACCCCAAACAGATATTTGTTGTACTCCAATTTTTATCACATTTTATCTATTCAAATGAAATATTTCAATCAAGCCAAAAAAAAAAAAAAATAGTAGTTTTTGCCATTTGGCATATCCATATGCATAATAATAAACATTTAAAATAAAGTTTCGGCTCTAGTTTGAAGTATCACGAAATATACAAATAATTAATTACCAATTACAGTAACAAAAGGCTTTTCTCACGTGTTATACATTCGGCGCCCAAACTTCCGGAAATCATATGACTGATCGGCAAATGTCCGTTCTCGGTGATTATCGCCGCAGGCGATTTTCGTCGTTTAATTCTGGCCAAAAATTGTAATTGCGGTTTGAGTTAAGAATCTCTTGTTAAATAAATTCTAATTTAAATAATTTAAATAATAAATAAGTAATTAAATATCAACTATACTAAAATTTTGAAAATTTTGTTAAAAAAAATTTGTTTAAGATCAAAAAAAAAAAAAACGTTTTGCATATAAATGTATTTTTTTCTCAAAAATTATCTGAAAAACGCCTTTTTGACCTAAGAGAAACTTGTTCTATTCATAAATTTACATATTATAGCATTATTTATGTTATGAACAGATCAATATTTTAGTCAAAAAATTTTAAAATCAAAAAAATTTTTAGGTGCGGCGACGATCACCATGCGGCGATTTTTCGACATTCCCTTAATAATTTACAACAAATTTACGTTGTATTATTCCAAAAATGATAAATATTTAAATATTATATTAGTTTCTTGTGATATTTTTTTTTTTTTGTTTTTACATTATAGCTTTGATTTTATATAGAATCATTAAAAAAAAATATTTATTTTACGTAGTAAAATTATATTTTGAATAATGGGCACTGAGTATTAGTTTAAATGACCTAAAAGTTTTAAAATGAGTCCTTTTTAATATATTAAACAAATTCATTTAAATAATGTTGGTAATAAATTTGAGGACTGAGATCTGTTTAAAGAACACGAGATTTTTTGATAAAATCCAAATATCCAATCAAATATATATTAAATTGATATGAAAATTTCAGAATAGGTCTAATTCATCATGATATATAACTTTGCTTTATGCATCAAATTAATTATTTAATAAAAAAAAAAAGTTTTATTAGAACAAACATTTACTGACATTTATCGTACGTAAATTTATTATCACGTGATCATTGGCCAGAACCACGGCATTAAGATTTAATAGTTAAGTGACAAATAATCGGTGACAAATAGAAGGGATGATAAGTTGTAAAAAAAAACTTGATCGCGCAGTTACTTCTGTTGCTGTAATCCCATTACCGTTACTCAATAATTTTCTTTCTTGAAAATAAAATAAAATTGATATATCGTTTTTTTTTCTCACAGTCGCACGAATCAAATTTTATCATGATTACTTAAGAAAATTTGTGATTTTATATTTAGTATATCAAAACAAAGAGTTTCGATCATCATAAATTTTCGAGAAATAATAATCAGTGTTACGTTAAGGGGTGATCTTGACTTAAATAGTACAACACAAAAGCATTTGTTAGACCCATTATAATATTAACGGTTAATGTGGATAAATTGTTAATCACGTAAATCCGGAATTTGGTCGTAAATTTTTCAATCAAAATGATCGACTGTGGTTACTCGACATTGTATAATTATAAAATTACAAGGGATCTTGCCTTACATCGTTAATTATCTGTTATTAGTAATTTAAGAATAATTTGATAAGAATGTATTGTTGTGATTGGTCCATCAATGACCTATAACTGGTATGATCGGTAAATAAATGTGTGATTGTTCTGTTCAAATGAGAATATTGTGTAATGATAGAAAGAACCAATTAGAAGGAATTAGGAATTTTGAGACCGAATTATGTATATATTTAGAAGAGCAGAAAATTTTATTACGATAATAAAATAATCTTTTGGATTCGGAAATACGCAGTAATTTATTCTCCAATTGTAACTGCGGCGGCTGAGCCACCGCAGCTTTACAATGAACATTATCTCTATATATAAAAATCAAATGGTCATAACTAATCATGAAAAAAAATTTTAATTATACAAAATATATGTATATATATATATAAAATAAAGAACAAACTAATAAATAAAATAAAATAAAACAAAATAAATAAAATAAAATAAAAATAAATAAAATAAAATAAAACAAAATAAATATAAAATAAATAAAATATAAACTAAGAAAATTAAGATTGAATTTTCATTTCAAAAACATTTAACCTAATTGTATGAGGATAACAAATGAGTTATTATTTCATAATGGAGCTTTTATTGTCGAACTTTAAAAATAAAATAAAAATTATCTGAAGTATACTAATAGAATTTCTTGGCTATTTAGGAAGAATTCTGGAATCCTGTATTCCTCGTATCTTGCATATCATGAGAAACAGTTCCGTTTACTGAAACTGAAGCTGTATCATATGCATTGTTATTTAAATATGCTTGAGAAGACTGAATAGTATCAAAGGATTGTTGCTGAATGCTATTCTGTTGATAAACAACAGGTTGTTGGACTTGTTGCTGAATTTGTTGTCGAATCAAAGATTCTACATTACGATGAAGCTGCAACTGGTAATTAGGAATATGAGATAGATTAATTCTATCGTTCAAGAGTCGTGCGTTTTCTAATGGGTGTAATTCGGTAAACTGATATGTAACGTGATAGATACGTGTATCGTTTGATAAAGGACAGTAAAATTCAAATGTAGCATTTTGAAGTGCAGGAGTTGCGGTATCGTTTAAACTCACACTAGACATTCCTAAGTTGTTATTTGAAGTATGATGTTGAATGTTTACATTATCATTATTATTATTATTATCAAGAATTTGCAAAGGCGTGAAATTATTTCCAGTTTGACTTATCGGTAAATTGGAATAATTTTGTATATTTCGATTATTTGAATTCATGTTACTTAATATATGAAGTGAGAAGTTTAAAAATTTGGGGAGATATACTGTATATTTAATAAGACGGAAAATTTAGTCACGAAATCAACTTTTATTTCGAAATTCTTGTGCTAGCCAAAAACAGATTAGTTTATTTTAAAGCATATATAATTCTAAAATAAGTATCTTTTGCGGTAAATAATAGGTCATTCCATCTATAAATAATAAAAAGTATATTCGATTACTCTTGTATTTAACGGATGATTGGTATTGTATTGATTATATTATAAATTATTGCATAAAACATGTTTAATTTTTAAAGTTTATGCTTTCAAAATGGTTAAAATGGTTGATGTTATTTATTTGTGATTAAATATTCGAATACCAATATTCGTCCGGTTTCGTCCGGTTTTCGGTTTTCTTTTTTTTCCTTCCAAACATAACAGCATCAATCATTTTGAAAACAGCGATAAACTGCAGCTTTCGATATGAGAAAGGGTAGCGAAACTATTTAGTCCGTTTTGTCACATGCGAGGATGTGACATGTCCCAGTTTTCGCATGTATGATGCATATATTAATTTAATTGTTGGCGTAAATAATAGAATATTTATTAATAACAGTAAACGACTAATTAATATAACTAATAGTGAATAGATTTGAGGGTCTAGACTAACATCCTGCATGAAACAACATCTATTATTCAATATATATAAATTAATAGTTATAAGCATATAAGGAAACTGAAGAGGAAAAGAGAGCGAATAATAAAATAATAACCATATTACTTTGGGTAAATTTTATATTATAATCTACCGTTTGTTGTTGTTTTAAAACTACTAATTAGTAAAATAACAAAAGTTCAGCCATCTTTTCACTGAATATATAAAATAAGGCAAATCATCAAAGTGATGATGAACAATGAATACATAAATGGTTAGCTCCTTGTTATTGAAGTTTCCGGGATATACACATAATAATATGCTATTCATCCGCCGGAATTTTTTTTCCCAATTAACAATAATTAATATATTGATTTTATGATAAACCAATAAACTTAATAAGATTCCTTTTATATTCATGGTGAACGAGAAAAGGAAACGGTTCTTCTTTGCCGTTATTATAAATATGATTATTTTTCCATCATCCTTATCTTTAAATTTTCTGGCAATCAAGAGTCAAAATATTTTTCCTACCTTATTAAATAGAAATTTATCCTTTTTTTTTTTTTTAAAAAAAAAAAAAAAAAAAAAAAAATCAAAATAATGGAATCTTTGTGTAGCGAACTTAAAGTTGAAATCTTTAGATATGTATCTACACCTATAGCGCTTATTTTGCTCAATCGAAATTGGTATTCTACCTCTCAAGATCCCCATGCCCGTGCGGAGTGGTTGATTTACAAATACGGCAGAGCGCACAGTCTATTCCATGCTATAAGATTGGGGAATAACTTCGTAACAGTAGAAGTTGTGCAAGTTTTACTTGCGAAAAAGGCGGTTATTTCAAGATATTTCATCCAACGATTAGTTATGCAATTTGGAACAAGCGATCCAAAATTGACTGAAATGAGAATAAAGTACAACATGAATGTCGATACGTCTAAAGATGAAACATGGGCGAGTAACTTATCTCTTCCTGTATTTACGAAATTAGTGACAGAAGCTACTAACGAGCTTAAATGTGACATGGCGATAAGAGGTAACGACCTAGAATTATTCCATTATTTAACTGCCGGGGCTCTAACAATAAACCAGGCACCAGCCGTCCTTTCCGAAAATATTCAACATATTGAAGATTTAATTATTAATAAAAAATTTATACCTTTTCCTCCTCGACCAAAGACTCTTGTACGTAAATCATCTCCTGGAGGTGAAGTTGAGTATTATCCATCAAAAGATGGTTATGAGAATAATCGTCAAATTAATTTAATATCAAGAGCGGTTCTAATTCAACCAGAGCTTGTAAATTTATGGAAGAATATCGGATACAATGAAGTGTGTAGCGACCTAAATGAAATAGTTGTGGAAGGGACATTGCTTGTATGCTTGCCCCCAAATCCACCGGACAATTGGATATGTCCAAGTACCGACGATATAATCGAGAGGTTACAAAAGTTATTTAAGCTCGGTTTTAGATTAACCGATAGAATAATAGAGGAGTCTATAAATTTATTTGAATCGCGAATCAATATTGTTGGTGAGCCTTTATTAAACGCTTTTTCTAAAATCCAAGGTAATTCAACCCCAGCAATTGTTAAATCGACATTAACTAAAATTAGAAAGACAGGAAAGAAAACTAGGAACTCAAGAAAAAAACGATAATTCTTAAAAAATAATAATTTTTATGTATTTTTTTTTATTTTTTTAAAAAAAAAAGTTGTTTGATGTGTTT
The DNA here is from genome assembly GCA_015698045.1 of Rhizophagus clarus. Lineage (NCBI taxonomy): Eukaryota > Fungi > Glomeromycota > Glomeromycetes > Glomerales > Glomeraceae > Rhizophagus > Rhizophagus clarus. The sequence goes on from BLAL01000074.1 coordinate 282,764, forward strand.
TTTTATATTATTTATGTATCATTTATATGCAATAACTAAATAAAAAATTCTTTTAAGTAAAATGATTTTTATCGTTCTTCTAATGTTGATCCATACGACAGTTATTTCTTCTAAAGAGCAAAGAATTAATTTTATCGAAAAAAAATATTATAATTGTTATAAATGATAAAAGTTTATTAAATTTTCAATTTCAATCAATTATTTTATTTTATTTTTTTTTTTAAACACTAGGGACGAATTGTTCTTTGAATAATAAAGTCAAAGACGTAAAAATTACTACATTAAACATAATAGTAATTTCAAGTAATTTTTTTTACTTAGTAAATTCATAAGAATTTAGAAGTCAAATAACCGTAATAATTTATTACTGTGGTTATTATAAACTAAATAATAAATAAAATAATTTGGAGATCGGAATGTTACCCTCAATTCCTTCATAGAATTGCAACTTATTTTTATTTGTATATATTTGATTTATTGAAACAGCGAACAATTAATATGGCGTTTTGAGCGTTTCATTCCTTGGCTGCATGGTTATGCAATATATTAGTGGAAAACTTTATTTTACATTTTATCATATTGCATTTTGAACGAATATCCTATTGGCTATTAGTACGTAATTATATGATCACAAGATTTTTTTATTGTACTGATGTATCATATCAATCTACGGTAATGAAAAGAATAAAACATTTTCTTTATTTATTCGATCAAATTATCAAGATTTTTTCACTTAGTTCCGATCAAAAAATTAATTTCTATTGATAATTTAATAAAGTGAAATCAAATTCCAATAAAATGTTTTATGTTGTAAATATTAATTTAAAATTTGGAGCATTGAGTTATTAATAAAATTTTATGTAATTTCTTTTAGTCCCAGTTAATCCTTTTAAAGAAATAAAAATTTTTACATTTTTAAACATGAAAGATATAAGGTATAATTGAAATGAAAAATTTACAATATATCCGATATAGTGGTTATTAAGATTTTCATAAATTTCCCGATTTTAGGTTGAATGGACGATTTACATTTTTTGTGACATAAAAAATTAATATTATGTCAAAAATTCATTGTTCCAAAATGTTTCAACATTCAACATTTCGGTCATTTCATGTTCTTTGATAACCATGTTTGGAAATAGTTGAAGAACATTGTAGAATTCTAACTGCGGTTAAAATTTTCGGCTATAATTCCTAAAATGTATTATGAAAAAAGAAATTTTTATTAATGATATTTTTAAAGAAATACTGTGCAGATCTTTTTAGACAAAGGATATAAATCAACAAAGCCAAACTATATAGCGATATATAAAGCTAACAAGAGTTTTCAGTGGAACAGGAGATACAAAAGTTTCATGTCAATTTCAATTTCCATGGCTATATTTGCAAACGTAGGTACAAGATATGTTCCTCTCATGATCGAGAGGTCATGTGAATTCACGAAGGAAGAAAAATATTTTCTAATCATTGGCATAATGATGATATTTCAGAAAAACTAAAGGAAATGGATTCAGAATAAGAAATAAATTATAGCATTAGTTGAAATTCATCACAAATAAAATATATTGGTTATTTAATAATGTGGGGTTGTTTTTTTCATGGAAATTATTATGTTTAAACAAAACAAAACAAAAAATAATGAAAAAAAAATTTAAAAGTTTCCTATAAAAAAGAATGTCCAAAAATCGGCGTCGAAAATGTCAAGAAATGTCCGTTTTTCTGAAAAATACCTTAAAAATGCCAATATTTCGGGCATTAGGGTTCGGTCAAGTGTACAGAGAGTGTCCGGAATATCGCAATTTTCTGAACATTTTCCGGAAAGATGGTTATCCTTTTCTTATAGGTTTCCTATTCATGTTATCTTAGCTAAGAGTTTTACGAAGTTTCTAACTTGTAGACCTAGGAATTGATTCCAAAAGAAAGAAAATATTAATAAATTCGTTAAATGAAGAAAATATTACCGCTACCTTTACGTTTCCTTTTCAAGAGTTTCTAAAAATGAGAATTCCATCAGTACATCAAAACTTTACCCAGTGGTAAGATATCCTATCTCAGCTTCATGGAAAAAATTAGAATATTTAGTCCAAATTTTATTACGTATGTTATAACTACCAGAATTATGGCATTAAGAGTGATTTATTAAAGCAGAGAAAGATATATTTTTTTGTATGATCGATGTATAAAGGATTGTAACGGACCGTATTTCTATTAAGCTATTCCGGTTTTTCGTAAAATAAAAGGAAATATTTGATAAATGTATCGAAATTTAGATTCAACTGTTAAAATCATCATTTTATCACATACATAAAAAATTGCTTACGAAGTGATCGATCGAAAAAGTTACAAAAACTTAAAAAATTTTCGTTGGAACGATTAATTCTAATTCTTTAATTTGAAACATAAGGAATTTTGAACAAAGTTTATCAGTACAAAAAAAATAAAGATTTGCGTGAAATTTTAATTAAACATTTTATAGATCATGATTACAAACCAATTTAAAATTAAAAACAAAATATACTGTAGTTAAAGAAAAATATTGATTAAAAATAATCACTCAAATGGAGTGATACTCCACAGATCTCGGGATGCTGGATTTTCGCTTAGTAAATTTTATGAATCTGCGGTAATAAATTTCATATTATGTCAACTAGTGCGGATGATACCCTTGGGGATATAATTCAAACAATTGGAAATACATTATAGTTATGACACTACTAAGGGATTTTATTCTCTTTTAGGGGAAATATTGAAGTATATTTAATTATTGCTATATTTAATAGCGGTCCTTCGTTAGTGATTTGTTAAAAAAAAATGTTGCTCGGCTGTGATGACTACAAAAACCGCCAAGAATACTGTAAATTTGGTAGAAAATTATTTGTCAGATTTATTAACTAAACTTTCAGAAATAAAAACCATTAATAAAAAATAATAGCCACATTAATTTACTGCCGCAACTATTCCACTAAAACCATTATCCATTGCAGGTCTTAAATTTTTTTTATCTACTACACATTCTACTACACATGAAAAAAAAGTGCATCACAACTATGGAATATGAAGTTTTTCACGATAGCGCAATTCTAGCAGCAAAACAAGTCTCTAATGATGCGTACAGGATTTTTATAGAATGGTTATTACCAACCTTAGAACAAAAGAATTCAAGTAGGAAGTAAATTTATTTGGCGATCATCAAAAAGTTAAAGGATTGGACCTTCAGTTAAATTGATTTCAGAAAAATTTAAGCTCAAATATTAGCTGATATTATTGAGCCAATAGAAATTATCCCATATTATAACGCTTATCGGTGTATAACATTATTAGGAACAACCATTAATGAATCCGATTATGATTAGGATAATGAGTCACTAGGATGTGGATCAAGACTTATTATTGAAGATAATGAGCAAACTGTACGTGCTGTAAAGTGTCTGAAATCATGCCAACGTGTTAGAGCTAAAATAGAATTAATAAAAAAGCTGCAAAAAATCAAAGACTAAAAGAAGTTTTGAATTAAATTAGCAAAGGAAAAATGAAAAAAAAACCAAAAAAAGTACCGAGAACACGTTCTTTTTCATGAAAAAGCAATAAAGGACTGAAAATCTAAAAAAAAAAAGAAAAAAAAACGTTAGAAATTTGAGGAACTAAAAAAATGAAGAACGAAAAAACATGAAAAACTACAAAAAACCAGAAACTAAAGAAGAACAAAATTAGAAAAAATAGTCGAAAAAAAAACGAAAGGAAAGAACATCTACTTTTCATAAAGAGCCGCAAAGTGCAAGTACTAACTAAAGAATAAGACGAAGTTATTAATTAATAAACGTTTGTTATTGAAATTCTACATGTATGCACAAAAGATTTAGCCATCTAGGAAAAAAATTTCAGATTTTCCCATACCAAAATTTTATGCGTCCATAAGACCTAGAAAATGAAATAAAAATGTATAAAAACGTTAGTAAAACGTTTCATTAAAAATTAAATTCAAAAAGACACTACTCCTACCAAAATCTAGAAAAAAAAATGCGAGAAAAAATAGGAGGAAGGAAGGAAAGGAGGGAAGAACAAGGAACGAGAGAAAAAGGAATGGGTGAATAAGGAATATAAGGAAAGAATGAGGGAAGGGAAAAGAAGAACTGGTAGAAAGTTTTAAAAAAAAAAAAATTTAAAAAAAAGTGTTTAGCCAAATTTTTATATATTTTCGAAATTTATAGTTGCAAATACTGCTTTGGGTTCATCATGAACAAGCCTCTGGTTTTGCAATGATTATTGAGTGTAAGCTATTGATAATAACTTAATTCCGGACTTGATAGTTTAATTTAACCCAGTATCACCCAGAAAAGCAAGTGGTCTATAGTTTATGATTATTCTTTTCACTCCATTTTTTTATGATACATTTTCATTTTATTTTATTAGTATCTTTTTAACATAATGATTTGTCAAAGCTGACACAAAAAAAATCTTAATGATAACTTGTTCTTTCATGCTGAAATACCCGAAAACCCTTTAAACAACGTATTAATCGTCGTTGACGTTATAAAACTACTGAGCAAAATAAACGAAAATCTAAAGCAAATGTATATTCAAATAGATCCAAGAGAAATTTCTGATATCCTTTTCGAATTGTTAACAGATTTAAGTCCTACTAATGACTTTTATCATGTAAATGGCACACAGAAAGTCATACCTCAACAAATTGATTGATTATATTTATTATCTAATATCGTAAAATAACGAAGTGGAGGAAGCAATTCAGGCATGAATGGAGAAGATTGCAACAAAGGAAGTCATTTATCTTAATTCCCACTTAACTGATTTTGATATGGATCTGTTCTTGTAAATATTTTTAACGAATAGATTTATGATTGCAAGCATTTAATACATTTTAGAGGGCCAGTTTATACAAATCATTTTAAGATATTTAACATGATTTTAGTAAAATGCTCCAAAATGATCAGATATTCTAAACATTTTGGAGCCGGCGACCTTTGGTCGCCTGACAATATAAAAAAAATATTGATTTTTATTATAATAAAACACTAGATAAAAAGAAATACAAGATATCCTTTTATTTATAATGATGATGTCAATCTGTTTAATTTCTCTTAACGTTAATTTACAAGAATATTTTGAGTCAGTTGAGCAAATTATACATATTAATTTGAAGAAAGAAATAATCAAGAAATTAGCTTGAATAAAAATGATATCAAAAAAGAATATTTAGAGATTAATCTCATTAATGGATAATGTAAAACATATTTCTTAACATGAATGATAATAACAGATAACCAAACCGCTTTAAATTGGATAAAAAATGTAAAACCAAATTGGAATGGAATTCATAAAATGGCAGAAAATTATCCAAACAAGAACTTTTCAAGCAACTTGGAATAAGTCTAATAATATATTGCAAAATATTTTTTTTTTTAAAAAAAAAAAAAAAATAATGATTTTTAAGTCTAAATGCTGAAGAAAATGATGCTGGATTAAAATCGATTACATAATGATCTTCGTGTCCACTTTTCTGGGGACGTTGAAGTTGTGTGGTGAGGATGGGGTGTGTTTGTTGCGATTCTGAAGCTGTGAATAACGTTTCCAGGGTAAATGATGTATGTTTTTGATGACAATGTCGTTAGGATTATCAGAAACTAACATCGGACAATACACGACTTGATCGCCGGATTCTTGTTTTTGGAACAACTATATGTTCTTTGCGTCACGCGACTCCATCGCGCGAGTTGTTTTTTGCTTCTGTGTATATTAGTTTCCAGGTTTTTGGATAACTTGAAGTATCTCCCTTCACCCCTGAGAGCGTTTTGAATGTTTTTGTCGAATTGGTTGAACTTGCGAATCGTGACGTCATAACTAACGCCTAAACGATAACTATGTGCATGCTTGTCGATCCGCTTGTTGACAATGTTAACCATCTGTTGTTTATAAAAAGCGTCATTCTTGATGATAAAAGGAAAACCTTGAAGTGTATGAATGTCCTTGGTGTGTTGTTGGCACCGCCAACTTTCATTAGAATATACTCGGTGCGCAGCATTTTTGCAATGGTCAGGGTCCCGCGAATCCGGGTTACATCTAAAATAGAAACCAAGATAGATGATCTCTTTCTTGTAACTGAACTTATATAGGTGGATGTGCTCTTGTTATTGATGTCATGCGTAACCTTAGACGAACGTTGTGAGAGGGTATGCAACTTTGTCCATTAAAAGTTGGCGTAATACTGTAAAAAACTTATCTCTGATTTTTTTTTTTTAGGAAAGTGTTAACTTTCCTTTTTACCATTGGTTCCATTGGTTCCATTGGTTCTGATAAAATATCTGTGCATCGTGAAAACGTATGTAAGATAAACTTCAGGATTGGTTTCTCGCAATTTGATTCAAAACAACGTTTATGATTGGGATCAGGGTTATTTGTGTATAATATAAAAAAGGTAGATCAGGCCGACACTGTTAATCTAAGATAGTAAAAATTTTTTGTTCTATGGGGATACGATGATCGTTGATAAGTAGTGTTTCACGTAACGATAAATCTGGGAGGCGTAGTATCGCCGTTGAGCGTTTAACGGGACGATAAATTTTTAAAGAAAGTTTTTGTTATTGAAAGAAGTATTTTGAGGGTTATTAACAGCCGTAGACTGTGTGTTTGTAGTAACTAAGTTACTGGAAGAAGCGGGTTTTTAGACGAACTCATAGTAAAAGGATAACGATAAGGTGGAGAAAAAAAAATTCTGACCAAAAGGCCAAGAAATAAAAATTGTTCTTTTTGAGCGGTAGAAAGGAACTTTGTACTGAAGGGGGTAATGGTTGAAAAGGGAGAGAGAACCTTGGTCTCTTGTACGACGAACGGTAGTATAAAATTGAACCGTACAGGAGAGTTTTTTTCTTTTTTTTAGTACTTATGACACTTTCTTATCCACTATTGGTTTGTGCCATAAGATGGACACGTGATTCAATGTTTGGAAAGAAGTATAAGGTAGAAAATCCATACAGCAATTTCTAAACGGATGAGAAGATTTGCATCTTCTACAGTAAGTTCATAATTGTGGAGTGTGAAGGCTGATTTTATTGAATCAACAAGTCCTGTAAAACTACGATCCCCTGTTGATTTTAATTGAATAAACCTATCATGATCTGTTGACCTACACTCCATATATACTACGTACATAGCAATATCGAAAATTGTTCTAGTTTTGCCAGCTTCAGGGTATTTAATTGATGAAAAAAGTCTCAATCGATGATTTAATTGATCATACAAACACACGATTACTATAATTGACTTAAATAAAAATAGAGCAATCAATTTAAAATTGGTTGATAATTGATTGATTTTATTAAATTTATTAAATTTCATTAGATTTTATTATAAATGACAAAAATAAAATTCTACTTGCCGTTCACAATTGTGAGTCAAAAGAAAATGTAAAAAGTAAAGAGTAATTTTAAACAATCCTTTTGTATAAATTCATGTCATTTAAATCATAGTCATTATTTTTAGATTATTAAGTTGACATGTTATTATTTGAATATTTATGTTTTTTTTCTTGTCTAGCTTAACACTTTTCACGTTATTTATTTATTTATTTATTTGTTTATTTAATGATGACGACAGTATAACGCATGAAATAGTCGATAATACAAAAAATTCGCTTGGCGAAAATTAACATAAAATACTAACTATATCAAAATTCCCTCCTAAGAAGAAACCGCCCTGCCATAGATATTAAAACACAACATGGCTAGCCTGTTATACGCGTATAGCTTGAAGATCCAAGAAACGCGTGCCCACATGTAATGAAGGAAAACCTAAAAACAAAACATGCTGTATTTTTCTCTCGGGTCTAAACACCCGCTTCATGTAAATACTATAAGATGAAGAATGATTCACACTATTTTCAAGTTGTAAATTTGCAAAAGTAAAAAAACAAAAAAAAAGAAGAAAAGGAAAAAACTTCTACAAATAAAGAAACGAATTGTGCGGCTAAAAAAAAGGGAAAATAATATTAAGCTAATTAAAATGGCCACACTACATAATAAAAAGCGAGCGAACTAAATTTAAACACAACGTGCTTTAATAGCATGTGAATTCTCTACTCGAACTTTTGAAGTCTTCCGTTTATTCGGATGATCAGGTAAACGATTGTGGTCAGAAGAATCGGAACAATATTTGACATATCTCTCGACCGATTCAACGCGATCATAGGGTTAGATATCCTCAGGTTTAAAGTTATTATAGTAATCTAAATCTCATTCATACTGTCGTAATATAACGTTGTATTCTTTTTTATACGTGATCTTTTTTTCTTGGAGTAGGCAGATAATTTCTTTTCATCGAGTGGAATAGGAGGAACTGGGGCTCGAGGCCCAGAGCGACTCAAATGAAAATCATTCATAAAAGCTTCTAGGAGGCAAACTTTGTCTTCCTCTGTTTGTGTACTACACGACTCATTCTATGAGTGGCTTCAAATTCTATATTGAGATCGTTATGCCGTTGTTCTAAACATATTAAAATTTCTTGACGTTCTTCTTCAGTCAATACAGGTAAACCCTCCTGAGGTGTAGCCACCTCAGTGGCAAGAGTGGTAGGAGTAGTGACGTTTGATGTTGAGGCTGGTATTATGGCTTTATTTACGTGTAAGGGTTCCACCTTAGCCCTACGCTGGATTGATTTGCGATTAGGTAAATAAGGCACTATATTTGGGTTGGAACCGTGTTTAGCGTGAAATAAGTGACGAACAGGAGCACATATTGAACGGTGGGAAGTGCATAAGTACTTCAATCGGAACATAGTGTATCGCAAACGGGAAGTAATATTGTCGTCTTTTAAAGCTTTTTTATCCTTTTGTTTGCAAGCAGTAATGCAACAGTGATATCCGCGGTCTCTTCGCTTGGCTTGATTCGTAAAGTCTTTTTCCTACTTCTCAGGGTCTTTATCCACTTTATAATGCGAATAAACTTTCTGATAAAAAAATTTAGAATTATTCGTAAGGAATAATGTTCGTAACTGGTGTTGAAACTGCATCCAGTACGTGGTGAATAATTGTGTTTGACAGTCTTGTTAAACCAGGCATTATGTAAACGTTCCAATGCTTGAAATTTAGGAGAAGAAGAAGGAGGAGAATCATCGGGTAATACAGGATGATTATGATAATAAGGTATAAATTTTTGATGTTTACAGCATCCTTGACGATTCGATTTAGGATGCTTAGAAAGAACAATGGGAGAAGGAAGCGTGCAAAAAACGCTATCCTTAATTGACGGAATAATAGGTGAAGGGGTTCTTGAATAAGATAATTACAAGGTACATAAATACCAAAGTGAAAACGGTATTTCTTGTAAAAAAAATTAAAAAAAGTCTTTGTAGATCTATTATTAAGGTTATCTGACGTGTGACGTTTGTTTATAATATTAACTCTATCTAATAGTTTGTCTCTGATAAAAAGTGAAAATTTTATTTTGTATAGATTACCCCTTTGCAGGGTAAAAAAAATGTGTTAAAGGTAACGAAATACAATAACTAACTGGGGAAGTATTCACTTGATAATCATTCGTGTGAATTTTTAATTGGTACCCTGATATGCCTAATAAGGATCTTTGTAAGGGGGATAAAAATGTATATGAATCTAACTCGAAAAAGTAACTTTTGCTTCTGTATGAGTTGTAGATCTTGTTGTAACCTCGTGTATCTAGTTTGATCACGTGAAATTTTTTTACGGTGATATTGACAGGATATATTCTTGTCAACGGGAAAGGAAATAGATTTTAAGAAGGACATAATAAAGAGTGAAAAATTTATAAAAAATTTTAAGTTTAAAAATGTATCAACTAGTAAAGAGTATGTAGGGGTCCTAGTGTTATTCTCTTAACCTTAAGGCTACTCCATGTAAACACAAAAGACGGGGAGTGTCAAAATATTCATAAGTTGTAGTTGTAAAAGTTGTGGGAACGAAAAATAAAAGTCGAAACCCGACGCTCGTTAAAAGTAGGATACGATAAAAGACTCAACAACTCGAAGGGGTAGTAGAAAACCGAGCGAGCTGCGAACATAATAGCTCAGAAGGGTAAAAAAAAAAAAAATAAAATTGGGTAAAGTGCTGCGGAATTCTAACTAACACTTTTCACGTCAAATTCAACAAAAAAAATAGATTTGTGATTATACAATCACCTGATTATCAAATAAAACCATAATTAAATACTAAAATTGAGAAATGTTATAAAATTAAAGAAATTAAAAAATAAAAAGCATCAATCAAATTTTGATTAATTGATTGACTCAATCAATGATCAATCTTACTCAACTCGATTATAAACCCTAATCTAGACACATATCTATATAGTTATCATCGCTAATTGGTAATTTACTTTTGTAGAAACATTCAGCAATACATTGATCTGAATCAGGATAAAGTTTTGGAGGTTCTTTAATAAAGACATTCTCTACAATTTTTAGTCGCTTTGATTCTGTGCCAACGGATTCTATAATTAGAAAAAAGTGAATGACATTAGTCACTAGTAATAGTGATTTTGAGCTCATCATTGTGTCAAAAATATACCTAAATCTGCGTATCGCTTTTGTCCAGTAGCTAAAAACGATTTAAAAAAATGATATCAAAATTATATTAGTTATTGCGAGGTAAAATGTTGGGAGATACTGCAAATTTATTGTTTGAGAGACAAAACGTTGGGAGACACCTACCAATGGTTGCAGGTACTAGCATGATGATGAGACTTTCATCAATTGCAGTTTTATCTGGAAAATATTTTGAAAAAGGATAGATAGGTACCAACATTACACCTTTACTTTTAATTTGTTCCTCATTAAAATATTCATTATTGAGAGCGATATCAACTTTCCAAAGATTCATCAAATCAGAATCTTTAATAAAAGGTAACACTTTTTTTTTCTTATTCCAAATAATAGATTTAATATTTCCAATTTTGAGACTATAGTTGATTTTAGAATAACAAATAGTATTTATTTCATTAAGGACAATGATAAAAGAATCAAAAAGATACTTTATTAGGAATGCACAATTTAATGACACTTTCATTTTGGAAATAATTCTGTAAAGTAATAAAATGAATTTTTGAAGTAATTTTAGAGAAAACTTGAGAAATTTTAGAGAAAAAAAGTTTGAGGTATACATATATTATTTGTAAAAACCTTTTTGAATACATCGTGACCAATTAAATAGACCCTTCTTGATCGGTGGCTTGTTATAACGCATGACGTTATAGGTACTTCGAAAAAGTCTTTTAGTTATATAAAATATTTTATCAGATTATTGTATACTGGTGCAGAAAAATTTTACAAAGGAATAATCAGAAAAATTATTACGGTTCACCTATTAATGTGAGCTTCAATTATTAGATAAATACGACTAATAAAAATCTAAAAACCGTCAACAAACAGATGCCACGTAAATATTACATATTAATTATATGGAAAAAATTGTATGAAAATTTTATTCTTTTCATAGATCTCATATGTTACAAAGGAACACAATTTAAAATGCTTAAGATTTGTCACAATTTAAGAATAATTTTGTTAAAGACGAATTTGGGATTTAAAATTCCCGAAGAAATGGTCAAAACTTTAAATAGGAATCCTTCGATTTATAAGATATTTAAGGTAAAATTATTTACTTTACTTATTGAGTTTACTAATATATTGAATCAAACTTAAGCTTAATTATACAACTTGTAACTTTTAAACTATTTACGAAGTGATTGCCACGAAAACTCGGCCAACGTGAAAAATTTTAACTTTCATACAAATGGATGTACAATACATTACTTTATCAGGAGAAATTGTAGAAAACGCCAAACAAACTCTTCGTTTATAGAAATCATTTAAAAACACTGATCCGTCAATTGCATCGCCTGGTTTTCAATATCGTCTTTGAGTCTTGACTTTTGATTAATAATCTGAGGAAAAATAAGTTAATCATAATAAATTATTTGTTAAATGGTGTTATATTATTTCTAAGAAATGTCACGTATATTATATTTAATAAAAAAATTATTAACAAATGCACAACACTGAACTAAGTACTTGTTCTTCGTTACTATAATGAATAAGAATTTTATAATATAAAACAAAAAATCAAAATAGTAAAAATATCCCTTAATAAGAATTTTGGTATTGTAAACATTGTCTAATTTATAGTTTAAAGGTAATTAATAAATAACAAGCCTTAATATGTTTCAACGAATGGTACTGTGGGCAATCGAGCACGCCTCCGTTAATGTTAAATTAAAAACAAAATTAGTCACGATTTACACGATTTACATAACGTGAAATCGTTCTGAATGGCCCTATAAATTTCACAATTGATTCTCGGAATTTCAGAATTACATGGAAAGATTGATAATTTTATAATCATAATTTGATGATTAAAATAACAATAATACTAATATGATAAGCTTGATCGATTAAAATTAATCGATTAATTGAACAACTCGATCAATAATTGATCATACTTGATTCGATTAAGATATTGTTAACATGTTTTAAACCTACTTTATTCACGAATATTCCTTTATGATGTTGTATAGAAATAATTCTTTATTGCCATTGAATAAATAAATTAACTATATAAGTATTTACTTTAGTGAACTAAAACCAAAAATTGTACATTATTTCCTGACGGATTCAAGTGAATATTTCACTAGAATTAGGGTCATCTGCTAATTAAAAATGGTCGATAATCACATTAAGAGTCAGCTTTATTTTTTTTCGTTCTTTTTGATAGAACTCAGAATAGAAGATTTGAAGTCGATAATTATTATTTAATTATCGCCGTTTTCAAAATGATTTATGCAGATGTATTTGAATAAAAAAAAAAAAGGAAAACCGAAAACCGGATGAAAACCGGATGAAAACATAACAAAACATGGATGAAAACCGGACGAATATTGGTATTCGAATATTTCATCACGAATAAATAGCCTATACCATTTTGAAAACGGCGATAAAATACTATAATAAAGGATGGTCTGTTAAAATTTTGTGCTACCTTAAAAATGACTTTTTTTTAAAAAAAAAAAAAATTGAATATTTTGTATTTTGTATTAACCAAATAAATAAAATAAAAGGTGGGATGCAGCGATAACACCAATCAATCTGATTACGCTAATGTTAACCATCTAGTATTAGTAATTAATAACAAGAAGGACATTTGACTGGTGAATTAGGATACAAATCAGGATAATTGCGTTGCATTATTGATCCAGTGGGAATGTTGAACGTAACAGCCTTGATACGATGAGAAATAATCTTTGAAAGTTTCGAAGAAGTAACCGAAGAGGTAGGATTATGGCGTAACCATAACGTGCTAATCATAAAATTGAAATTTTGTGATACAAATCACATGAATCGTGATGTGTAAACCTTTCGACTCTTGAAATTTTTTTAAATTAAAATATTTTTTAAATTTTTTAGTATTAAATAATCAATAAAAATTTCAAAATATTTAATATTGACCAAATTACTTAAATGATCAGTCATTTGAGCTTTATATGTCATTTGCCGAACACTGGACTAGGGAGCTATACATGCATTACTCATGAAAAATTTTAATTGAGAAAATGATTTTGAAAACACGGATTTCTGCAAAGTATTTAATTTTTTTTATATTGCTTCAGTTAATCAAGTGATCATATTAAAGCCTTTTTAATTCAAACACATACATGTATTTAATGTTATAAATAAAATAAACTTGATAATTTAATACAATATTTGGATAAGTTATAACATAAAAGAATTATTTAAATTACAAACTAAGAACCTTGCAAAATATTTTACTACTCTAGCCTTAGTGTTTAAATAATTCTAATAAAAATGAAATAAATAAAATATATCACAATCCCATAAATCTAAATTAATTTTTGTCAGTTTTAATATCTGAATAATTAAATAAATTAATTAATTTTCATATAAAATAATTTATAAAATTTACTTTTTTTGCATTTAATACATACCTGATAACTTTATATTGTTAACTACACAATCTAAACATTCACTTTCTTCAGTTTCATTCAATTTTCGACTTGATTTATCATCAACTAGATAATCTAAATATTTACTTTCTAGAATTTCATTCACTTTTATACTAGTAAAATCAAGTAAGCGACTTGTATAACATGCTTGTGGATGAGATTCAGTAATAAGATTATTATTTCCAATTGGTGCATTTATAAATTCCATGATGTTGCTTTTTAATTCTTTACTAATTTTACCATAACTAAATTCATTATCATTAATTTCACCATCACTAGTTTCATCATCACTAGTTTCAGGATAGAAAATCCAGTCTGCAATAATATTACTTATTTTTTCAGCAGATGGCCTTTCTAATGGGTCCTCACTCCAGCATTTTTTCATCAAATCCACATAACATTGTGGAGTACTTTCAATAATCTCAGGTCGTTCACCTTTACAAATACTTATACTGAGTTGAAGATCATGTGCTCTATGATTAAATGGTGGAATTCCAGATGTAAATTCCCACATAATTATAGAAAAACTATATATGTCACTAGCTGGAGTATATGGTTTGCCCCTTAAAACTTCAGGTGCCATAAATGGAATAACACCATAAATATTATGTTCTTTTAAAAAATTTGCAGTTTTGCATAATCCTAAATCACTAATAAAAACTTTGCTCTTATCATTTACATCCTTTTTATCCTCATGATTTAAAATATTGCCATCATGAAGATCACAATGAATAAGATTTTGCTCATGTATTTTTTCAAGACCAGAAATAATTTTATATAACATAAACAATCTTTGATTCCAATTATTTTCAATTATTTTTGCTAAATTTCCTCTTAAATTTCCCATATTTGCATAATCCATTACTACCATATAATTCAAAGTATCTGGATTTTTTGTAAATCCATATAACTCAATAATTCTAATTGATTCTAAACATTTTTCATGACAATCCCACTATAAAAATTAAAATTGGATATATTAATATAAATGATTTATAATAAATTAAAAATAAATAATATATAATTATACTTCATTTAAAAATTCATCTAAATTTTCATTCAAATTATTTTCATTCAAATTATTGAGACATTTAAGAGCTACTTCCTTCTTTCCACTTCTTCTTAACCAAATGGCCTTGTATATAATACCAAATCCTCCTTTATCAAGATATTCAACATTTTTAAATTGATTATAAGGAATCCAACATAATTGTTTTTTAAGAATAAATTCATCTAAAATTGCATTTTCACTTTTTCCAAATCTACATATAATTTAAATAATTGAAATATATTAAAATTTATTTTAAAACTCAATTAAAAAAAGTAATATGATCACTTACTCTAAAATTTAATTAGAAATTTAATAAATATAATAAATTTAAATTTTAGTTTTATTTATAATATATGGCCTATATTTTATAACTTACCAACTAAAGCAATAGATAATATTTTTAAATAAAGATCAAATTCGGTTAATTAAATTATGAGTAAATATTATATGGATATAATAATAAATAATAACTTACAACAATCTGAAGTAAATTACCAAATAATTTTTTAAATAAAGAAATTAGTTAGTTTAAATTATATGTAAATATTATATAAATATGTAATAATAGAATTAGATAAATAACTTACATTCTATATTATTAAATAATTTTTTAAATAAAGAAATTAATTAGTTTAAATTATATGTAAATATTATACACAGTAAATATGTAATAATAGAATACGACTTACCAGCTAAAATAAATTGCCAAATAATTTTTAAATAAAGAAATTAGATATGTAAATATTATATAAATATGTAATAATAGAATTAAATAAATAACTTACACCCTATATTATTATATAATTTTTTAAATAAAGAAATTAGTTAGTTTAAATTATATGTAAATATTATACACAGTAAATATGTAATAATAGAATACGACTTACCAGCTAAAATAAATTACCAAATAATTTTTAAATAAAGAAATTAGATATGTAAATATTATATAAATATGTAATAATAGAATTAAATAAATAACTTACGCCCTATATTATTATATAATTTTTTAAATAAAGAAATTAGTTAGTTTAAATTATATGTAAATATTATATAAATATGTAATAATAGAATTAAATAAATAACTTACTCCCTATATTATTATATAATTTTTTAAATAAAGAAATTAATTAGTTTAAATTATATGTAAATATTATATAAATATGTAATAATAGAATTAAATAAATAACTTACTCCCGAAAAACTCTCTCCTGCATTTTTCTAAAAACATAGTAATTGATCGACAAATCAATTTTTTCGTAAAATTTCAGGAAAAAGTTACAAAGTTATATACCTTTAACTATACTAACAAAAGTTAAGATTAATAAACATGACTGGAAATAACTCCAAGAACAAAGCCTCCTCTCAACTACAACAAGCCGAAGGCCTTTCCAACAGCCTTCACGCTCCTCCCAACAGCAACTCTGGTGGAGATAAACGCGACTACGGCCCCTCTGTTATTCGCCGTAACAACAATACCACCACGTCTAAGTACGCGACCAGGTCCAAAGGAAACCTTTCTGCTGGCCAACCCCCAGTTAACACGGACAGTATGGAGGACACTGAAAAAATTCCTTCGGTCGCCCTCTCTCCTACTGCGCCCCCCGCAGTCACTCAGGATCATAGTACCTCGTCGCGTCCTGAAGAACACCAATCATCTCCTCATGACGCGTCTTTTGACAACAATCTTACTCAAAATAGTAATATTCCCCCTAACCACGAGCAGAATGTTCCACCTCGTGACAATACTCCATTAACGATCATCTCCGCAGATTCGTACAAAGCAGAGATCGACACCTCTTCCTTATCCGGTAAGACTGGTGAGGCGAAGAAAGAAAAAGTTAAAAATAGCCTTGTGACGCAAATGATTATTCACAAAGACGTTATATTCTCTGGGAGCACCAAAAAATCTAAAAAGAAAACCTCCTTGTTGGTGGTACGCTTCGACTTCAAAGAAGATCTTGACGCTTTCGTCGCGCTGAAATCCCTATCAGTTCCCGACATTGCAGATGAACAATCTATTAATAGATCTCTTCCCATCACATCTCTATTTGTCGCCCCCGCTACCCCGGAAGAACGTACCCAAGAAAAACAAAGAACTATCCAAGTCACGGATATTCCCATCTTTCTTTCTGAGAAAGCCGTTAGAGAATCCTTTAGCTCCGACGGAGAAATAGAAAAACTTAACTATGTTTGCAAAAACGGCATGTATGGTATTGCTTACATTACCTTCACCACAGATACTCCCGTTTCCCGCTATTACGATATCTCCTGGGGAACGTACATTGGTGCACACTTTGTCCGGGTATGGCCACTATTGCTATCCGAAGAAAAAAAGAAACTTCGCGCTTCACACACCCTTAGAATCTCCGGCCTTCCTGCTGGGATGACAGGGTACACCCTGAGGAATGTCCTTGCTCAAACAAGAGCCAAAACCATGATCATTCCTCGCAATCCACGTAATTACAATCCACGTCGTATTGCATTCCTAACGTTCGCTGATGATGATGACAAACAACGCGCCAAACATCTGACCAATTTGGCGATATCTCAAGGCAAAAGACAATCACCTATATTCCTTACCGAATCTACTGATAAGATTTGCTTCAGGTGTGGCGATCCCTCTCACGTGACCAAAGAGTGCCCCCAAGCAAATAAATCAAAAATTATCTCTGCGGCCCAAGCATGGAAAAACCGTACACGGTCCTACGCTGACGCTGCTAAACAACGCAAAGGCAATCAAAACAACAAGTCTAACAATTCAAAGGGTCAAGGGAAAGGGAAAGGGCCCTCTGGACCTCTTGATACTTCCATCGGCTCATCTACCCTACGACCTAACAACCATTCTAATAACTCCGGTCCAGCACTCGATGATGAGACGCTGGACGACTCCATGCAGGAGGACTTTCAATCAAACCCAGCCTTCCAATCCTTCCGCTCAACGATGATGGGAATGCTTCAGGATATCCAAAAGGGTCTCGCTAAACAACAATCAGATATTGCAGCTCTGAATGCCAGGATCTCGGCACTTCCTCTCACTCCCACTGCTCCTACCCCGGATAAATCTTCTACGCACTTACACTCCCATACTCCGGCTTTGATCCCTGAGTTGGCCCAACCTGTCAATACTGCCTCCAAACGACCTACACGACCCGCCTCACCTTCTACTTCTTCTTCCTTTGAGGCTATTAATAAACGTCCACGCACCACCCAATCCGGCGCTGCTATGAACATTGATACGCCCAGTGAAATCGACGTGATCAAATCTAGCCAAGAAAAAATCTTTGATGGGCAAAATTCCCTTCAAAAAGCAGTTTCTAAACTCATGAATATGCTCGGCTCCAACGAATCGGGGGATTTCGATGGAGACGATTCTGAATACTTCCTTAATCATTAAATTTTTTAATGATTGTACAACCGATCCCTTCTTCTTCAAATAATAGTTCGTTAATTTCTTCTTTATCCCCCACCCCTACTAAAATTGTTAATAACCGTTCTTACGGTAATTGTCTTAACTACACTAAAATTAAACGCGGTAAAAATTCTTCTACCGCTTCTACTTTAAATATTGCTACCCTTAATGTTCATTCCCTTACGATTAGTAAAGTTGAACCTATTATAGATCTTATGATCTCAAAAAATATTCATATTCTAGCACTTCAAGAAATTTCAGTTCGAAAACAAAACGCTCTTTTTATGTTCAAAAAATTTTCACACCGGTTTCGTGTTATTTTTGACAACGATCCTTCATCGCTACGGGGGTGCGGTGTAGGCTTTATTATCGATCGACAGTTTGCTCGCCACGTCTCTAAATCTGAAGGCTATAAAGGTCGATATTTATCTATCACCTTATCCTTCAGACACTTTTCTATGAAAATATTTAACGTCTACATCAAATCCAAGGTTACCTCTGCTGATGGTCAACTTATAGCTGATTTACAAGCTAAACTTACAACTAACCTTCAATTCAATGATGATCAGGATATCCATTCAATTGTTTTAGGTGACTTTAATTTGAGTTACGAAAAATATCAACAAAAACTACTTCAAGGCAAATCTCCTTCCCCTCAGGAAGCTATTTTTGACAAACTGGATAACGAATTTCACTTCGTTGACGTTACTGCTCTTCTTGAACCAGATGCTTCCAAAATTACTACATTCGATGCGGCCGTTGGTTCCTCACGTATTGACTATATCTGGATTTCTCCTGGCATCTTTAATAATATCCTTAGCCACCGTATCTCTGTTGTTGATTCCTTCACTACAGATCACAAATTAGTCTCCGCATCTTTATTGATGCCCACTCTATCACAACATCGTTCTCCTACTAATCACAAAACTGTCTTTAATTTTAAAGACATGTCTACAGAACAATGGGACGAATATCAAAAATACGTTGAACTTCGATTCACACACTATAACGATAAACTGAAACCCACCGACGTCAACAGCAAATGGACTTCCATCAAACTAGCCATTCAAGACGCTTCACGATACAAAAATGCTGGGAACGAATACTTAATTCCCCAGCGAACGTGCTCCTTTAGAGGATCTCAACGCATACATTTCTCACCACTCTACGAAAAATTACGCACCGTACTTAAATGCATCAAAGCGTGTCGTAAAGCCCTTAAGCGTCCCTCATATGATTTTTCTGACCTCTACAAAGAATCGGTCGAGATCGCTTTATCATACGATACTACACTCACCGTGCCGTTTGCTTCTGACTCGACTTTCAACATTATCAAACTTATGGAACTTAAAGATATTCTTACCATCGAATACAACAACGATCTTAGGGAATCACAACTACAAAAAATCAAAGAAGCCACCATCACTAGAGAATCCAATCTCGACGGTCACCAAGGCAAAGTTATTAAATCCGTTATGGAACATGAAGTTAGATCAATTGTACTCGACAAAGTTATCGACACTGATCCAACCACTAACGTCGACGTGTTACTCACTAATCCTAAAGATATTAAAAGGAAGGTGAATGTTCATTTCCAACACGCTGCCCAATCAGTCAACGAACCTAAAACCATCCCTCATGAATGGTCTGATATATTTGAACCAAAACATGATATTGATGCGTCGATATATGACGAATTGATGGCCCCCTCATCACTAGAAGAATTGGAAGCTCATATACACAAGTTACCATTGGGCAAAGCGGCTGGTCCCAGTCGCATTCATAATGAATTTATCAAACATTTACCTGTCTCTTTAAAAGTTGCTCTTTTGGATTTGATTAATGATATCTTCATACATCAACAATTTCCTGTCGATTGGAATTTCGCCAACTTATACCCCATCCCCAAACCGAAACCATGGTGTTGTAACCTTAATAATACCCGTCCCATTACCCTTCTCGAGACTGCAAGGAAACTTACAGTTTCAATTTTAACAATGCGTCTTATGAATATATTTCATAAGTTTTCCGTTTTAAATCCTTTACAATACGCAGGTTTACCTGGGTCTTCCGTTTTTGATCCCATTCGAATTATTAACGAAATCATCCAGGATGCAGATGAAAATCGTAAAGAACTTTGGATTTTGGCTTTAGATATGTCTAAGGCCTATGATCGGGTGAACGTCCACCTTTTAGAAACGGCTATGTCGCGTCTTAAACTTCCTACCTCTTTTATCCGATTTGTTTTAGGTCTCTTTACAAACCGGAAAAATTCTGTCTTCACGGCCTATGGAAACACTACCCCCTACGACGTCCTTACAGGCATCGATCAAGGAGAAGTAATTTCGCCACTTTTATGGTGTATATACTTTGATCCACTACTTACCAAGCTTGAGCAATTGCAAAAAGGCTACAAAATATCAGATGGTTCTACCTCTATCCACGTTCCCAGTAAGGCCTATATGGACGATACCACCATCATTACTGACAGTAAAGAAAACCTGGAAGTTTTGCTTACCACTGCTGATTCATTTTTTGAGTTAGCCAGCATTAAAATCAACTACGATAAAGTAGAACTCCTTCTTCGAAATGATTCTGCATACGACGCTTCACCTATCAATTTATCCTTCGGTGACAAAATTACGTCAATAGTTCCGAAATCACCAAAAGAAAATATCCGCATCCTTGGAGTGTATTTCAATGTTGCTCGATGTCCTAAATATAATTTACGATTAATTCGTGATGAAATCATGAATTTCACTTCCATGATCAAAAAGAAAGATGTTACTGATAAAATTATTCGTTATATCTTTAATAGTCTTATTATACCACGAATAGAATACCGCTCTCAAGTCCAAGTCTTAACCAAAGACGAGTGTAATTCATTCAAGGCGTTATATATGAAAACCATCAAAAACAAATTAGGATTTGCTGCTACCGCTCCTAACATCATTATTACGAATTCTTTCTTTTATGGTCTAATCGATTTGTATCAACGACAACTAGAAGAAAAGATCACAAGCTTTATGGTTCAAATTAATAACCCTGGTCTTCTAGGGACTATCACGAACCTACGTTTAAATAATATTCAACACGCCTTATCATTACCACGCTCCCCTCTCTTTGGTTTAACGACTGACGACTTTACACAATATCGCCGTTTCAAGACTCAGAAACAATTAATGAAACGCGTTAAAAAAAGTCACCTGGTGAATTTGATTTTTTTGCTACAAGAACACGACCTCTCTATTTCCGAATCTCCTCCTCAGATTCCGAGCCGTGACGATAATGTTTCTATTTCCTTTAATTTTGAGCGAGGAACTAACAATAATACGCTCAAACCTGTATTCGCTGCTATTGATGATCATGATCAAGTATCATTTCATGCCTTTAAACGACTTCTTCCTTCCAACCAGTCATTAGCTACGACTAATCACTTAATTCCAGACCTTACGACACCATCTAACTCTCTCACTGAATTTGATTTCTGTTCTGGTTGCGACAGAGATATCTCCATCACACGTGATTCACGATATACTCGATGCTCTGATCGCTTCGCCACTAACGATATAATTCCGATTCCAAACTCAGTAACCGTCTGGAATCGTTCTTCAAAACACAACGTTGATTCTCGTTCCTACGCTAATGACTCAATGGAAAATATTCTCCAATACTTACGGCGATTACATGACCTCAAAGGCACTTACACACCAAGTGACTTGATTCATATATATTTTAATGATAATTCTACTCGTTCAAGACTGTTAGCAATTCTTCATCAATTACGCGATTCAAAACAAGTCAATTATACGGCTTATACTGATGGCTCCCTTCAACATTTAGGATCTAATGACGTTACCATGACATATGGTTTCATTCTCGTTGACGATGCCTCTAACGAAATTCGCTTTAAATCTGGTATCAACCACTGGCCGTCTTCTACTCGTGCTGAGATTATGGCTGTTGTTACTACATTACTTGTTCTACCAAGAAATAGTCATATTACTATTCACACTGATTCACAAGCGACTATCGATGGCTTTCATAGTCATATCACCACCATCGTTAATTTTCTTCCCAGACTATACTTTACTTGGAATTCAAATAATTTTTTGTGGCTTTTATTGTACAATATAGTTAACAACAACAACATTTCGGTGAACTTTGTTAAAGTTAAAAGCCATTCTGGTGAGTATTATAACGAACAAGTAGATGATTATATCCGTATTGATGATTCGATAGATCAACTTAGTTTTACCCACAATAATCTTTCTTTGATCAAATATAATATTTCCTGGAAAGCTATTTTAATCGAAGAAAATCTGCGAAGATTCATCCGTAAGATTAATTACATTACTAATACCGAATCTTTTATTAACCTTAATAGAAATGGTAAATACCGCCACCTTCCGGTTGACTGGCAATTAACGTTTATGCTAATACAAGGATGTGACCGCACTTACGTTACATCATACAAACAATCTGTCATGAAACACAAGAAAATTCGATATATTATCGAAGAACTCCCGACTGTGGAAAAAATGAAGACTATTAATAACGTAATTTTCAAAGACTGGAAGTGTGCGTTATGTGAAACTGAGGACGAAACTTTTGATCACGTGTGGTTGTGTGAAGAACAAGAAGATTCGATCACGATTTTAATAGCAAAATGCAAGGACTATTTATTATTACTAATTAATAAATATCGAGCGAACAAAGATACTGTTTACGCCAATTTGGATAATATTATCTCGGATGATATCTGGAAGTGCTATTACGATAATGATGCTCTAACATTACTCGACATTATTAAAGGAATTATTCCTGTATCATTTAATAACATTAACACGCACCTACAGAATCAAAACAATTTTAAGAAAGTAATCTTTGAATTTAGATCATTTTTATTAGCAGAATCCGAGAAGATATGGACTTATCGGTGTATGATGCAACATGAGAAGGAAAGAATCAATGGGATCAGTTCTCAAGATAAAAATAATAGAATAGTAAATAATAGTTATATAGATATACATAGAAAAATAGATAATAGTAACCAATTTTGTTTAGAAGCTTTAGAAAGTCGCGTTAATTTAGGATCTAATGTTCTAAGTTATTATGGTACGGACCTTCTGCCAAATTAGTTTCCTTTTGTTTCTTTTTTATATATATAGGAAGTTGTGTTGGATTTTGTAGGAGTTGTTGGAGATTGGCGCGCGCGCCTGGGCGGGGGCTAGAAATATGTGACTCTTACGATGGATCATAATGCTAGTATACTGTGGTTACGCCCTGTATTTCCTATCATGATAACTTAGTTCTTAGTTTATCCTTGATTTTAACGCCTGTAAAAAAAAAAAAAAAAAAAAAAAAAATAAATAACTTACTCCCTATATTATCAAATAATTTTTTAAATAAAGAAATTAATTAGTTTAAATTATATGTAAATATTATACACAGTAAATATGTAATAATAGAATACGACTTACTAGCTAAAATAAATTACCAAATAATTTTTAAATAAAGAAATTAGTTAGTTTAAATTATATGTAAATATTATATAAATATGTAATAATAGAATTAAATAAATAACTTACACCCTATATTATTATATAATTTTTTAAATAAAGAAATTAGTTAGTTTAAATTATATGTAAATATTATATAAATATGTAATAATAGAATTAAATAAATAACTTACACCCTATATTATTATATAATTTTTTAAATAAAGAAATTAGTTAGTTTAAATTATATGTAAATATTATATAAATATGTAATAATAGAATTAAATAAATAACTTACTCCCTATATTATTAAATAATTTTTTAAATAAAGAAATTAGTTAGTTTAAATTATATGTAAATATTATATAAATATGTAATAATAGAATTAAATAAAAACTTACACCCTATATTATTATATAATTTTTTAAATAAAGAAATTAGTTAGTTTAAATTATATGTAAATATTATATAAATATGTAATAATAGAATTAAATAAATAACTTACTCCCTATATTATTAAATAATTATTTAAATAAAGAAATTAATTAGTTTAAATTATATGTAAATATTATACACAGTAAATATGTAATAATAGAATACGACTTACCAGCTAAAATAAATTGCCAAATAATTTTTAAATAAAGAAATTAGATATGTAAATATTATATAAATATGTAATAATAGAATTAAATAAATAACTTACACCCTATATTATTATATAATTTTTTAAATAAAGAAATTAGTTAGTTTAAATTATATGTAAATATTATATAAATATGCAATAATAGAATTAAATAAATAACTTACCCCCTATATTATTATATAATTTTTTAAATAAAGAAATTAGTTAGTTTAAATTATATGTAAATATTATATAAATATGTAATAATAGAATTAAATAAATAACTTACTCCCTATATTATTAAATAATTTTTTAAATAAAGAAATTAGTTAGTTTAAATTATATGTAAATATTATACACAGTAAATATGTAATAATAGAATACGACTTACTAGCTAAAATAAATTACCAAATAATTTTTAAATAAAGAAATTAGTTAGTTTAAATTATATGTAAATATTATATAAATATGTAATAATAGAATTAAATAAAAACTTACTCCCTATATTATTATATAATTTTTTAAATAAAGAAATTAGTTAGTTTAAATTATATGTAAATATTATATAAATATGTAATAATAGAATTAAATAAATAACTTACTCCCTATATTATTATATAATTTTTTAAATAAAGAAATTAGTTAGTTTAAATTATATGTAAATATTATATAAATATGTAATAATAGAATTAAATAAATAACTTACTCCCTATATTATTATATAATTTTTTTAATAAAGAAATTAATTAATTAAATCAATAAATAATAGAAGTATAGATATTATATAACTTACACCCTGCAATACATTATTTGTTAATTAATTAGATGCAAATATTATCACAAAAGTATATACTGTAAATTTAACAAATTAAATAACACTTACAATCTAAACTTGTATTTAAGTAAAGAATAGTTAGTTTAAATTCATGTGAATATTATATGCATAATTAAATATTGTAACTTACCATCTATGATAATATTAATTATTAAATAATTATTTTTAAAAAAAAAAATTAGTTTTCTGAATAGTATATAAATAAAGTAAAAAATAAATGGCTGATAACTTACCAACTATATAATATTATCAATTGTTAAAGTTATAAAAAATATCAGCGAAACCATTATTATATAAGTAATAAAATTGTAAGATAGTTTATTAACTTACGAGCTAAATTATTTAAATTGTATGTGAATATTACAGTATATAAATTATAATAATATTTAAATTACTTTCAATAATTTTTGTTTAATAGTTAAGTTTAGTATATTTTACCTTTGGATTCCTTGATGTTACTTAAAGCTAATTTTATTAATATTGGCAAATTTGGTTTAAAAATTTTTGAATAATTCTAATATTCTATCAAATAATTATGCTATATGCTTTTACCTTTATTATTATTATTATTATTATTATTATTGTAAGCCATTACTATATAATTGCATCAAATTTCTTCTTAAAAAGATAATATTTCTTATTAAATACTGTTTTTTAGGCACAATTAGGTTGATCAGTTGATCACAATCACGCCTCACTATGATGAATCATAATAGAGAAAATAATTACTAAAAGTAGTTAAGCAGGTGTAACCTTGGCTAATAAAAAAAATAAATAAAAAATAAAAATAATTGTTTTTACTTGCTAGGTTCCCCGCCCAGAGAGAAATGAAAAATGGCCTAAAATAATAATAAACGAACAATTATTAGTGTTCATTAAGGTAAAAAAAAAAAAAAAAGAAAAAAATTCTTTTTTTTTTGACTTCTCGGCTTCATATACTCAGATGGACTTAAGAAGATGGCCTAAAAAGAAACAAAGTATAATAATACTTAGTATTACAGAAACCCGGTGTTTTAAACTAAGTTGTCACGTATCTGATTCCTATTCATCGTCAGAAAATCACGCTGATCACGTTACTACTTATTATGATACGAAATTGTAAAAACGTCGCTACTATTTCGGTATCAAGAAGTTTCGAAATATTAAAGAAACATCGTAATCATATTTACTAAAGCTCCGAACGGGTCGGTTCGGTTCGGTTTTAGTAAGGAACCGGAACCGAATTTTTAACTCGAATCGAACCGAATTTGTACGGTTCGGTCCTATAATCAATATGATTATCGATTTTTTTTTTTTTTAGAAAAATTTTTTATGCCTCCCCTCCTTTCCTGTGTCTTGTTAACTTTTCGTTCTTGCCACTTCTTCACAAAAAGGTAGTTTTTTTTTCATTGTTAGGTTTCCTTTCTACCCCCCTCTTTTTTTAGGTTTTCGTTTTTGTTGCAAAATTTCACGCAAGGTCTGTATTCCTTCATTTCGTTTTTTTTGTTTCCTTTTTCTAATTTCGTTCGCCCTTCTTTTAGGTTTCTGGCTCTTTTAGTTCTTAATTGGAAGACATGTACTTTTCGTTTTTCGTTTCTTTGCGACACTTCACGAGAAAGTAATTGTGGGACCTTTTTTCTTTTATTTTTTGATTCCCTCTTCGTTTCGTTTCATTTTTCTTCTCTAAATTCGTACCTCCCTTCTTTTAGGTCTTTGTTTTCATCAGTTTTCTCGGGAATGTGTGGAATTTTATGTTCTTTCTTTAGTTTCCTTTTCTAAATTCGTCTTTTTTTTTTGGGTTTGAGTTCCTTTGTGTTTTTAGTTGGTCCTTTGCTCTTTGCGGTTCTTTACGGAAAGGTAGATGTTTCTTTATTGTCATTTTTTTTTTTTATTTCATTCTTTTTTTTGTCTTTGTTTTCTTTTCTTTTTTCTTTTCTTCCTTTTTCTAATTTCGTCCTTCTCTTGTTTAAGTTTCCGATATTTTGTAGTTTTTCACAGGAATTCAGGTGCTTTTTTTCATTTTTCGTTTTTTTTTATTGATTTTTTTTCTCTAATTTTAGGCGTCCTCTTTTCTTCTTTTTTAGGTTTCCTGTTCTTTACTGCTCTTCATGTAAACGTATGTTAAAAATTTTTTTACACACGATATGGAAAAATAATCAAGTGTGGTTTTTATTTATTTATTTTTTTTTATTATTTTACGAACTTTACTGACAGTTCGTTTTTTCCTATTTTGTAGGGCAATCGGTTCTTCGGATTCCGAGAGGTGGATAATGAATTTTTTTTTAAAAAAAAAAATTCTTCTTTTTAACGAAATGATCATTAACGTTTTGTTATTTATCTTTTTTTAGGCAGGATCTCGAGGTGGATATTGGATTTTTTTTTAAAAATTCATTTTTTAAATAATCATTAACGTTTCGTTATTTTTCTTTCTTCTTTTTTTAGGTGATCGGTTCTTTTGGATCTTAAGGTGGATTTCGAGTTTTTATTTTTAATATAAAAAAATATCTTGTTTTAACGAAATGATTATTAATTTTTCGTCATTTTTCTTTTTTAGACGACTGGTTTTCCGAATCTCCTTGGATGAATTTCAGTAGGGTGGAACGGCATTTTGGTAAATTTATTATATTTTTTTTTTATCCTTAATTATTTTTTATTTTAATGGACGGTTTCTAACTGTTCTTTTCTTTCTTTATTAGGACAGTTTTTCAGACGTGGAATATCAGTTTTCGGTGAGAGCTTTTTTTAATTTATTTATTCTAACGAAATATTTACCAATATTTTAATTTTTCTCTTTTTTTAGACATCTAGGCCTTTGGATGTGTGAGATTTGACGCGTAGGTTTTGGATTCTAGTTTCGCAACGTTTTGTTGTGGACTATACTTTTATTTTTATTTTATTTAATTAGAAACGTTTACTAACGCTTCTATTTACTTTTTTTTTTGTAGGTTTCGAGTCTGAAACACTTGAAAGTTAAGTTTGCAATGGGATTTGTTATTATTAAAAGCTGTAAGATACGAAATTTTCTTTGATATTTATTACCAAGAAGGTGTAAATGTCATGAGTCATAGAATATTTGATTTTTTATTAGGAAGGAACAAGAAGCGAGAGGTATGAAATTTTTTTGATATTTTATTACTAAGAAGGTATATCAATAAAAATTAGATAAGAACTCTATACCCAACTCATTAATAACTAACTTTACTTAATTTTCAAGTTCCCAAAAAACGGTTTACTTTGACCAAATCTTTGTATAAACAATAAAAATAAATTGGTTAATAATAGTTAAAATAAGCACAGTAATAAATAAATTATATTTAATAATAATTATTATAATACCTTTTTAAAACGATACAATTTTTTTTCAATAATCAAAAATGATAAATTAGTTTGTACAATTTAACTCCCATAATCAAAGTGCATTATCGCCTTAATCGAAGATGATATATTTGCTAAACGAATCGAAGTATAAAATTAACAAAGGGAAAATAGAAGATAAAAAATTAACTAAATAAATAAAATAACATTTGTGTTTCCATTAAAAAACACAACATAATTTCAAAACTTATTTCTCAGATCTCTAAGGAATCAAAGCCTAAAAAGAGAAGGATCGATTAGTAAAGGAGACAAAATGAAATGACGAACGAACATGAAAAAAAAATTTTCAAAGCATCTACATTTCCAAAAGAACCGTAAAGAATTAAGAACTTTAAAAAAAAGTACATAAAAAAAATAAATACATAAATAAAAAATAGGAGAAAAAAAAATCTATAATTTTGAAATGAACGAAATAAGAAATTCATCAGAATATAGATAATAAACAACATACTAAATAAGCGTGATGTAGGACTTCAAAGGACCGAAAATCTAAAAGAAGAGGATGAAATTAGTAAAGAACGAAAGAAACGAAAAAAAAGAAAAAAAAAATCACAAATAGCTCCCTTTTTGTGAAGGATCACGAGAACTGAAAATCTGAAAGAATGATGGACAGAATTAGAAATAATAACGGAAAAGGAAACCAATAAAGAAAGTAAAATTCAATAAAAAACCTGTTTTCCTGTGAATGACCACAAAGAAATGAAACCTGAAAGCAAGAAGAGTAGACGTAAAAATTGGAAAAGGAAGAAAAGAAAAATTGAAAAAAAAATAAAAAAAAATTGCCTTTATGTGAAGAACTGAAAAACGAAAGAAATCAGAAAAAAGAAACCGAAAAAAAGTAACCAAAAGTTAGAATTTGAGGAAGGAACCCAAGGAAAAAACAAAAAATGAAAATGAAAGCACTAGCCTTATGTCAAGATAAGATAAATGAGATAAATGAATTAACGAAAAAATCACAATCATTAAAATAATAAAGTAAAGGTTTCCTTTTCCCTTCTTTTTTTTTGCATTTGATCCTTCTGAGAGTAAAACTGTATACAAATGATATTTATGTACCCATTACGAGCTGTGAAAAGTGCTGTTCAAAAAAAAAGAAAAATTCTTTTTAATGATATCGCTAATAATGCAAAGAGAAGAATAGCACTTCCTATTCCTATGAGATTAATGTCCGAGTTGAGCGAAAAGGCAACCGCAAAGAACTGAAAACCTATAAAACAAACAAAATTAGAAAAGGAAACCAAAAAAAGCTGAAAAATGAAAAGAAAGAAAACTTAACTTTTCGTGACTACAAAGAATCAAGACCTAAAAGAAGAGAGAAATTTATGGCATTAGCAAAGGAGGTCGAGAAAGAAAAAAAAAAAAAAATGAAATAAAGCTACTTTAAAAGTAAAAGGACGGAATTAGTAATAGAAAACGAAACTTTCGTAAAGTTGGATAAAAAAAAACTTAGCAAAATTGTGAAAAAAAAAAATTTTTTTCATCAGTTCCACCGGTTCACAGTTCAGTTCCCAATTCAGATTATTAAAAAAAACTGAACTGAACTGAGCATCTCAGACCAAAATTATTTAGAACTGAACCAGATTTTCAGTCCAGACTCGGTTTGGTTTTCAGGTTAAACTGGAACCATTCAGAGCATTAGATTAAAATCATTACAGCACATACTATGGTGTTCTCAACCATTGGTAAACGGTATACCCTTTGATAAGATACCAAAAAAATGTTGCTTAATATGATCTTACTTGAATAGTAGAGAACCTATCTTTATCAAGAATTGTTAGCGTAAAATTGTTTTGCTACATAAGGAGGAAAAACTGATCTCACACAAGTGACGAATTATCATTTTCATATGAAATATTGCCAAATGTTAAATAATTGACGTTTATTGCCAGAAATAATTTGTTTCACAAATAATAATTGATATTTCTTTAACTGGACTGATATATGCAACAAATATTATTTTCAATCTAATAGGAATGGTAATAAAAAAGAACAATAGTATAAAGTCCTTAAAAGTTTGATTACTACCAATAGAACAGAATTGAAATCTGAAATTAAACAGAAATTTACAACTTTCTTTGATAATATAGATGATAGTCATTCTTATAACATCAACAAAAAAGATAAATCATTAACAGTAGTATACAACCATCAACATAACTCCATTCTTTTTGGAAAAGTATATAGAATCAGTGTTCGGCAAATGATTTGAAATGACAAATGACTCAAATGACAAGTCATTTGTCATTTGTCATTTGGAACTCAAATGATCAGTCATTGATCAGAAGAGTATTCTTTTGATTTCTTTATTATGTGGTTTGTGGAACGGTGATACTTATAAAATTGAAGATTGACAATTAACACTAAGAAAAGATGGTGGATTAAATTTGGAAATGTTTATTGAAAAAAATAACCAGAGAGGCGTGAGAAATAGAAATAAATATGGAAAATCTACATCACGTAAAATTTCCATTCCACCAGATTTTGAAGGAAATAATTACCAACCCATATATGACATTTTGAAATATAAATCAATGATACCTTCAGAAGCATGCCCATCATTTTTTTTAGAGACTACAAGATCAAAAGCGGGTAAATAAGTGTATTTACATTTTTATTGATAAATAACAATATTGAGTAAGTATTATTTTTTAGATATTAATAAAGGAATATGGTACAAAAAAAAACAGAATGGGACAAAATAAATTAGGACAAATGTTGCATCAAATTGCCACCTTAACAGGTATTGACTTATCTGATGGTTGGAAAATTGTCAATCACAGCTGTCGTAGAACAGCAATACAAATGCTTAAAGATGGAGATGTTCCAGAAGATGATATTATGGAATTTTCTGGTCATAGATCACAACTCACGAGAAGGAGTAAGAACTTACAAAAGTCCAGATGAAGCAAGAAAAATTAAGAATATTGTTAGTTTAATACCTTTAGATCTTGATGATATTGAAATAGAAGAATTTGAATACTTTCCGGGAAATTGGGAAAATTTGAACATTAATGACAGTGATTCAGATTCTTCAGATAATGATGGTTTAGACGAAGATGTATACAATTCAAGTTCGAGTGAAGTAGATTCTGAAGAAAATTCAGACTATTACAATACAGATAATGTTGATGATAATGATAAACTTGTTAAAAAATGGAAAGCATTAAAAGAAATTGGTATTCTAATATTACACAAAAAAAGAAAAAATCTGAAGCACAATTGGGGTTTTCAAAAATAATTATTCCTAATACAGTTAAAGATGTACATTTTCGTATTAAATTGGCCAGAATTTAGTTATCCATTATAAATTTGACTGAAATTAAGATATTACATTAGAAAAATTCATGATAATTAACTTTTCATTCCTAATCTTACTCAGTGAGCAAGATTGAAATTACATATGAAATTTCAATCATGATTAGCTTGAGATTAACCTTAGTCTCAATCACATTTTTCGTGAAATCAGATTACCCTCAATCTCAATCTTAATCACAATCACGCAATTTGTGAAGACACCCATTATTATTATTATTATTATTATTTATCATTGAAACTTTTTTTAAAGGTGTTGCATCTATATGGTATATAAGGAGAATCAAGTGCAGTATTTGCATTTTTGAACTGGAAACTCCTAGCTAAAAGGGATTAATAAATAATAATAATATGAGGAAAAAAAAAGATTAAATATAGAAAAAGAAGACTAACAAAAAAAGGATTTATAGAGCATATTATGTTAACAACTATATATATTAATTTTCATATTTTTTATTTTATTATTATGTGGTTATTTTAAACATTGAATAAAGAATAATGTACCAAATATTTACTATTTCGATACATGTACTTTTTTCTACTTATAATTTTTGAAGTTACTTTAAGCATATTACACACCTAAATTTTACATTATTTGGTACCTAATTGAACAATTAAATAAATGTCCGTTATCTTGATTATCATGATTAGAAATTTAGAATAAACAGAATTTAATTATTTCAGCAAAATAATCTTATTTTATTTAAGAGAAATAAATTCAGAACAATTATGAATTCACTGATGGTTCAATAATTTTCTTTGAGAATGAGTCCAAAACGTCGAAAATGACACAGTAAAAATGACAGTTATATTGTATTTCGACTTCTCGATGCGTTAGCACTTCCCTCTAGTTAGTAATTTTCTTACTCCCAACACTAGTTGAAAAAGGACAATTCGGCCTAAATTTGACCAGGTCGAATATAGGTCGAATGACAATCTAACCTATGTCAAATTGAGGCCAATTTTTTTGGCGCATTTAGGGTGCCAATCGTCTCAAATTTGGAAAGAAAATTCAACCATCATTTTACCTATATTAGGACATTATTACATATTTATTCGACCCTAAAAAAAACTATATTCGACTACTGTATGTAATCCGAATATAATTGATAAATATGTTGAACTAGAGGTTTTTCAAGGTCGAATAATAAAGCATCATTTTGTATTTTATAAGCAAATAAAAACCATTTATTTTATATATATTGACGTATATAGTATATAGTAATATAAGATAATTATATAAACCAACCCGCATATGATCAACCGTACAAAAAAATATAAAATATCCAGTAATAATTATATAACCAAAAAAAATAAATATAAAATATACTAATAATATTCGTCTGCATCAAATATTTTATGGAGTTCTTCGTCTTCTGTAGCCCTTCCTTTTCCTTTTCAGTTTTTTTCAGCTTTTTGTTGCTAATATAATACAACATATAATATAAACAAAATTAATTAACGATATTTGTGACGTAAAAATATTAAAATAATTCAACTTACTGTTATCGAACTTTCACCGATTTCATCCAAATCTTCAGGTCTAGTTGAATTCATTTCCGCCGAATTTAACAAGAAATCTGAATATGGCTCTGTTAAATTCAGTTCTATTGGCACACGATCCTCGTAAGATTGAATCAAATCATCAACCATATCGTCATATTCGCTAACGCCAATTGTTTCATTTGTTTTATCTGTCTCGTACATTTTCATTTTATCGAGCGCCCATTCAGTCGCATTCTCGAGAGGTTTACTAGACATGAAGTAAATATCATCATTATAAATTCACTTCCGTTGCTTTTTTGCGTGTTGAATATATTCTGCTTCAGGGTCTAATACGTCTTGTAATAGCTGTTTTAACTATTAAAACAAAGATAAACAAATATCGAATAAATATTAAAATAGGTTAGGAGCAGTAATCACTTTAATATTTCGTCTGAACGCCATGACCGATCATATACATGCAAGAACCGCTTATTATCAGGCAATTTCTGTCTTGAATCGTCTTCAGAATCTGATTGCTCAATGGAATGACAATCATTCTGTACAAGCATTGGTAATAATTTGTCTTTATTAAATTCCTTTATGTTGGCGTCATTTCTTTCATATAATTTTATTGCCGCCTTTACTCGTCTATTTTTTTTCTGTTGAATATATAAAGATTAATTTTAAATGACTAAAAAGAAGTGCATTAAAATAAAATACTGCTCACTTCAGACAATCGCGCATTCACGTGCATCCTACGGTCAACTTTGTCTAATTGGCCTGATAGTCATTTCCGTTGTCTATCTCTTTTATGCTTGTGAATCGATCGTAACCAGTTCAACAATTGGGTTACAGACAGATTATAATGTTCACTCATCAACCTCTTTAATTCAGGTATCAATTTTTTGTATATCTTTGCTGTCTGTTCACTAAAAGTCTTGCTGTAATCCAACCGATATTCTTCAGGTATTTGACCTTTCAAGAGGTTTTTCATTTCGTCCTAAACAATAAGAGGAAATAATAAAAGCTGTATATATACATTAACACAATTCGGCTGCAAATAGTCTTGTAAAATTCTTACTCTTGCAGCTGAAGCGGCAACTTCATCAGGCGATTTCTCTCTCAATTTTAATCTTTTATTGGGGCGTTCTGGTGAATATTGCTGCAGAGAATCGATAGTCTTTTGAGGTGTGCGAAGTTGCTTGAGCCGTTGAAGTTCTTCTTGGAGAGTTTTATTCTCTTCACATAATTGGTTCGATTCATCACCAAAAATTTCATTAAACTGCCATAGTAAGGAATTCTCCTCTTCGACCCTATGTACACGGTCTTGCAAATTATCTATTTTTCGTTTCATTTCTGATACTTTGACCTTTTTCTGATTTAATTCGTTCTGTAGTCGAAGGGTTTCATTTTTTAAATTTCCTAGCTCTAAATTACCTATTTTAAATTATAAGGATATGTATCGAATCATAATGAACAGATGTAATATAATAAATATTAAAATATAACAAAAAATTCAGTTTACCCGCTTCTTCATTACTCAGTCGAACATTTCTTGGTGCTCCTTCTTCGTGATGTGAACGGTAACTTTTCGGTACATTAATATTAGGATATCTTTTAATAATATCAGAAGTTCGTTGAGATTGAGTTTGAGTTTGACTTAATGAGGCTAAAATATCTTGCGAAATAACGAGTCTAAAGGGAGCTGTAGTATTAGTATTTAGTGATGTTGGTGTTGAAGCAATATTTCGTGGTATGGCAATATTTCGTGGTGTAGACGAGGCGGTGGTATTAGTTGGTGTTGACGCTCATGGTGTGGCAATATTTCGTAGTGTAGTATTAGTTGGTGTTGATGCTCGTGGTGTGGCAATATTTCGTGGTGTAGTATTAGTTGGTGTTGACGCTCGTGGTGTGGCAATATTTCGTGGTGTAGTATTAGCTAGTGTTGACGCTCGTGATGTGCCAATATTTCGTGATGTAGTATTAGTTGGTGTTGACGCTCGTGGTGTAGCAATATTTCGTGGTGTAGTATTAGTTGGTGTTGACGCTCGTGATGTGGCAATATTTCGTGATGTAGATGAAACGGTGGTATTAGTTGGTGTTGGTGTTGAAGCAATATTTTGTGGAGGAGTTGATGTTGTATGTGGCGATAGTGTAGACGAACCAGCAATATCTGGTGAAGGAGCATTTGGCTTTAATGGTTTCTTACGAGCCATTATTGTTTTAAAATTATTTTATTTTTTATTATTATTTTTTAAAAAAGAAAAAAGGATGATTTTTTTGTATGGAACGAGGAAATTGGACCACTATTTATATCTATTTCTTTACTATCAAATTAGACTTTTAACAATTAACGATCACAAACATTTGTATAAAATTAGACTTTCAATAGGCATGATCAAATTAGACTTAAACTTTCACATCAAATTAGACTTTTAATTAATTAAATATATATTAAACATATCAAATTAGACTTTCAATCATTAGCCGTTAATGATCAGATTAGACTTAAACTTTCACATCAAACTAGACTTTCAATTAATTGAACAATTAAATCGCATTGAGTGCGTAGTATGGTATATATTTTATTTTTTAAATTTCAGTTTTCGTTTAATTTTCTATTCAACTTCTTACGTTTAATTTTTCGTATTCGAATTCGTCTATTTTGTTAACTATACCATCAATATCATTTTAAAACAGAATATAATCACAATATCACTAAAAATTCGACATCACTAAAAATTTGATATTAATAAAAAAACCACAATATCACTAAAAATTTGACATCACTAAAAATTTGATATTAATAAAAAATCACTATTAATTAAATATAACAAAGTATATTATAACTTTATTCAACGTAAAAATCATATTACAACTTTATCGTATCTGACTTTTATCAAAAAATGAAAAAAGGGGGAAGAAAACGCATTGCTGTTAATATAATAATCCTAGTTCATCGACCTCTAAACAAACATCTACTGAATTTACGATCAGAAAATCAAGAGAGAAGGTTCTGTGCTTTTGCAGCCATTGTAATGGGAAAATGGTCGATCTGCGTACGAAGGAGGAACATGAGCAAACGAATGAGCAAACGACTTCTTTGGAACCATTAAATCGCGATAAGGCTCCAACGTCTCAAGAGTTAGTAGAACTGATTGATTCGACAATATCGTTAGCAGAACCATAAGATACGACAACGTCTATTGATACACATTCTGATAATGATACGTATGAGGAACAGAAATATATATTTCTTCCACGCAAAAAAAAGGCAAAACCAGGCACATTTCGTCATATCACTGAAGTTGAGCTAGTCGCTGAAGATTCCTCTTATAATGTGCCAGCTGAATATGACACAGATGATATCTACACTAGTGAATCTCCGACACAAGAAGATTCTCCTAATGATGAAGATAACAATTTTTCAGATAATTTTGAGAATTACTCTCATCCTATGTTCGACATACTGGATATTTCAGACACACCAGATATTTCAGAATTACCAACAGATGAATTAATTAAAGGGATTTTGATATGGATTATGAAGTTCAGGTCGAGTCATAACATACCAAATATCGCAATTGAAGAATTAATACAATTTATTAAAATAATATTGAAAGTATGTAAAAATATCAATTACGAATCATTCCCAAATTCATTGTACATGCTAAGAAAAAAGTTAGGACTTTTCGATCAATTTACGCAGTTTGCAGCCTGCCAAAAATGCCACAAATTATACAAAAAAGAGGAGATAATATCAAAAAATAATAATACCGCTATGAAATGCAGCCATGTTGAATTTCCAAATTTGGCTACAAAGAGATTAAAACAATGTCGTACTCCTTTAGGGAAGAAAATTTCTTTAAATAATAGTATATCAATTGTTCCTGAATTAATTTATTCGGTCTCGAGTATACAACAGCAGCTTTCTAGTATGTTCAAGCGGCCAGGATTTGAAGAATTACTGCGACATTGGACATGTCATTTAATAATTGACAATGTTCTATCGGATATTTATGATGGCCAAATATGGAAAAATCTTAAGGAATCGTCTGAATAAGGGTCAAATAACTTTTTCTGACCAGACAAGGTTAATGATGAATTTGGATTGGTTCCAGCCTTACGAAGGAACAATTTACAGTACAGGTGTAATATACACAGTAATATGCAATCTACCTCAGGATGTTCAATTTAAGCCTGAAAATGTGCTTATACTCGGCATATTACCAGGGCCCAATGAGGTTAAATTGCATAAAGTTAATCATTATCTTTCGCCAATAATAACGGAATTAAAGTCACTTTGGGAAGGCGTGAATCTTAATCGCACTAATGAATGTCCAAATGGCAAAGATATTCGAGCTGCATTAATAATTGCTTCGTGCGATATTCCTGGAGCTCAAAAATTATGCGGGCATATCTCTGCCCTCGCATCATGTCATCGATGCGAAAAAAGGGCCAATAATCGCAATTTTGGTGGCATGGCGGATATGAGTGATTGGTTTATCATGAAAGATCCAGTAGAGCATCGTCAAAAGGCTTTGGAATAGCGACAATGCAAATCTAACGCAGAAAGAGAGAGATTCGTCAAGGTGAATGGCGTAAGGTGGTCTGAAATATTAAGACTCTCATATTTTGATCTGATTCAGTTTGTTGTTATAGATCTGATGCACTGCCTTTTTCTAGGAATCGCAAAATGGATAACAAAATGAATATGGATCAATGAAGATATATTAACAGAAAAAGCTCTTCAATCAATTCAAAAGAAAATGAGCAAAATTAAGCTACCATCAGATTTGGGATGAATTCCTGGTAAAATCCATTGCGGTGAAGGTTTTTCTAACTTTACCGCTGACCAATGGTGCAACTTTTTCCTAATATACGCCACTGTTGTGTTATGGAATTATCTTCCGAATAAAGATCGCAAAATTCTTACGTATTTTGTAAGAGTTTATACGATTTTGGTTAGACAAATTGTGGAGATTAACGATATGAAAGAAGCCCATGAACTTTTAGTAAAGATAATTAAATTGATCGAAGAGCATTATGGCAAAGGAAAAATAACGCCAAACTTCCACCTATCATTACATCTATGTGAGTGCTCTTACGATTACGGACCCCTGTATTCATTCTGGTACTTTAGCTTTGAACGAATGAATGGCGTATTAGGTAATTCAAATTTAAATTCATTTGCTGTGTCGATTTTTCAAATTATATTATTCCATTAAGCAAAGATTAATAATAAAATATTTATTAGAATCGTTGCCTAATAGCCACTGCCAAATTGAACCTGAACTAATGCGTCGATTGATGACCAAAACACAAATAAACGATATTATCAGCTCAAGTTCAGAAGTAATCAGCATCGAATTACTCAATAAACGACCTTCTGTCAGTTCTCTTTCTGAATTTCCAACAAATGAAATGTATCAATTTTTGATGAATTCCAGAAATATATCGGAATCACCAATTACTGGTTGCAAGGAATTTCTGGGTATATTTTTAGCGCCGTGATCCAAAGATATTTGTCTTGATGAATAAATCTACGATTTACTTATTGAATATTATAAGGATACATATGTAGATTCTATATTCAGAAAACTGTTCACGGAAAATTTACCCAATTCAACGATCGTTATCAACAAAGCGAATCGATATGGAAGATGACAAATCAGTGCAGAAATTTTTGGATCTGCTGCTGCAACATGACATATTAAGAGCTCATTTGTCTTAGCTAAATTTATTAATCATGATGGGAATAGCGTCGATACTTATCCAGGTCAAATCCAATTTTTTTTTGTACATAGTGTTCATTTATTCTCCCATAATTTGACACACAAATTGGCTTACATTAAATGGTACAAACCGGCAAATTTGATATCCCGATTCCATTTCAGTATTGACGATGATGTCAAAACTTGTAACGTCGAATTATGGGAAGATAGTTTCTATTTGAGCAGTAGAGACAATATAATCCCAATATACAACATTTTAGATTAGTTTATACCTGTAAAATATAAAAAATCAGATCGATCTAATGCCAAAGAATATTTAGCCGTTATTCCTATAAATAGAAAGTTCCATTTGCGTTGATTTAATATAACATTTATACTAGTCTGAATTGTTTAAACATTTTTTAACAAATATTGTATTATTGTTTTTTATTATACTTAATAATATTAATATAGTAAATATATTATAACCATTATTTAATATAGAAAAGTGAATACAATTCGGCCATTATTCGTGTGAGGCCAAACACAGTTTAATTTTTATTATACGCAATTTGACCATCATTCGGCTGGATCGAATCAGAGTCGAATATAGATTGAATTGCATATCATTACTAATTTAGGTCAATTTTTTTAAAAATTGGCCAAATCTAGGCCAGATTTTTTGGAGGCCGAATATTCCTTTTTCGACTAGTGCAAATGACAGGTCGATACGCTAACAAAGATAATAAAATATCGATCTTTTAATGATCTTATAATTTATTTTGTTTTACAATTTTTTACAAAAAGTGTATATCGGAGTAATTTTAAATTTGATGATTAATATGATTTTTTAAAATAGTAATTGTTGACCGAAACCTGCACTTCCAGTAGTAAGGAAATGGGTTTTTGGCACATTTCGATTACAGGGTTCCAGGATGGTTTCCTGGGTATCAAAAATTAATCTCATAGTATAAACTCTTTGTAAACATACACGTGACCGTAAGGAAATCAATTTGCTTTCTTGATTGGTATTCACTCTGTAAACATTTGTTTCGTATATGAAAAAATAAAATTTCACTACAAGTCTGAAAACTATTTGGTTTCCATTCTGGATAACATAAATTTTTTCGCATATAATATAACCAAATTACCTCCCTATAGCATGTACACAAGATATGAAAGCAAATAGTATTCACAGTCTGCGGAGCGAAGCGGAGCATGTACACAAGATATGATATACAAATTGCCTCCCAATAGCATACTGCTTAGGTAGCAAGAGAGAACAAGCATAAGGAGGAGCAAAGTTCAAGATGTCTTATTTCCGCTAATGAAGGCCACAAATGCCGAACAGAAACTTCTTTTACAAGTTCCAGACAATAAAGAATCTGTTCAGAACGCTTCCAACCCAAATAAAGATATAGTTATAGCAGATTCTACTAAAGTAAAGGAAATTAATACTTTATCCTCTAGTCATATTTTGCCAGAGAACATGCGAAGCGCCTCAACAGCTCAGCTAGAGCATGCTATTAAGGCTTATGCATCAGCTCAAAAAAAAAATAGCCAAATATATTGGCCAAAGCCTTTGGAGATAAATTTTCTTCAAATAAAGGATGCCGATGATGTTGCAACCATCTCCTGTATGGTAGGAGATGTGACTATACCCTATGCAATGATTGATAGTGGATCAGACTCATCAATAGTCTCAGAAAATGTTGCAAAGCATTTGGGTCTAAAAATAGATAAGAAAAAAATTCATAGACTTAATGGAGTTGCAAGTAAGTCCCATTCTCTTGGTACAGTTAATAGTGTTCCTATAACTATTGAGGATGGAGAAAATAGAGACACCATTTCAGATGAATTCTCTGTCGTTCCTACAGAATATGATGATAATGGAAAAGAACTATCACTATTTATTCTTGGAACTCAATGGCAGTATCGTGCAGGATGGGAACCCTTAGTAAAGGGGGAATTCAAGGCAACTCAAAATGGGAAGACTATTACCATCCCCCTATCTGTTCACAAATCTCAGCGTAATGTTTTTACTGTAGGAAAAGAGCCAGAACCTGTAAAAAAAAAAACTAGCTGATCGAACTTGTCAGTATTGTAGAAAGGAATTCAGATATTCCTGTAAATTAAGAGAATATATGAAAAGAAATAATAATTGTTCACGAAAAGTGACTGACTGTCCACGAAAAATAACTGACTGCTCACGAAAAATAACTGACTGCTCACAAAAAGTGACTGACTGCCCACGAAAAGTGACTGACTGCTTATGGAAAAATAAGGTGCCTATTCGTTTATTACTGGCTTAGACAGGCACCCAGAAAGTATATTTTTTTTCGAATACTTATACTATCATTTGCTTTTTCCCATTTTTTAGCCCAAAATTCAGTATCTCTCCAGTTCCCTGCCAGTTCCTTGATAGTTCTAGGAATGTTCCAGGAATGTTTCAGGAACTATAGTGAGAAGAAAGGATTAGTTTGTGAATCCCTCATGATTTTTTTGTTCAATAAGCATATTTATGATTATACATAAATTAAAAAAAAAGAGAAAGGCCCGATATGGATGAACTTTATTATTATATATATGCAGATCTCTTAAGAGCTATTTACATATCAAATTTATTTCAGAGAATGTAAACCGAGTTCACAATGTCACGTGCGTGGCATAGTAAATAATATTATTTCGCAAACTTGACCAAGATATGGTCGATATCATCCTGGCTTAATTTTGCTATAGGCTTTTATGTCGCACAGGCATTGCATCATTACACGTGACCTATTCTCATATACATTCGTTAAAATAATACTTTATTTATGAAATAAATCATTGCCGAAATCTGGCCTATAATACATAAAATTTGCAACTATAGTGCTACATGATACTAAAATTATGGAGAATATACAGTGACATGAAAGTGATCCACTCAAGGTTGAAATGGATCATTAAAAAAATCAGAAATATAGGCTTGAGAGTTCATTGGTCTTTCACTAACGGTTCCAGGATGGATCTGATGAATACTTAGAGAAAAATTAGAAAATTGTACTCCCAACAGGCCTAACTAGTTTAACTGGTTACGAATTGCATTTTCAAGTACGCTAACCCTTTGACCTGTGTTGATTGTAATTGCTTGAGCTACTTGATTGCTTGGAAGATTGAAGAGGTTCCCTATGGGAACGATAAAACAATTGAGAGTGATATCAATACCATCCCTATCATTGTCATCAGTCATTGTGTAGTGAGTTTCCTAAATTTAAGAGCCCATAGTGAGTATTTTTTATGTCGCATCGCGAGCATACATAACTTCTGGCATATACTTACCTTAATTTTTTGTGGGAAGGTTGACTCAACTTCTACCTGTATTTTTGCGCTTTATATTTGTTTCTGGGCTTGCGGAATAATAAAAAGCCAGCAGGTATATGATTAACATTGTCGTCTGATGCCAAGAGTTCTATAAAAGCACATGGAAATGAAATCATCATACCTTTTCATATGGAGATCTACTTTGCAAGACATATAGTTGGCTTTACGCCTGACGATCTCAAAATTGTGACTCCCTCAGCCCTCCATAACATATGGTTTTGACATTATTATTTACTTATATGGTAGGCCCTGTGTTGCAACTAGACCTTCTTTTACATTTTTTCTTATGTTTGTTTGGGGAAAAAATTTATTTTGTCGCACAATTTGGCCAAAGGTGCAGTGCATGGCTCAGTAATTCTTCCGAGATAATGATCATTTCTCCAGACTAGCATTAATCGAACTGCTTGGGAAACTGGAATTGAAAATATCAAACATTTTATTCACATCGCTTTTAAACAATTTTACAAGGTTTTCTAGTCCCTCCAAATTTTTCTCAAATACTTTGGTTAGCTCCTCCAGATCGCTAGGTAAATTATTGGATAAATCTTTTTACTTGGTCCCTCTGGGATCCTTTCAGCTTGGCGCTCACTTTCCATTCTTACCTTCAGTACTGCGGAAGTTAGTCTAATTAATGGGAAGAAAAAAAAATAAAATAATTTGGGGTAAATATTATCTAATCCTATTCTTCATCGGACTTAAATATGAGTTTTATTTTTGGGTATACTTTACAGAAACTTAAAAATTCTAAACAATGACGAATTGATATAGTAATGATATTAAATATTTATCGTAACAATATCGATTTGCAAATGATATCATTATGGTATCAAAATGATATCGATACATTATTGATTGGATATATCAAAATGATATCGTAAAGATATTTACTTAAAGAAATATCTAATCGATATCATATTCATATTGTTATAACAATGATAATTTTTTAAAAAAATGTGAAACAAATATGATATCAATATAATATCGTATCGATATGTATTCAGTATCATTATGA
This sequence comes from Rhizophagus clarus, assembly GCA_015698045.1. Lineage (NCBI taxonomy): Eukaryota > Fungi > Glomeromycota > Glomeromycetes > Glomerales > Glomeraceae > Rhizophagus > Rhizophagus clarus. The sequence goes on from BLAL01000074.1 coordinate 326,422, forward strand.
CATCGTAAAAACATCATCTTATAAATATCAAATCGACATCAATTCACTATTGGCAATATAACGAATCGACATCATTTTGATATAGTTAAACAATAATAAAATTTTTAAAAAATGTGATACAAACACGATATCAATATAATATCGTATCAATATGTATTCGGTATCAATACAACATTATAAAACATTATCTTATAAATATCAAATCAACATCAATTCGATATTGGTAATATAACGAATTGATATCATTTTGATATAATTAAACAATAATAAAATTTTTAAAAAATATGAAACAAACATGATATCGATATGATATCATATCGATATACATTAAGTATAAATACGACATCGTAAAAACATCATTTTATAAATATCAAATTAACATCATATCAATATTGGCAATATAACGACATCATTTTAATATAGTTAAACAATAAATAGTATATTTTCAGATCGTTTAGTTCAATATTAAATTGAAATATTTTAATAATTTGTAATCTAATTAAAAAAAGTATAATTTAATTATACACATTTGCTTTTAGCTAGTAGTGATATCATAATAGTTATTATTGTAAAATTCGTACAAAAAAAGAAATAAAAATTTTTTTTTAATTGATATTTCAAATATCGTATTGAAAATTTAGATCTTCGATACGACTAATGCTACCTGTTCCAAATTATTGATGAGTTGTTGCTGTAAAAAATCAAAAAAAGTAAAAAAAAAGCAGACTGTCAAATTATTTGTATGAAATGTGGAAAAGTGATAAGAATGGAAGTCAATAGAATAGTTGAGAGAACTGAATTATAATTTATTAACAAAATTATTTATAAATTTATTTTCTATACATTTGCCATTTAATAGTTTCATTTTCTAATTTATTTTCTATTTCTATTATTTGGTTTAACTTTTGTTGATATAATTCTACAGCAAATATTTTTTGTCGTTTTAATTGTGTAATTTCTAAATAAATATTAGTAATTGATGATGATATTATTTATAAATAATAATTTATAATTACCTTTATCTTTATTTTAATCGTTTCGATTAAAGAGTTGACCTAAACCAATTTTTTGATTAGAAACCAGATAACAACCGAATACAATTATATACTTCACAAATCCTTTTATTAAACCCTCCAAAAAAATAAATAAAAAAAAAAAAAGATATGTATAAAAAAAAAATAAAAAAAGCTATCTAAAAGATCTGAAAAACTAAGGTGAACCTAATAACCACTCTAAGCGGTTTTAAAGTGTTCACTCACCTTCGAATAATATATGTTAAATTTGACATTGTAATTAGAATTTTATTATCAAAAATATATATATATAATAAAATATAAAAATGAAAATAAAATAAAAATTTATAATATAAAAATAAAAAAAAAAATAGAAAATAGTAAAGGGTAAAATGATAAAAAAAAAATTGTTTTAATGATGGTGTTGATGACGGGGGTAAGGAGAATAAGAGCGCCTGTGCTTGTGGTGGTGATGAGATCGAGAGCGCCCGTGCTCATGATGGTAATGAGATCGAGAGCGCCTGCATTCTCGATACTCATATCTCCTACAATCTACCCTATTTCTTCTTGCGGTGCGGACTGGTGCTTAAAATAAAACAATTAGTTAATTATAAATGTGATAAATTAAATAAAAAAAATCAATTAAATAATAAATTGTTACTTTCAGCAAGCCAGAATTCATCTGACAACTCATCATGAAAACGTTCATCATGAAGAGTTGGTGTGTGGGTAGGAAATCCTTCTGGATTTCCACTCAATAACCTTTTCAAATTTTCATAACCACTTTTTAGTGCATTCCATTTATTCCTGCACTGTCTTTTTGTCAGCGTGAAGTTTTGGTGATCATTATTTATGTTTTGCGATATATGGTTCCAAATCACCTTTTGATCGTGAATGGCAGTAGTACAAAAAAATTGTTGATACAATCGATGATACTGAATTAACGAGAGAGTAGCGTCGTTTGGCCACTGTAAAGCCCTGGTATTTAATTGTGCCATTTTTTAATATTATTATGAAATAAAAAAAAAAATATTATAAAATCGAGTAATTGAGAGTAATTGATTTAATTAGAGAAAGAAAGTATTTTAAAATAAGTGAAATGGCGAACAGGCTCCATATTTATAATAAATTTTATTATTATTTCTTGAACTTCATGTTACGATTCTGCATTGATCTTAATGTAATCATCTTTAGATCCTACATATATTACGCATATTTTTTTGATTACACCATTTATTAATTTATTCAAAGCATGTCTTAAAAATATAATTTTCTTGGACCTTATAATAATTCATAAAAATTTTACCCAAATTTTTATGATCTTAATGTAATCATAGATCCTGCATATCATTTGCGTATAGATATTTTATTACATTATTACAAAAAACAGGGTTAAGTGTTTATTTCATTATAGTTATCTTTGCTAATTGACGATTGCTATTCGAAGTTCTATAACAATGAGCAATAAGTATGCTAATTTTGCATAGCAAATAAAAAAATAATTTTTTATTGTGGTAATTTAGTTATCATCAAGTTTAACAAAGTAAGATTGAATATTTGTTAGATATTCAAATATTATTGGACGTGATTCGAATATATCATGTGATTTGAATACTTGTTACGTTCTTCAGATTTAGAAAAATTATTTAAGTCAATAAATTCAGATTTTAGGTACAATTTATAAAAAAGAAATATTATTTTTAATAAGGTTGGCCACAAGTATATCAGCAATAGAAAATATTTTATATCAATAAAAAAAAATATATTTTTTTTTTATTATAAATCAACTCACTAACTGTATACAAATCGATAAAAGTAATTCTTAATTTCCTTACATAATCCCATGTGTGAAATTGTGAATACAGATAAGAAGACAATCGGTGGTCTTAAATGAATTGTTAAAAAAAAAAAGAATATGATCACATAAAATTTTTTTTTTAAAAAGAAATTCTTCTCACCGCTACCTTACCACATAAAAATACTTTGCCGATTTGTATACTACATTATAGTTAAAAAAATTGTACATCAATATCTGCATCGGAACATCAATATATACCGATAATTAGAACTTAATTCGAACTTATTTACTCTGTTTTGAGAATACTGTAAATAATTGGCTAATGACCTGGTACAGATATGTAACAAAATTGGCATTGATTTTAACCGAATTGATCAACTATTTTGCTTTTTTTTTGGTTTTTTTTTTTTGTCGACATGCTGATAATATAAAGGTATTTATAATTTAAAGCTTTAATTGAATCATAAAATTCTAAATTAAGATATCTTAAATTTTTTATAAAGATGAGAAGACGATTTAATCATATCGAACCAATAAAACCAATTTGAATTCGAAATCGGTTTTCCTACAGCAATCCTAATGAGACAACAGAATCTGATGAGAGAGTAGCAATACGTTCACCCGTACGTTCACCTGATAATGATAACGAAGACATGGACTTTCAATATGATTATGAAGATGGTAATTTAAGTTTTCAAGACAATAATGATGATGATAATGCATATGATTCAATTAATCCTCAACACTACAATGATGAGATGATATTTTCGCAAGATGATATAAATTCATCAGATACTGAAGAGGAAGAAGAAAGTGACAACGATTACAATAGCGAAGAGGAGGAAGTAGATGATAATGAAATCAATGAAAAGAATGTCAAAGCAGAAACGTGATTCACTTCTCTTAACTTTGCATAATTTTAAAACTGAGTTGTTTTTATCTTATGTGGATATGAAATTTGAGGCAGCACTTATGAATGTTTCAACTAGTTGGTACAAATTGGCATCATATATATTTGAAGAAGAAAGTGGTATCCTTTCAAAAGTCTACTTACACCTTGGTGATTTTATCACAATTTATGAAAAAGATCACGAAGAATCTTATGCAGTTATCAAAGGTATCTTTCGACATAAAAGTAATAATGACAAATATTATGCCTTTATTGTTGTAGATTGGTTTGAGGATACTGGAGCTGAACATTTGGTATTAAAATGTCCACTTTACCGCCTTCAAGCAACAGGAAATAAATGGAGACGCATTTTTCCAATTACTGTAATAGATAATTTTCAAAAAGTACATTTTATTCATAATTGTAATTCAGAAAGTGCCAACTACCTAATCATGATACCACAAATAGAATTTGGATAAAAAATAATTTTTATTTTACAGCCGTATAATTGTTTGATTATATAAATATATAATTTGTGTCAGTTTTAAAATTAACCAATAAAATCACATTAATCATTATGCATGATGTAAATATATTAAAATTAACCAATCAAAATTGATTTGTTTACATGCATGTGAGATCTAAAATAGCTAAAATTCGTAATGTTTTGTTTATTTTCAAAAATAAACTTCTCTCTTCTTTAATATTATACTTGTCTTAACACTTTACGGTATTTTCTTCTTTTCTCTTTTATCCAAGTTACTTTACTTATCTTTTACAATATTAACAATACTTTGGCATTTTAATTTATATATATGATATAGCCACCAACACAAAGACCGTTCGCCAAAAAAACGTATAAGACAAAAAAACTACTTTTAAATAAATGGTGAAGCCGAATATTATACTTGTCTTATATTTTAACACTTTATGGTATTTTCTTCTTCTCTCTTTTACTTTACTTATCTTTTACAATATTAACAACACTTTGGCATTTTGGTTTATATTCGATATAGCCACCAACATGAAGACCGTTCACCAAAAAACGCATAAGACAAAAAAACTACTTTCAAATAAATAGTGAAACCATTAAGCAGGTATGAAAATGTCATATACACATATTTTTCATATTTTTTTGGACTCTACCATATTCGTAAAGTCTACTGGTTCTGTAGGAGGAATTGGTTATGTAATTTCTTTACAATAGGGTATAGTTTGAGTCTTTCTTTGTTAGACTGTGGTATTACTTAAGAGAGTTAGAATGTATTCTCAAATGCTATGTTCAAATTGCTGAATATATTTGAGCTTTCTTTTGTAATATTTGCTTAGCCTGGAGGAAAATGTTATGAAATAGGGCTGGATATTTTATGACATTTTCTGCTACCAATTACTTTGTCCGGGGTGGCGTCAGTCATAGCAGCCAGCATTTTTTTTTTATAATATTATGGTTTTAAGAATTAACACTTCCAAATTTAAAGAGCTAATGTTAAAAATATTATCATTTTTATTTTTTCTCAAAATCCCGGAGATTACCTGCTTTAACCATTATCCCAAGGTTATGTATTAAATTTAAATTTTAAATATATTTTATAAAGAGTATATTATATTAATCATGATTGTTTTTTTTTATATTTTTTTATATTTAATATAAAATCGTTTTTGTGATGTAATTTATGAAATTACTATGATGTAGTTATGATATCAAATAAATATTATAATACTTTAGCAATGTTAATTTGATATTAATATGATATTTCTATGATATAGTTACGATGTTAAATAAATGTAAAAACATTTTTGTAATATTAATTTAATGTTAATATGATATCGCTACAATATAGTTACAATATCTAATAAATGTTATAATACTTTGCAATGTTAATTTGATGTTAATATGTTATCTTTACGATATAGTTACGATATCAAATAAATGTTATAATACTTTGGCAATGTTAATTTGATGTCAATATATTATCTTTACAATATAGTTACGATATCGAATAAATGTTATAATACTTTGGCAATGTTAATTCAATATTAATATGTTATCTTTACGATATAGTTATGATATCAAATAAATGTTATAATACTTTGATAATATTAATTCGATGTTAATATAATATTGCTACGATATAGTTACGATATCGAATAAATATCATAATACTTTAGCAATATTAATTCGATATTAATATGATATTGCTACGATACAGTTACAATGTCAAATAAATGTCGTATAGTGATCGCAGAGATATCGTACTAATCAATAACGAATAGATATAGTTATGACTAACTTAACGACAACGATTCAACTTTTTACTACGATATTGTGATAATATCGTAACAATATCATTATGATATCGAATCGACATCGATAAATAACCCCAAGTTTCAGTAAAGTAAGTTTTGAAAATCAATTAATATATCCTCTCTAATCCATAAACATTCCCTAATTTCTATTATTTTCAAATTAGGAGCCAGCCCTGGAATTTTTAAAAATGTTTTCAGGCTTATGCGTCTAGAACCTCTTATCGTGAGTCTTTTTAAATTGGAAGATTCAGCTAGAAGCGCTTCCAGATTTTTATTGTTAAGTATATGTGATCCACTATTTTCAAAACTTAGCCATTGTAAATTGGGGCAAGCCTTACATACTTCGGAAATGTATACATCTGGTTTTATATTTATTTCTCCAATAAATTTTAGACTTAACACTTATGCACATATGGCTGGCTTCGTATTTCTACTCAATGCATTAGTAAACTTGACCCCAGAAATAGCTGTTAGAGATATTCTTTGCCATACTAGTCTTTTAGCAATATAATACCATTGCTTATTAACAAATAAAAGAGGATACATTTTCTTGTCCCTATCCTTTCTATAATGTTGGAAAATTCTATCGAGAATCTCATTTGGCAAAGATATGAAACAGATGGGTGATTTTTCCGATTTCAGAGATGGTGGAACTATTTCCTCAAAATCGATCCACTTTAGATTCATTACATTTTTTATCATCACGATACCTGATTTTGCAATTTTTAGATCACTCTTCTCACCTACATATCTTTCTATCAGCTGTTCAGTATTTTTATCCAAAATAATAAAACCATCTGTGTGGATACGCTTTACACGATCTCCTAGTGGTCTAATTTTTTCTGATATAATTTTGCATCCCTTTACTGAGATAAAAGGTGCCATACGCCAATGTGGTCTTGGTCGTCTCCCATCTGAGTATAATCGCCCCCAGAGTGATACTAGCATATGTTTGGCTACTTTTCCTGCTTTCCCACCCTCTTCCTTGATCTCTGTAAGATAACTTGCCCATTGATTGAAAACATCTTGTCCGCTCATGAGCTTAGTTTGCTCAAATATAAGAGCATTAGGACTTTCGGAAGATAACTCTATGTGGAGACCTAGATCCATTGCTATTAATAAATCATAGTGAGTGTAATATCCTGCAGGATTATAACGAAATCCTCTTGTACATTTCTGTTCCGCTAGTTGACCTTCAATGAAGACTCGATAAATACCATACTTTAGGTGATCCTTGATAGAATCAGTTCTAATATGTGTGATTGTTTTAAATTCACCTGCTCTTACTGGCCAGCCTGACATATAACTAGATAAGATATGTGATAATATTCATTGAAATCCAATTCGGTCACAATTCCTTCATATGGTTCAGCCTATGTTAAAGCTCCTGTGTATGCTGATCTTATCCAATGGTCTTCTTCTTGTGATAAGTCTTCTGCTTTTCTAGGAGCTCTAGAGACATCTTGAAAGAAACGAAAACTTGCCATTGCATATGTTCCAGTTTTTCGTAAATCAATTTGTCCTCTACTCTGCCATGCAATTGCACTGACTTCTTCATTATATCGTTTATGAGCTTCCTGAAGTGTTTCATTCAGATTGGCTTTGATTAAAAACCAGTCTCGTGACAAGTCACGGAAATCTCTTTCAGAGCCAGTCCATTGAGTACTTTCATCATAGAATTCAACATTAATACCTTGCTTCCTCCAGAACAGAAACCTTCGAATTGCTGAATACCATCTTGTTTCAGTATTTTGGCAAGTTAAAGCGGTCTCATAGTCACTGTCCCCCTTTGAGTCTGCCTCTGACTCTTCTTCTGGTACTGGTGGCTCAGAAGGTTCAGGTAATTCGGGTGGTACTGGTGCTGGGCCTCCCCAGCTTGGCAAAAGATTTCCAAACAATCGTCCTATTGTGCCAGTGATACTACCAAGTAATCTGCTCATATTTTTCTCAAAGATTATATAGTGTTAGAAAAAAGTTTAAAATAAAAATTATTTTGTTCGGATAATTAGTATTAGACATTTATTCAAAAAAGAAACTATGGGAGGCGAGAAAAAGGAGATACCCTGGAATTTTTATTATTGTCCATATATTCTTAGGACTGGAGAAGTGTGTAATCAGAGATGCTTTGACCCAAAGGGATGTACAGTCCATCAGAATTCACCTAAACAATATCCATATATGGAACCTGAATGCGTTAAATTTACTTTCTCTGAATATGGTGCTTGTAAAAAACATTCAGGCAAGTTTCGTTTTAGAGCATTTTATCAACGTCAGAAGCTTGCAAAAATTCAGGCTGATGACAGGCTAGTGCTGGGCTAGTGCCGGGGATGTTCTGGGAATATTCCTGGAACCCAATATGTATGCATTTATAAAACTTGATTTTTTCATGTTTTGCATACATGCTCCACTTTGCTCTGCAACTCTGTGAACATTATTTGTTCGCATGTTTTGCATTCATGCTCTGCTTCACTCTGCCTATGAAAACCATATTTGCATTTATGATTTGCCTCATATATAGCATACATTAGAATATGGTAGCATATGGTCGAAATGATATAGCATCCATATTCGCTTCGCCCTAAAGGGCTCGCTTATATTCCTGCTATATCATTTCTCTTGTCGAATGCGTATTCACTGGCATCGCCCTAAAGGGCTTTGCCAGCTCATACTTATTCTCCTATATCGAACGCGCATTCATCGTCACTTTGCTCCTCCTTATGCTTGTTCTCTCTTGCTACCTAAGCAGTATGCTATTGGGAGGCAATTTGTATATCATATCTTGTGTACATGCTCCGCTTCGCTCCGCAGACTGTGAACACTATTTGCTTTCATATCTTGTGTACATGCTATAGGGAGGTAATTTGGTTATATTATATGCGAAAAAATTTATGTTATCCAGAATGGAAACCAAATAGTTTTCAGACTTGTTTGTGCCAAAGTGAAATTTTATTTTTTCATATACGAAACAAATGTTTACAGAGCGAATACCAATCAAGAAAGCAAATTGATTTCCTTACGGTCACGTGTATGTTTACAAAGAGTTTACACTATGAGATTAATTTTTGATACCCAGGAAACCATCCTGGAACCCTGTAATCGAAATGTGCCAAAAACCCCATTTCCTTACTACTACTTCCTCTTAAAGATATTGTGTAATCATAAAAGATTTTTGATCAACAGAATGCAGATTTTGATTTTTTGATTGCAGACTAACCAATAACGTCAGTAAATGAACGTTTTTCCAATTATTCATAAAAGAATATTAATATTAATATTAAAATATTTTGGAAAATTTGAAAAAGTTTACTATACGAATAACTTCAGTCTTCTTCGGGATGTTGAATTTCAAAATACAGTATTATTCGCTTTTATAGCTTTTATAGCTTCTCGTTCAAATACGATGTGGAGGATATGTGGTTTAAACGCATGTGATTGTCATACGGCAGCCCATTGACAACCGAAAATGTCGTTGTTATTTTAAATATGCATATTTGATTATTAACAAAATTTTTAAAAAAAAGAGTCAAAATACAAATATTTAAGCAGTGCATTCTTTCTTTTTTTTAAAAAAAAAAAAAATAAATAAAATAAAATAAACAAAATAAAAATTAAACCAAGAAAAAAATAATAATAATAATTAAAAAAATAATAAATTTCATTTAAATCTATTTTCATAATAAAAAAATGCCGAATTCACTTTTAGCCGCAGCATTAAGTGCTGTAACTAATCGTTCGGTTATTACTTATGATGATTATTCGAAAGGAGGATATGATGGATGTTCTCAATTGGATCAAAAAGCCCTTCATCAATCTCATTTAATTGGCGGTAGAGTGCCAACATCTATTGAAAAAAGTTCATATAGTCCTCGCCAATATAATGATATTGAAGACAAACAAATTTGCGTATTAGTTAAAACATTAACCGGTAAAACCATAGAATTAGAAGTTAACTTACGTGATACAATTGATCAATTAAAAACAAAAATCCAAGGTAAGGAAGGTATACCTCCAGATCAACAAAGGTTAATTTTTACTGGTAATCATCTGTAAGACGGTCGTTTTATGACGGATTACGGGATAAGTGATAGGTGTACTCTACACTTAGTATTAAGATTAAGAGGTGGCTATGTTCCTCCTTCTACTGCTTTATTTATTCATCCGAATATGCTTGCTCCAAGTTACGACTATGATTTTACACAAATTGATGATAAAGGTATGACTTTTATGCGAGGAGATTTTGAATATAAGCGACCTTGTGGTTGGAAAAGAATCGCTCTCAATGTTCTCGATAAATATGAAAATAATATTTGGCTTGGAGCTAATGCAGGAAGGCTATCCATAACAAGCTCAGCACAAAATGAATGGCCAGGTATTTATTATCTTTTATTTAAATATATTTTATTTATATATATATATATTTATTAATATATATTTATATATCTTATATATTTTAATAGTTTCTTATCATGGAACCGCTAGAAATAACTGTAAATCAATTGCTGAAGATGGATTTCTCTTGTTTAAGGGTGAACGATTCGCATTTGGGCATGGAATTTATACTACTCCAGATATTGATGTTGCATATTTATATGCTACGAATTTCACTCATGAAGGAAGTAACTATAAAATTGTATTTCAAAATAGAGTTAACCCAAATGCCTTTGTTAGAGTTTTAAAGAAAGAAACTGGTGTTGGTGAATATTGGATATCACCTAATGATAGAGATGTGCGTCCTTATGGTATCTGTATTAAAAAAATACAATAAAATGATGAAAGAATTAAGAGATTTAATTTTCTTATCTAATATTTTTTTTTAAGAATTATTTTAAATAAAATTATCTAAGTTTAAAGTTAAATAAAAAAGTGTGAAACCATGTAAAATTTACTATAACAATCAGCTGATGTGACACCTAAAATTATATGTACAGTAGAATCTAATGTGGGCAGATTCCAAATAGGTATTTTTCTTCAATTTATTTTTTTTTTTAATGAAACTCGGTTTCAGTGAGATTTTGGCAAATATTTTGATTTTTTTTATTTATTTACCTCCGACTTTTAACTAACTTTACTAATAATTCGTTAATTTTCTTTTTAGTCGATTCGTAGTCCCTTAAACTTAGAATTTTGGTAAGTTGTTTGTTAACTAAAGTTTTACTTCTATCGTTGGTTTTTTCATAATGTAGACGAGTTTGGATGACATTTTGGATGAAGTTTCAGATAATTTTTTTTTTTTCAATGAAGTTTTTATTTTTATTGTTTTGCCTAGTTTTTTTTAAATAAACTTTTTGTTTCTTATTATTTAGAAGTTAGCGGGTATCAAGTCTTTATACACGAAATAATTCGTTTTTGTCTTTTAACTTTGATGAAATGAAATAATACGAAACATTAATTAACATTTCCATTTTTATTTTTAAAGATTTTGTATTGTTAACTTATTAAAGATTTTGCAAAGCGAGAATGGCGGTTTCTTAGCAAAACTTTACCACATATTTATTTATTTATTTAACTAAACCACTGTCTAAATTGTTGTTGTAGGGTTCGAATTTATTTTTCGTTAAGTTTTAAAGTTTGATTTAAGTTTATTGTAACAGAGATGATTTTTCAAAGAATTTATATAGATTTTGATATTAAATATTATTGTATTTTCTAATTATAACTAAATAAAACAATTTATAAACGATACAATAAAATAATGTAATGTCATTTAGCAATAAACAATTTATAGATTCACGTAATTATCGTAATTATGAGATATATAAATGTCATTGATATTTCTCGTCTCAACATTTTTTTTATTGAAAAAATATCATTTTTACACTAAATACAACGCTTATTCCTTCTTACTTTTTTTCTTTCGCGTAATAATTTTTACCCACAAAAATGACTCGTATTTGGTTTAAGCATGGTAGCACCCAGGCAACTAGTGAAATTCGAAGGAGAAATTGCGGATGAATTGAAAAAAAGATAATAAAAAAGCGTTGAATTTGAGTGCATACCCTGATTATATTTTACTAAAAAAAATACAATAATGAAGCTACCTTGAAACCGGATGATGTTATAGATGATAGCTTCAGAAGAACAGTCAGAGACGCCTATTCTAGTTGTTTAAAAAAAAATTTATGAAATAAAACAAATAAAAGAATATATTAAAAAATACCATTTATGTGAAAATTTAATACAAACCTTGAAATATACTTCGTTCGGGTGGTATGGACAACCAGTCTAGGCGGTATTTCTGTACGCTTGTTTCCTACAAACTGAAAATTTCAGGAAAGGAGAAAAAGGAGAAGCTTTCCAATCAATATTCTGGATATGATGATCAGCGGCAAGTTTGTGGGAGGACAGAAAATCTCATCAACTTCTGCAATCTACAACTTTAAATTGATTCAAACCGGTCAAGGTAAGCGCAAGTTAGTGACACGAAACAAAAGTTGAGAAGCTGCGTAGGACGTTAGATACAAAACTTACTTGAGATCAGGGGGTCCTGCACGTCTCCCTAAACCATAAAAGAAGACGAATAGAGTTCTGCTCGATAAGAAAGGGTATCAAGAAGAAATCGGCATACCACAGATAGAAAAATACGAATCAGAAGAAGAGAAAGGTTTCAAGTACCAAGAAACCAGGGGTAGCGTAATTTAACTCCTTTCTGCTGAATACGATTAAGTGAAGCATTGTATCGTCTACAATCAGAAACCAGACATAATCCTCATTTTTTTTAGTTGTATATTTCTTGAAGTTTTCTGGATTTTCAACTGGACCCGAATCCATATTGTGATTATTGTCAACCTTTTCAACATTACTACGAGTCTAAATTTTTGTCTATTAGGCTCTTAGGCGTCGTTGAGGTTTTCTCAGTCGTTCTTTTCTTTGGAGTGGTTATTTTTTATGGTGGACCTTAGGATCCTTGGATTCTCATGTCTTCACTTTCCTTTTCTTTCTCTTCAGGGAGGCAAAGGGTCATTAGATTCTCGTGTCACTCCATTAAAATCCGTGTCAAATTTGAATAGAGAATGTTTTCCTGGGGTTTCCTTTCTCTTTCCTTTTTATCTTCCCTTTATCTTTCTCATATGTCCACATAGATCATTCATTCCCTTTTATTTTTCCACCAGAATTCTGTTGTTATTTATAGTTTGTTTATGACGAATCTTACACACTCGTTCACGACGTACTATCTATGTAAGAATTCTGTGATACAGAATAAAAATAAGATGAGTTATTACTTTCCCATAAAAAAATACACATATTACACAATGAAATCTTTTAATGAACAAGTAATACGATTTAATCTCGGTTTTTTTTTATCTCTAAAAAATTCAAAATTTTGATTATTAGCATACTTATTATAAAAAACTTTGTATATTAGCAAGTAAATATATAATTACCCTTAAAAATTCATTCCTTTTCTCTTAAAGAAACAAAGAAGAAATACAGAGAAAAGAGAAAAAAAGATTCCCATTAAATCGTGATTGGCGTGGCTTAGAAATTTGTGTCGCAATCAATGACGTCAGATTGCAGCTAGTAACTATTTAGACGGAAAAACAAGAAACGAATAACCTCTTCATGGGTTAAATGAAAATCTTCAAAAGCTTCTATTGAACGTACTTTCTTAAAAAGAGTCTACAACATAAAGTATTAACGTAATTCTTTATATTTCTCAAATCTAGTTTATTTATTCTAGTAACTAACCATGCTATCAAGAAAAACTAACAAGGGAAGAACAAGTTTTACTTCATCTCCAAAAAAAGAAGAAATATTCTGATCTCTTCTCAATTCTAATGAACGAAAATATTATTTGTTATCGTTTTACACTTCTTTTTATCATTAACTCATTGAAATTATCGATTATTTGATTCTATTGATTTCTATTTATCTTGGAATCTTTACGATCAATAGAATGATTTTTATATATTGATATTCCTTTTATGACATTATTAACAATGTAATAAGATGGTTAACGTAATTATATTGTGAAGAAATAGAAAAAGAGATATAATATTATGGAGGGAAAATCTTATGTATGATATTCGTATCTGCATAAGGACGAATGTCGACCAAAAGAATGTGTATTTTGTTATTTGGCGCCAAAAAATTGAATTGATCAAAATAACATCACATATATAATTTATGTTGAGTTAATCTGTTGAGTTTACAACATACTTTTTTTTTATTCAAAAATTTTTATCAAAGATGATACTTAATCTTTAATTTTGGACAACGGCAGTGAATTTGTTGAACTCGTACTTCTATCAGATCCGGGAGCTGAAAAATTGATTAAAATATTGATGATGAAATTGAGAAGGAAGTGAAACAATAACTAAAAAACACATAATTAGAAGACGCGTTATAATAGATCATATCAAAACATTAACAGATCTGTATGTCGAGACATGTTTCTGTTTGGATTTTGTTTGGGTCATAATTTCATTTAATATAAGGTAGTTTTCTAATAGTTTGATTGTTTTTCTCAATTCAGAAGTTTGTTTGTCTTGAATTAGTACATCTCTTAATGATATTTGCTCCATTTATTATATGACACGAGGAGATGGAATCATTATTATTAATTAATTCCCCCTTGGTTATGGAATTTTACTGGAGACAATGAGAATAATAAGTTTTTGGATTCAAATTTGTCAATTTCCGCGTACAACTGGAGACATCTTCAAAAATAGCGCAGGACGCTATGACTAATATCAAGAAGAATCTGACAATAAGTCGCATTTAAGTGAAAGAAATAACAAGGTACGTATTCAAAAAATATAATTATAATTATGCAATATTTTATTTATTTATTATTTATTTATTTTTTTTTTTTTTTGCTTACTATTTATTTTTCACAGTTTTTTTAGTGGCGTATTAAATTAATTGAAAGATACTAAATTGTAAAAAGATCAAGGACCTTTTAATAACAATGATGATTTAATGAAGGTCTTGTCGTTATTATTGTCAAAAAGAAGCGTATTTACAAAGTTACGTTGAGATTATATCTTAAAAATGAACTTTTGATAGGTGGCGGATTGAATCCTACCTTAATGATTGTGGGTTATCTAAGGATGCGCTACTCTTTCATTTTCTTTTGAAAGATGGACATAATGTTAGAAAGGTTCTGGCCGTAAATTAATAATTTTTAGTTTAATATTTTTGATACAGTTAGTTTTGTTAATATATTTGTTTTTTATATTTTCTCTCGATGTAATGTATAACTTATGTAGCCTATATATCTACGTGTCTTTCTTAATAAATCAATTCAAGATTTTCGTCTCGTCATCTTGTAAGTGTATTTTGTCATGTAAAACATAAAACTATCCATTTTTTTTATTGAAAATGAAAAAAGTGGTGTATGCGTATGATACAAAGTTAATTATAGTATGAGATTCATCCAAGCTGACTAATAACATTTCAATAGTTAATTCTTTGTAGTGATCGATCTTTTCCGTACTTTTTTTATTTGAAATGTTGGTGATCAGAATCGTGTACTGTAAAAAAAAAGGTTGTCATCATTGTTAAGAAAATAAATTGATGTATACGTTAGAGTGCATCATGTCACTTATAATCTTATTAAAAAAAAATTTAAAATTATAATATAATAACATAAGCTTAATGTTAAACTATTGAATTTAAAAAAGGAAAATTTTTTTTCAATGTTTCATTTTTTATTTGTAAAAAAATATATAGTAATTTATTATTATTATTATTTTTTTTTTTTCAAAAATCATGTAATTTTTATTGTATATATAACATTTCGTTTAACACAAAAAGCTATAGAACTAGGTACTGCCTAAATAATCAGATAAAGTTTAAATTCCTACTATAATAAATTGCGTTACTATGCAATAATGGAATTGATTTAAAATTCTTATAGGTATTAAATTTAGCGATTTCCGCTTGATTAAACTGAGTTGATATATCGGAAGGCGCCGGATCATCGCAAATTGCAACCACCCATTTTTCAAATAAATTATATAAATCAAACGCTGATGGTCTTTTGAGTGGATCTGCACTTAAACATTTTTCCATTAATTGAACATAAAGAGGTGGAGTTTCTTTAGCAGGTTTCGGTCTTAATCCAGAAATAATATCATTAATTAAGGAACGATCGTGTGGCCTGTCATAATAAGGACGATCACCAACTGACAATGTCCACATTAACATGCCAAAACTATAAATGTCGGAAGCTTTGGTTGGTTCACTTCCTTTAAGAATTTCAGGAGCAACAAATGGCACAACTCCAAAAATTCCTTCCGAATTTGTGTTGAATGGTGGGCCATGTAAACCGGTGTCAGTTATCCTCGCGTCCAACATGTTTTCGTGGCATTCAATTAAGATATTACCTCCATGCAAATGACCGTGAACGAGTCCATGTTCGTGGATTTTATAAATTCCTGTCGCGATTGACCATAAGAGATCAACAACGTCCCTCCAACAAATTAATCCTTCACAAGAATCAAGAAAGGAATATGTATCCTCTTTGTAATATCTGAAGACGAACATTATATTTGATGTATTGTCTCTGGTCATACCGAAACAATCCGCAAGCGAGCTACCGTTTAGGCATTTGGAATACCTATATAGCTTTTTTTTTTTATATTAAACCTAAGTTAGTAATTAATTTTATGAGCTGATAGCAAAAATTTAAACACTTACTTGGTTAATGAACTGATCACTAAGTTCCTTTGAATCGTTTAATCGTTTAAGTATAACTTTTGTCGGACCACCACGACACCAGATTCCAGCAGCTTCGTCTCTATTCCATAGTGGACCCTCCATCCATATAGCCGAGTATATAGTAGAAAATGATCCTTCTTTACCGGTATACTTGATAAGGTCAAATTGAGAGAAATCAATCCATTCAAGAAATTCCATACTTGCTTTAGCATTTTTTTGAGTATATCTTATAAAGTCATCTATTTTGGGATCCCCGCTAGACCAATTTCTAAAATTTTCTACCAAATATTCAACATCACAATTTACACACCAGAAAGCGGAAGTACTTTTTTTATTACAGTTTGGACATGTTCCATAAATTTTAAACAAATCCAATGCATCCGACATTATAATAAGTGCAAGAAAAAATAATGTAAAAAAAAATTTTTTTTTTTTTTTTTTTTTTTATAAAAAGATTTTGAGGGAATAATGTTCTAAGCATAACGGAATTATATATAATTTTTAATATGCATGTATTGTATTAAATTGGGAAATTCGAATACAACTCCGAAGATGATTAAAAAATCGATAGTTCATTTAAAATACTCTTTTAACAGAAATACAATATTTTTTTTTCTTGTTTTTTTTTTCATTTCTCTTAAAATAAAACGTTAATGACTTTTCATTTTTTAGATTTGTTCAAAGGACGTATACAGTACAACATTTATTTATCTTTTGTAATGGGAAAAAAATGTATTTTAATATGCAGATGTTACTCGATTCATAATATTCATTGTATGTAGATCTGTGAAATAAAATACCGCAGTACTCGATCGTAATGATCGATACATCTAATTTTTTTTTTTTTTTTTAAGAAAAAAAAGGATATTTATTCGACAAAGGATGATGGATATCAAATCTTGAAAAAAAACGCCAAATGCATTTGTTAGAATTTCTGAACGCAATATATTTATTTATTATGGAAATATTAATAATAATGATCTTACAGGTCATAGTAAATTGCCTAATGTGAAAAATTAAAATGAAGAATATTTTCTTTTTTTTTTTATTGAATCATTTTTAAAAAATCTGTTTAATAAATCAATGTACTATTGAAAATAATTTTTTTTTTTTTCATGGACATGGAAAACAGATGATATCCTGAGTTGTTATTTCATTAAACGGCCATACCACGCAGATTTTGTATGACTGATATTTTTGGTCATCGTACAATATTGATATCGATATTGTACAAAAATAGCAAAATATAAGGCCGTACGATAACATAGATATTGTACGGTTATTACATTTATATTAGTTAACGCGTTAACCAATGTGAACAAGCAACTTGTAAGATAAATTATCGCGTCGATAATTAAATCCATGTGATAGGAATGATAATCACGTGCAAATCGTGCCATGTATTGTGGTCTGCGGATAGAATCTTCATTTATTATAATAAAAAACTATTTTGATTTAATTTGTTGTGTATTTGCTTTGAAAATTACAAAATGTATCACACTTGGAATTGACAAGTTTTCTTTCAAAAAAACAGAATTATTCACCAGAAAATTCAGAGTAATGTTTGTAATGCCTTAAAAGAAATTGCAGATCCTTGGCCGACACACATCATAATTCTGGCCAGACATCACGTGAAAAATTTCCTTTTTCGTGTTTTAACATCCTGGGGAAAGGAAGTTCAATATGTTTATTTTGGCGTCTGAATGAATTATGCAAAAAGATGCAAAGAACAATATGATCATCAAGGGCGTATTTCATGAGACTTTTTTAAGATATGAAATTCTGTAAAAGGAACGATTAAAAAGAACACATACATATATTTTGTTATTATAAAAAATATGTTGTTTATTTTAATCAAATGATAAAGTAATTGGTACAAACATATGTGAAACTTAAAAATGAACGAATAACTTGTTGCATGATTTAAAAAAATTTTTTTATTATATACATACACATATAAAAAAAGAATACTTTATCAAAATCTTTAAATAGGTTAATCAAATTTACTTGACTTCAACAGGTTTTATTGATAATTAAAAAAAAAAAATTATTACATTTTTAGAAACTCCGATGTATGTTGGCGTTTCAGAATGGGTCATCTGTCAAATTTTTTTTTTTTTTTTTTTTTTTTTTTAAAAAAAAAAAAAATGAATAAATAAATAATAAAGAAACTAAATAAATCATCTTATCAAAGGAAAATAGTCAATATGAACCAATTTAGGTAAATTATTTCTTTTTTTTCCCCAAAAAAAAATTTTCTTTTTTATCTCTTTTTTTTTTTTTTTCTTAAAGAAGGGGTTAAAATAAATTTTTATATCATGAAACTTTGGAACTTTTCTTCTTTTATTCTTATCCACTGTGTAGATCGTGAAAATAGCGCCACGCAGATCACAATACATTCTGTATAATCACCTTTTAATAGATGCCGATGATTATCACGGTTCAAAACGAATAAAATTCAATAACAAAAATCATAAACAATGGGGTTAATACCCCAAACCGGCTCGTATCACGTACAGGATAAATTTACACATTAAAAGTCGCAATATCCGAAGTTACAATATTTTTTTTTTTTTAATAATAGTGAAATGCATTTCACATTTGTTTCATAATGACACATATATTTTTGGAAAATTTATTAGCCAATGTGGTCATTTTTTTTTTCGAAACGACTTATATATTTTTGGAAAATTAATTAATTAATGTGGTCCGCATTCGGAATTTAAATCCGAAGTTTTTTTTTTTTATCCATAAACTTAACAATAAAAGCAATTTTTTAAAAGCAAACTGATGCACAACTATTGTTGCATAAATATTTAAATTAATAATAACAATAGTTTTATAAAATAAGGAATAAAAGATAAGGTGATAATTATGCAAGTCAATGAAGTCAATGAAAAAAAAATGCAAACATAAGTGGACAACATAAGCAATTGCGCATTTATTCAAAAAAGATAAAGGAGTAAACATGATTCAATTTTCCTAAAAATAACAACTAATTTTTATGTAATATTACATATTATATTTTTTTCTTGCCATTTAGATTTGATAATTACGCATCAGATTTATAATAAAAAAAAATAAAAAAAAAAAGGTCATTCAATTTATTAATAAAGATTCAGAAATTTTTCTTTTATTTTATACACAAATTGAATCAAGCGATTGCTAAGTTTTTTTCTTATAAAAAGGCTCTGAAAATTCCTAGAGAAATAGCATAAAATTTCCCTTTTTTTTACAAAAAAATCACTCAAATATGCGCCTTATTACAAAAATTAATTCATTGATTCTTCCCATCATAATAGATCTTCACAATTTGTTAAAAAATTTCATTCTTAAAATTAAACAAATCAAAAAATTGGGTATCAAAATTTACTCAATTCATTTATAAATTACATAAATAATGTTATGCTCTCTTAAAATATACTGGGAACTATTTAAAGAAGTCCCAGTTATAAATATGTCTTAAAATACATTGGGAACTTTCAGGAAAGTCCCAGTTGTAAATCCGTTGGCACTTGGCAGTCCTACAACATGCCAATTTAAATTTGAGCAATCAATTATCAAAATGATTGCTTAAATGTATTAAAACATTTTACTAAAAGAAACAACAAGATAGTGAAGAGCTTAAAAATTTCTAAATTATTATAAAAGATTTATGAAAAGACAATTTCATTATGCTCAATTAAGAAATAAGAATTTATTATTCAAATATTCGCACATTTGAATAATTTTAACAATAAGTATAACGGTAGACTATATATTAATGAATATACGATAGAAATATTGAAATATGAAACCATTTTGTTAGATGGATTTATCAATAAATTGGATGATAAAGACAATAATGGAAGGTGATAAAGTTGCATGTGTTGGATACAATAATAAAGTAGAATAGCTTATGACATAACATATGCTTACATGTCACTATTGGCATGGAAACAAAGAAAAAGTACCATCCAAAGATGATTTGTCTAATAATTGGTTTGTGGCGACTAGTTCTTCAAGTAATTAACTCGCGTTTTGTGAAAATCATACCCTAATTCCAATTTTTTTCCCACTTTCCAACGTAACAATAGTAAATAATATCTCCTATCCTTGATTAATAATATACCTAGAAACGTTTATGTAATAATTCGTAATATTTAAGTGTAAAAGAAGTTCATGTGTGTTAAATAAATTAAATAGATTAAAAAAATTTTTTCTTAAAGAAAAGTTTCTTTTAAAAAAATTGTGTATTCTGACCATTTATTTTAAGAGTATTTCAAAATAATCTTATAACGCATTCAGTTTGTAATAAAGTGATCCTTTTTATCTGAAATTGACGATTAGATGCACGCTTCTATTTTTATAAAGTCATTTGTCATTATAATTTATTTTTAACATTTTATTTTTAACCCGCATCGGTAATTTTTCTTTTTTCGAATTTTTGATTGAAATTCTGGAAACAAGTAATTAATTAATTTTCTAAAAATAAAAATTAACAAAGAAAAAAAAAATGCATGATGTATTATGACTCATAATAATTGACACGTCCGATTTTGAAAGACAATTATTAAATTAGTTAAAACTTAACCTGATTTTTATAGTCAATGAATGAAACCTAACGGATTTGCAATTCCGGATACAAATCTCATTCTTTTTTTTTAAATTGTCATGTCGTTTATTTATTATATATTTATAAATGTAATAATATCAATTTTCTGGAATTGATTGATTTAACCTGTGGTAAAAATTTTAAATACGTTACATTTTTTCACTAGGTGCTGCTGTCAATTCATGATTGAAGCGAACCATGTTTAGCACGATCGGAAGAATTATTAGAACTATTGTAGCTCATTTCTATCTATGTACAAATAGCTTTTGACGTAAAATTATTTGACTTGTTAAAAAAAAAAAAATTTTTGTTCAAATTATGCAGGTCAATGAAATTCTACATTTTTTGGACCAATCATAGCAGGAGCTTTGTTCCCGATTTTATTAGTCCGTCTCGAAATAATAATATCAATATTGCCAGCCTTCTTTAATCTTCAAATAAAAAAAATCAATTTTATTAATTTTCGAACTAAAAAATCCTTTTCATATAAAAAAATTTTGACAAATTCATAAAAAATCGTAATTTAAACAAAATACTATTCTTTGAATCGATGCCATATTTTAAATTACATTAAATTTCTATAAATGATGAATATTGGATTGTCAAATCTTTGACTCAGACCTTATTTTCTGAATATTTTCATAATGTAGCTTTCAAATGTTATAAAAAGCAAAATTCATATGATCTTGATAGATACTCATTATTTTATATAAAAAAAAATTCTTAATAGAACATGGTCTTGAAATTTTAAAATCGGTCAATTCTATGAATTATAAATAGACTGGTAACAATATTCTAATTACGTAATTTTTCATAATTGAAATTTAAAATTTTCCAAAACTTATTGGAAAAATTTGATTTCGGAATGCTTCAAAACCATTGATTGGTGTTCCCCGTGATGATTCAGGACCATCTGATATGTCAACTTAGTTTGATCAAGCGGAAATCGCTAACCTAATGACATAGTAATGCAATTTATTATAGTAGCAATTTAATTCGTTAGGATTCAAGAGTAATTTATTGTTTATTTCCATGGTTTTTTTCTTTTATGTTCATTATAGGCAATTTATTTCATGAATTGTATCTGATTGATTTGGGTGGGCAGTATGTAGTTATTTCATTTTCATTAACCCCTGCATGATTTTAAATCTTTAATAAATAGTCGTAGAACGTATTAATGTTAAATAATTTATCCATAAATGTTGTTCAGTAAATCGAAATATTATATGTAAAACTAATGTATGTTCTTTGAAAAAAAAAAATTAATAAACTATTTACGAATAAAAAATGTAACGTTAAAAAAAAAAGTTTTTTTTAAAAAAATTCAATAGTTTCGTATCAGGCATTAGATTTTTTTGCAATCTAACATGTGATTATAAAGATAAAATCTGATTGGCTGAAATTTAATACAGTATTATGTATTGTTTTATTATAATGGTTGTGAAAAGATGAGTGTATAAAGGATCATATTTATACAAGAATTCTCAACATTTACGAGTTGATTCTGAGGGACTACAAAAACTTTTGAAACGGATGAAACTGGTTTGACCCGTATTAAATTGCTTTTACGAATCGGTTGAAACCAGTAACAAATTTTATCAACAAAACAATATTTTTATGAAATCAAAGCATTTTCTTAATATGTAAAATGATTTCGCACGAATATCTTAATTATATAAAGGAGAAGGCTTTATTTTAATCAATCGGTGTTACAATAAAGGCGTAAAATGTGAAAAAATTGGAAAAAATTTTCGATTAGAAAATCGTATGTATAAAAGTCTTATATTTAAGGTATCATATTCGTTTAAAAAGTTTAAATAGAGTTTAGACTATCTTATACTGAATAAGCTTAAATAGACTAAACTTTCTATTATATAACGTTAGTTTTTTTATCTATGTAATGATAAGATCTTGATGAGATCTTTCACGTTGCTATTTCATGTATATTTTAATTTTGTAATTAGTTAATTAGTTTCAAATATATTAACCTATAATATAGCTATTTACTTAAAAAGATACTAGTACAAAAATCTCAAAATTATCGTGCTATAGACGAAAGGAACAGGCATTTGTTTATAGAATTACAAAATTTGTAATTTTATATATTTACTTTCTTGTTTCAAATTAGGAGAAAATGGAAGATATTGTCATGATCATGGTCACAATCACGAGCGTGTCAGAACAAATCTTCTGTAAATATAATCAAAGAGCAAAAATCTAAAGCGGGTAATATCATCAATTAGTCTTTAAAAAAAACATGACATTTTCTAAATTTCTTGCCTCATATTTGTTTAAACTAGGTGATCGTAGTTGGGGTAATGAAAAGGTGCCATTTAAGACTGGTACTCCGATTCAAAGAACGGGAAGTTGAAGCCGGTAATGTTTTGTTAAATAATATTAATTTTTCTGAAGTTTTATTATCGATTTTATGTACAGTATATTGTAATTGGATGGCAGTGAAATTCAATCTTCCAAATTAAATAATCATACCATTACTGTTCTTGACGATGAAGTATTAACAATCTATAATAATGCATCTGATGATTTCAGTATTTCAAGACAACAAGTCCCAATTCAAGGTTGGACCTTTTTAATTTGGATTATATCGCAAATAATTCCAACAAAGTTTATGGAGTCGGACATGAAATAAAAATAGCAAGTTTAATTATCAGCTTTATCCATCAGTTCCGCCAAAATAGGCGCCAACGATGTTGATTGAAGCTTATCCCTATGTAACTAAGCTTGCTTATGTTAATATACAAATTAAATGATATGGCGATAGTTATGAATCTTCCAAAATCCAGATGAAAAACGAAAAGCCATTGCAAAAAAGGTGATTATTACAAATATTAATATTTAATAATTTGTATTAAATATACCCTAGACAAACCTGAAGCTTTAATCTTATGAAAAATGATTTCAAATTTTCTAGTGGTTAATAACGGAACAAGGTTTGAGATTGAAAAATTTATTTCCCCTGCTGAGGCTGTTGAACAGGTATTATCCGGATATTCAACGGGCACTGACAAGACTAAGCCTAAAAAATGTGGTACGGTAGAACAACCCGTCTTATTTATTAGAGACATACATTAGACTAAATAAAATGTTAGGACCACGGACCTTGATACGAGAGTTTGCAAAAATGTCAAGTAGATTTGGCAAAAATATTGCATTGAAGCTTTTTATATATATGAAACAAAAAAGAAAGAAAACGGCATTGTTGTAATATAATTAATCATATTTTAAAGTGTGCGCAACGGATTTATATATGTGACATAAACGGAAAGGTGATAACTGAAGATTTTAATATACTTAAATTTATAAATCGATAATATATCTCAATCCTAACTAAAAATGCAGTATAACTTGTATTGTTCAATATAAAAGCCATTAACAAACAATTTTGTCATTTGTTCACATTTGTTCATCGTCAATCGTACAGTAGTAGTACAATATATCATAAATAGTAACAGCTTGTAAAGGATTTGTACAATGAATATACTCAGATGGGAACAATTAAAAAAAAAAAAATTCTCACAATCAATAGTTAGCTTACAAAAGCATTTCTACTTCACACGTTTTCATTCTGACTTAACATCGCGCAGAATAAGTTTGATTAAAAATATTTATTCCCCAAAAAAATATTTGATGATCAAAATATTTATTTAGTCAAGTTTTTGTTTTTCCGAATGACAAATGTTCCGATTAATTCGTTTTTCTTTTTCCTGCACAGTAAGTATAAATTATTAAAACTTATATATTATTCGAAAACAAATAAAATTCATGTCGTTCATATTTTTATATGGTTAGTATAATATATATATATATAACTATTTATTTATTTATTATTTCTTTATTTATTATAAATTTCGATTTTGCCACACAACAAAGAAGTTGGGCTTTCGCTTGTAAAGACATTTATTATTGTGTTTCATTAAATTATATTAAACAAAACACAAAGAATTATCTTTTTCAAATAAATGGCGATTTATCTCAATAATTTGTCCTATATCGATATACAGTAATTCGTATTTGTGTCATATCGGAACCAGATCTCCGCATCTATCAAATATGAAACCAAAGTAAAAAATAAAAATAACAATATTAAGATCTTTAAAATTATTTATGTCACATTAAGGGAACTTTAATTTTCCGGACAAATGTATTATTGATCGCTGTGCATTGAAAATAAATTATATTTCTTATATGTGTTATAATATAAATCAATATCTTCACAAAATGTTTTCACTTACACAAGGATAGAATTAGAAATGATCATATAAATTCAAATTTATGTGTATTATTATATTAATTTTATTGTGTTACAAATATTACATAAATAATTCAGATGTGATGAAAGGGTTATTTTTATTATAGCAACTGTATCAGAAATGATAAAAATACATATAAATAGAGCGAAATTAAAGCGTTTATGAATTTTAAAACTATCTTTACTTAATTAAATCAAATTAAAAATCAAATTCTAAAAACATGCCAAAGCAACGTAATCTTAGTATTAAGAAAGTATGTTAAAGAAATTCTCGTTAAAAAAATTTAGGTATTTGATTCTCTTTTAATTAATATTTTTTTTTTTAGAGTGAATATTTTATTTTGAGAGAGGCAAAACTCCCTTTTGTAGATTTAAGTAGAAAGATTCCTCAAGTTTATCAGAGGTGAGTTTAATAATTGATCTTTTTTTAAGAAAAATAAAGAATAATGATTTTAATTTAATATAAAAGGTACGGATTGGACCCGGAATGTAAGTAAATTCAAGTGTAAGTAATTCTTTCTTTACAAAAAAAAAAAAAATCTTTAAAAAATAACTTTTTCTTTGCTTAGTTTGTAAAACACCTTTCACGGATAAAGAGAAAATGTATATCATTAGCTGGATCGAAAATTATTTGATTTCTAACGAAAAAATTTCGTGGAATAGTTTACAATCGGATATGAATGTTGTGTTTGATAAGTTACGTTCCAAAAATGACATAAAAAATTTTTGGAACTCTAGAAAAAGAAGGTTAATTAGTCAAGCGGAAAATGTGCTTGACCCTCCCCCAATTAAAAATATCTTTATCATGGAAACATTCGACTGATCAAATCAACTATTATTGCGAGAGCAATAATCAAATCTATTTTTTTTTTTTTTTTTTTTTAACGTTCTTTATAAATTTCATTATTACTTTAAAATCCGTTTTTTAAACTTTTGTATTATATATTTATGAAGTATGTGGCGTAGTCTTTGTAAACGTTAGTATTGTATGCAATTAAACAATAAAAGAATACACCGTATGTTGCAATTGTCGCACGTACTGTACGTTAAGGAAACATTTGTTAGAAAAATTTGCCTTCTTTATAGTAATTTATTTAAAAAAGAATACTAGTTAACAAAAGTAATTTTTAGAATAACCAATAGTTGCCGATATATGCAATTAAAATAACCAAAACGTTCAAAATTCAAAATTAAATGTCCATATATAACAAAACATAACAAAAACGATAACTCAATGTCCAAAATTGAAAATTAAACAAAAAGGAAACAAAACTAAGTCAATACACATAAAAAAACAAGTAAATAAGAGTTCTAAATATAATGCAACAAACAGAAAAATATTACTTTTATTAAGATTAATTCTTATGCGATATTTTTTTTTTTTTCTTACAGAGTACAAGAATCAAATCATAATAATATTTTGGTAGAAAAATAACTGTCATTAAATATAATTATAATAATTTTTTTTAAATAATTCTCCACGCGTAATCATTCATCCTTTGATATATGAATAAAGGAGAAAATAAGCAACAACAGAAATACAGAATATAAGCAAGAAAGTTGGTATTAAAAATAATATATAATTTATAGTTTTATGGTATCTATACAAAACCAACACTTTTACAATGAAATTAAATAATAGTAAAATCACCTGTTAATGATATTTCAAAGCTGAAGCTGCTATAAGAACTGAATAATCTGCCAAGGAAGTTACATTTGTCATAACATTCACGGTGGCAAGTAAAAATAACTTTTGACGAAAATTTATTCAATTAGAACGTAAATCACATATAGACGCGTTAGATCGCACATGACTTTATTTTATATTATTAAAACAATTATCATGTATATTAAAAATGTGGCAAAACTCTCTTAAAACTTCTCTGTAACCTATAAATCCTGTGCTATTGACGCTGAATAATTACAAGATCTACCTCAACGTCAAAATTAAGAAATATTAGTATTGATGCAGATCATTTATTTCAGAATTTAACGTCTAAACGGTGAAGAATCATCTGACTATAGCTTCTAATTAAATATTAGCAAAATATCATGTATTATTATATTTCACAATTATTATTTTTATTGTTATTTAATTTTAGTTACATGCATAAGAAAAAAAATGATACTATAAAAATATTTGCATAATAAGAAACTTATTCTGACATGTTCTATAAATGGATTTTTGTACTACTAACTAATCATCCGCAATTCCGTCCGGACGATATATGATATCATAAAAAAAAAAAAAAAAAATATATAAATTCAAAAGTTGTAACACAACTTTTTTTTTTTTGAAAAAAGAAAATAAATGCTTCTCAAAAAAAAAAGTTAATTTACCTAAATTTGCTCGTCCTTTGATAAAATACCTCATTTAGGTTCTTTATTTTTTTTTAAAAAAAAAAAAATTATCCAAAACAAAGAATGATAAAATGTTCAATTCTGAAACGCCAACATACATCTATGTTCCTGAAAATGTAATATTGTTTTTAGAGTAATTATTTAAAAACCTGTTCGAATCAAGTAAAACTGATTATTAACCTGCTAGATATTTTAAAAAAAAAAAAAAAAAAATATTTTTTTTGTAAGTTTCATTGTAAAATTTCATGTCTATTCGTTTATTTTATGTTTCACATAATTCTTGTACCAACCATGCAATAATAAACATCTTTTTTATTACAATGAAAGAAAAAAAAATTGCTATTAATTGTTCCTTTTACAGAATTTCATTCTAAAAAAAGTCTCATTAAATTACGCCCTCGATGATCATACTGTTATACAACATTTCATTACGTAATTCATTTAGAAGCATGGAATAAACATATGGAACTTCTTCACCTAAGGCCGTTAAAATACAAAAAAGGAAAATTTTCACGTGATTCTTGGCCAACATTATGAATTCATTCGGCTAAGGATCTGCAAATTTTTTTAAGGCATTATAATCGCAAAAAAACGGTGATCTGTAATTAATTACTCATCAATGAAGAAAAAAGTATTCTTTACCTTTACAACTTTATGAAAAGCCTAATTAAATGATCCTTTTTTTAAAAAAAAAAATTTTTTATATATAAAACGAATTAATTCAAAATTTGATCTTATTTTACTATATGTAAAAGCAATACGAATTTAATTGTCAAAGAAGTTTATAAAACATGTACAGTATGTAGCACATACTAAGAAATGTATCACAAATTTTAGAATATCAGTTTTAAATAATAATTAATATACAATAATCTTTGTTATTCCATAAAAAGTTAGTATATTTAATGAATGATTCAATATTATAAGGTAATTTTATGAAAGAATTTAGCGCGCACAAATAAGATATATTCAAATGCATCATACAATAGTAATAACTAAAAGCTACGAGATCTGACGGACATTGATATATAGTCAATTTAATAAACCGAATAAATGAAAAATATTTATAAAAACATTTTTCTAAATTAGTTTCTTTAAGATCGTTTCGGTTTTCATTAAATTTATTGAAAAGAAATAACGTATTTTTTTTTCAAATCCTTTAAAGTAATTATTCAATGTCACTTTGTTCAATTACTTTATTTAGTATAATAAATATTAATATTATGTAATCATGCATAACTATTTTTGAGTGTGTGCGTTGAAAGTAAAAGCATTACACAACATTTTGTGTTATGTTGTAAGTTTCCATCTATGTCAGAATTTCAAAGCACGCTAGATAGAGTCAGTTATTGTAAGTTGTTATAAACCTTACCAATATATAAAGATGAAATAACTTATATATAAATGGTATGTCTTTCAAGAAAATTTTTTTTTTTCAAACCACTTCTCTTTCTTTAAAAAAAAAAAATAAATAAAATTTCAAACTCAACCAAAATGACAATAAGCTATTTTCACATTGATTCTTTGGCTACCTCTTTGATTAGTAAATTAAATAGAAGAAATATATTCCCACCATTATTCGATAATCCAGAATCATTTGTTTCACCATTAGAGACTCGATCAAAGAAGCCTCTTAATTCGTTTTTAATTTGCAGACATAATGTCCATAAAGAAGCAAATCGAAATAGAAATTGTAATATGCGTGTTATTAGCAAAGCAGCTAGTATGCTATGGAAAACCGCAACCAATGAAGAAAAAAGCATCTATAAAATGCTAGCTAAACGCGTTAAAGAACTTCACTTGTCATCTAAAATAATGGCCGCTCCTCCAAAAGAACTAAAAGAACCAGAACCAAAAGGACCAAAAGGACCAGAAGAACCAGCGACATTTTATTATCCTTTCCCTGTTGTCGATATTTCTTATCCGACAAATACTTACGTTGATCTTAACAATCCAATTAATCAAATCTTCTTTAATAATCCTAACGAACAATATTATTTATTACCTACCGACGATCAATATTATTTGTTACCTACCGACGAACAATATTATTTATTACCGTCATACGATGGAGGATATGGGTTTGACCATTAAAATTTACCAATTTTTTTTTTAAAATCATAGTAATTATTCTTAACAACTGTAAGCAAATCTAAGTTTATTTATTACAATTTTTTTTTTTTTTAAAAAAAAAAAACAACAAAATAATAATTTAGTAAAGGTAATGAATCACGTTGAAAAGAATTTTAGTTATAAAATTAATTCTTTTTATTATATTTTCCTTTTCCATTAACATATAAAATATAACGTATACAAATATAAATAAAAACAAAATATAGTAAATAAATTTTATATATGATATTCAAAAAAAAAAAAAATTACTAATCATTACGTTGATGTAATTGGTGTCATTAACTTCATTTTTAATTATTTAAAATTAAGTTGCTAAAAACGACTATAATATTTTTTTCTTAATCGCACATTTCAGAAAAATAAAATGACAATCAACCAATCAACTTTATTTTTATAATGTCACGATATCGATTAACATTAAGATAAATGTTATTTTCAATACCATCCATCAGAAATATTTCACGTTTCTAATATATTTTTTCTTAAAATTCCATAAACAGATTTTTATTTGTTAGGTGGAGGTGTAGACAACTATATGGTATCGTACAACTGAAGTATGAAATCTTTTTACTAGAAGCAATACAATCAAAATACAGTATTAATTGTTTAATTTTGAAATCAAACCTTGCAATCTTTGGCGGTGAATTTGATATCAATAAAATATTCAATATTGAATGCGTGGTAAAGTGATTTAATTTTTGACAGACCATAAACCATATAACCATGTATCATCATGGTGGAACCTAATGTTTTGAAATGATTTGATCTAATTAGTTTTTATAATAAATTTGAGACCAAGAATCTAACATATAAAATTATAAAATATTTTGCCTGCCTTTGTAGTGTTTCAAATAACTTTAGGTACCAACTTTTGTTATTGTCCGAAGATTAATCATAAGATACTTCACTCGACGCATATCATTTATGTGGTTCTGCACGCGTAAATAACCAATCATTTTGCTTGATTTTGTGTGATGTGTTATATATATATATATATATATATTGGTGTGTTGCATTTGTTTAACCGTTACGATCTTAAACAAAAATTAATAAAGATAAAATTAAAGTAATTCTTCCATGTATCGCTTCGAGCTCCACAGTTTCTGTTATTCAGTTTTAATAAATAGTATTTTCGAATATAGTGATATAAATATTCGTTATCAAAGATTTTTTGAAAGAATGTAATAATATTTTTGATATATCAAAATATTTGTTGCTGAAATAGCTGAACCTTCAGGAAATAATCAAGTATTGAAAACAATACAAATTGGTGAAACTGTAATTTTAATTTTGCCTGTTAAGAGAACTTTGATGATGATTCATTTTTAGAATTTCAGTTCAAAAGTATAGTAGATTTATTATAATAACGAAAGAACCATGCACGTCCGAAATGTATGCCAGGTTACGCAGAAATGTCAAATTATCTGCCTGACCGTACCAATAGGTACAAACAAAGGCAATTTGATTTGTTCATCGGCAACATTAACTATTTGTTTATCGTTTAACACGACAAAAAACCTTTCTCTTCACTCCTTTTTCCCTTTAAAAATATATTTTAATATTTTAAAAGTCTTTATTATTTAATAAAGTTAAATATTTTCACCAGCAGCAGAACTCCAGGTGTAAAATATTATTATAAAATGCGTTTGTTTTGAATTTACTTAGAGATTTCACGACATAGTTTCAGCATTTGGTCGTAGTATTAAACAGGTGAAAAATGCTTATGAGATATGGGACGCTTGTATATTAATTTATATTAATTTCATGATATGGATTTTTTTTTTTTTTTTATAATACTAGGACGCGTTTTATTTTTTACTTCAAGTTATAATTTTTGAATACTTTGGCCAAGAGAAACGAGTGAAACGAGTTTAAATAATGTTGTTCAACAGATATTAAAGTTCATGTATACTGATTTCTATGGAACTAGTTTAAATATTTGTGAAGTTATAATTTTTTTGTAATAATATTACTAACGCGTTTTTTAATAAAAATTTCATAAATTTCACGTAATATAATAATATAATATTTAATAAAATATAAATGAACTTTTATTTAATAAAATTGTGAAAATTGTGCTTCTTTATGATGATAATATTTAAAACATTTTTTTATTCTTTATTTTTAAAAGCGCAAAAAAATTTTTTTAAGATAATTACAAAAAAAAAGTGCGAAGCCAGTCAAGCAAATTGTCATTTACAGTTTTACTCTAAAAGAATATATTCGGCGTGACCTGACACACATTTCGGACGTGCAAGAATATGTCAATTTACACAATCTAGAGGAATACAACCAAGATATTGACAATGATCTATAGCGAAC
Organism: Rhizophagus clarus; assembly: GCA_015698045.1. Taxonomy (NCBI): domain Eukaryota; kingdom Fungi; phylum Glomeromycota; class Glomeromycetes; order Glomerales; family Glomeraceae; genus Rhizophagus; species Rhizophagus clarus. The sequence continues at coordinate 358,771 of BLAL01000074.1, forward strand.
TGTCTATGTATCTTTCTAATAAACCTGAAACCATAACTTGGTTTTTCAATGTATGGTTTTATGGTACTATATTACTAAGACTTATATTTTTTTTATATTTACGTTTGTTTACGCATTTGAATTACTGTAATTTAGTATTATGCGGCATGGTATTAGGTGATCTCGCAAAATTATCCATCAAGTATTCACAAATAAAACCATTCCTATTAAAATAAAAACTTTTTCACGATTTTATTTTTTATTAAACCGGTTTAAAAATGTACGTTTTTGCAACATCTTTTATCAATAAATTTACCAAATGATAATTGCTGATACTCTTAAATGTACCATATATATGTAGTTTGTTTCTTATCTATAATAACAAAGCAAGTCTAGAAGAATAAACGGGTGGATATACCTTATATCACATGTCGATCATTTGTCAATTATAATATATGTGATATCTATCACATTAACTTTGAAGTCACTACAAATGTTCTAAAATTACAGTATATTTTATTACTTTATTTAATAATTTGAGTTATCAATATTAAATATATTAAATATAAATGTATTGTGGCAAAATAAAATGTGGTTTCAAAGTTAGCTTTGGTCCAAAATTTCAATAATTCAAAATATGCTGATCATCTGCCAACTTGACTTTGAAGCTTCGGGATCTTTAGGCGAAATATAAAACTTTTAATGGTATGTTATTTAAGTATTCAGGTATTCAGGAATCAATGGTTAAAATAAACCATGATAATTTATGATAACCTAGCAGAAGTTATCATTAAATAAATACTTACAATCATTAATATAAATGACATTATTATTTAATTTAGTATAAAAAGTTTAAAATGCAATAACTTTGTAAATATTGATCTGATCACAATAAATTTACAATTATTCGATTCCTCTCATTGAGTCCAAACCAATAGTTGTAATTTATTAAAATCCGATCACCGTATCTCAAGATTGTAAATTGTGAATTTTCGTATTATTCATTAATTATAAAAATTCGTATGAATTAGTGTAATTTCAGTTAATTTAAAATAATTTTACCCTCAAAAGCCCAATCAAAATTATTTCATAATAAATGATCGACAAATAATAAGCAATAATGTGACGATATAAGGATGTCCGTCCTGTTCAGCAATACTAGGAAAGTCAAAGAAAACGGGTAAACCCAAAAATGTGATAATAATGAAAGGTCTACAAGGAAACACAAGTTCTTTGAAGATAGGGCTTTATTCAGGATCTTAGCTAAGTACGACAAGCAAGTAATTAGGGTTATGTTGCGAAACCTATAGTAGACCAAAGATTTTATTTTGAAACAATTAAAAATCTTTGGAATTACAAAGAATGGGAAGAATAGATCATGCAGGAGCAAATTGGATACAAAAATCATACATTGAACATGGATTTTCTACTACTAATTCCAAAAAGAACGGAACTAGTAAAAGTAAAGAATGATGAATTCAAGAAACATGTCAAGAATTGAGTGGAAAATTTAAGGTGTGAGAACATGTAGTATACAAAACATATGTACAGTACAGTATACAGTATGTTAGACTAAATAATATGTACCAATTAGAATTTAGACTAGAGTGGGAAAACCTGGTATAATAAGAAAATAGGCTAAGCGGTACAGGCGATAAAAGAAAAATTACAAAATAGGTTGAAAACTAATATATTATCAATCAAAATGGTCTGAAAGAAGGAAAGATGATACATGTACAAAACATTTATTAACTGTAAGATAAGTTTATTTATTGAAGTTGCATATGATCTAATTACAATTACTTATGACATCATAGTACTACAAATATTAACAGATTTTTGAAAAGCTATGCCATGCACTTGTGGCTTATTCTTATTTATAATAACAAAGCTAAGCCTAGTAACACCAAAAAAAAAATTATTTATAAATAGAGATTCATATTCTAAATTTTAAATGTACTGGTAAACTGGTTGATTAAATACACAGTATACACATAAATCATTTAATCAAATGATTTGAAAAGAAAAAAAAAAATAACACGCGCATTTCAACATATTAATAAACTTTCATTAAACTTTATTAATTGCATAGTAGTGAGATTTTTGATTACGATTGTATGATAGTACTACGAATATTGGGGATAAAACTGTGTCAGTGTGTCATTGTACTTAATAATAATAAAGCTGAGCCTAATAATACCATCCTAAAATAATGGCCATCCAATCAAAATGTTTGAAAGGAAGAAAGATAATATGTTTCTTCAACATATTAAAACTTCAGTTTCCATTAACTTAATTATAAAGTGAGATCTTGATTACAATTGCATATAATATAATACTATAATATTGAAATTTTTAAATTAGATAAGGGCTTTTTAAAAGCTGTGCTATGAATGTGTGGCTTATTTGTAGTGACAAAGCCAAAATTTACAGTATATAATTTAATTTTTATTTTTTATTACATTTTCACTGTAAAATATTTAATACTGATCATTCTAGATTCAGCTAAGCACATTTAGCCACACAGTATAGCTTTCTAGAGGCCGCAAATATATATATATATATCACACAAATGTCTATTTGGAATATTTAAAACTTCAAAATAACTTATTGAATATATATTTTTTACTATCAATTTTGCTTGTGTAATTTATACAGCACTAAAGTATCTCTATTCTAACCATTCAAACCTATCCTAACCATCCTTACCTATAAGTTAGAAAATTACACGTGCTATTTATTATGTATCAGTACATTATTATTAATCTTAACAATAACCTAACCATCCTGATCTTAAACTTGACGCCACCCTTTTTCATATTCCCTTTTCAAATAAATATATATTATCCACAACTTCCGCTCATCTTATTACCCAACATCAAAAATATTCTTTTATTTTCAACCTAAACATTGATATCCTTTACCTTACATTAAAATCTTTCAAGATGATCTTAAGTCTCTTTTCTCATGCCTTGGTAAATTTTAAGTAACATCTAAGAAAAAACTTATTAAATGTAATTACATCACATTTTCCAGAAGATAAGTTATAACATTAACTATATTAGTTTTTGTTAAAATTTAAATTTATGTGAAATAGAAAGGATGTTTAATGTTGAACAGGCTGTGTTAAATTAGTCAGTTAATCTTTTATTAATGAAAGTAGTATTTCACCACATCCAATATACACCTTATCCTTGGATCTAACAAAATATTGATTTCCTGACCCACGTATAATAGATGTTATTAAGGATATTGTCTTAGCTGAACTAATAAAAATCTGCAAATCAATTAAGGAATTGAATTTAGCAATTATTTGAAGTAGCAAAAGAAATATCTCATTTTTTTTTAGTTATTGCAGTGGCAATTTGCTTTGTAAAGTTCTTGAAGAATCATTAATTATACATATAAACACAATAGAATATGTTGAAATGATGAAACAACATGTTAAAGAAATCCTCTTATCACTTATAAATATAAATTGATTGATTATTATAATTGTGACTTACCATTCTTGCAAATTTTTAAATTATACAATTACAATATAGAATTAGCTACTTTAATTAAAAGAATAAATGGAAGTCTAATATATATCATATAAAAGCTGATAATAAAAGAGTTCTCCAGACTAATTAACAGATATTTTAATTTTTTGAATTAAACCAATTATTAATTAATTGTAGTGTTTAAAAAGGCTTTATATTCTAGAAAATCAGAGTACTGAATCAATATTTTTGAAGGTTGGTACTGTAGATAATGGTAGAATAACATTAATATAACTGATTTATATAAAACCAAAGCGTGAAAGTGATAAAAAACCAAAAGGAAGAGAATATAATGATAATTTTATATTTCAAATCACAAGATGTAAAAATGACACATGACTAAAAGTCGGTTAAGTTACATGATCATAGAGTCAATGTTTAAAATGTTGAACATATTAAACATAGGAATCTTAACTCCAATGACATCGCATACAGTTAATAATCACACACATGCCTCTCACCCTACTACTCCACGATCTTCACCATTAATTATCACACCTGCAAAGAAACAAGCTCAGCATGCACTGAATGCATCCAAAACCAAGATGACCAATTCAAACTATTAAAATCCAAACAAAACGACGAGTCAAAAATCTGCAAATATTGCTACAGCAATAAAAAATATTATAAATAACAGAAGCTTGTGAAAATTGTCTTTGCACAGAATGCAAAGTAAACTTTAAGCACACTATCCATACTATGTCAGAGACTTATGACCGAAATGCATAATTTATATTTCAATAACCAAATGTCAAAGTATTCAGGTCATTAAACCTAATAACCATTACTCAGACCAAAAACAAACATGAACACGCCAACCCAAATTATGTAAGCTAATCATGCAACATCATACGATTATTGGATAGAGCATCAAAATATAACCAAAGTACAATTTATATCTAATGACACCTCTCAAATTAATAGTTCAATACAAAATGTTACATATCCTTTAAATTTTTTTATTTCATTATTTAATCTTTCGTATCATACTATTTCATTACTTTTTCTTTTATAGAATAGATTAACCCTTTGTAAACACATCCCTTTTACACTGACGGATCTTGCATTACAGATCACTTCACAACGTCCAGTATGGGTATCGGCTGGCACACAATATTTCCACAAGTACATGGTACCCCAGATTGAATTTTAAGGCAAATGAGGATACAAAATATTTAACATCTAAGCCCTACTATCAACACTATCTATTATATGGGACCAACAAAACTTTAACATTCCAATTAACCGATCCATCATACAAATTTGCAAAGATATTTCACATAAACAGAAATTTTACCATAGGCTTAACCAAACAAATTAAACTTGCTATACACAACAATTTGTTAACTTTGAACTCACTACAAAATATTTTCATTATAATCCCTATGATCATCCTACCAGTCATAAGCAACCCAAATTTAGATCATAGCAAATGAAGACTTCCAATAATCAACTTCTCATGATAGACAAACTACAACATTTGTACCTACGCATCATCAACAATGTTACTAAATGTTGGTTATGCAACATACACGAAGAAACTAATGATTGCCTGGATTTATCAAATGACAATCACATACCCAGACATTAATAGCACTTTTTATCTCATATATCGGAACTTTATCACTTACAACTTTTTTTCAATATTTGTCCATTGTTTTAACAATAAAAAATCACGTGATAATTATACCATAACGGTTTTACAAACTCTCACAAATTATTTGGAATCATATAAAAAAAAAAAACTTTTTCTCGACGATCTCCAGACCAAAATTCACTAAAGAAAAGAAAGTGCCTAAACACATATTTCTCAATAAATAAACCACTTTTTTTTATTACATTTTCAGATTCCCGAGATCAAGTTACATATAAAAAACCAGTTACTTCAAAAACAATATATATAAAAAATATTTTTTTTCTAACAACATGAGTGCCACACCAACTTCGACAAGAAGAACTAGAAGTGCCACTAAAATGTCGTCCAAGACCACAAGGACAGACAAACAAATCACTGAAGAAACTTATACTCCCATTGATATAGACGTAATAACACAACAAAACAAAACAAAAAAAAATAGAATTACCGCCGACAATGATGCGGACGATGCCTTTTGGGAGAACACAACTAACAACGGTGGTGAAAACTCTGAACTTCCCAAAACAAACCAAGAACCACATAATTCCAACAAAAAATCTGACAACAACAAAGAAGAATACAACAACAAACTCCCACCAGAACCCACCCTTCAAGAAATTTCTAAAGAATTTTCGCAAAAAAACGCGAACTCGCTTGACGCATCAATTCACAACAGTCACATGACTGTCGATCAACCAACACCAATCATCAACGAACAAAACACAGATGATACGAATAAGGAAATTAACCCCTTAACTAACCGCAAAAAGAAATTTGACCAACCTCCAATAGTGGAACAACTTGACTTAAACACACCTAATGGGGGAAAAAGACTCAAGTACAGCTCCTTCGCCATCAAAGAACTTTTCGAAACAAAGAATTTCCAACAAATACAAAAAAAAATAAGAGAACGTTTCTCTACCATAAATGGATTCGAATGCATAGAACCAGAAGAAACATATAATGACACTAAAATTGTCAAAATCAGTTTCAGTAACCAATCCTCACGTGATGCCATAAACGGAGTCAAAAAAGGGAATGACCTGGTTATTTTTCACACCTACAACAAAGAAAATGTTGACACATTAACCAAAGAATTCAGGAATAACAAAGCATCACACATTATAAGAGTGATTCATGTACCCAAAATCTTCAAAGAATCTGATATAATCAAAATTTTCTCAGTTTACGGAGAAATAAAGTCAATCTCCAAAACGAAATCTACTAACACCTCAAAAAATAGACCCACCAGAAACAAAAAAACACCATCCACTCTATATGATACCTACTTCATTGCATTCACGGACGCACGATCCGCAAAAAAATTTTTCATTAACGACATATGGTCAATACAAGTGGAAAAATTCTTATTAAGAATACTCCCAGTAGATCCCACAAACGAGGAATACCAAAGAAGGACAGAATTCAGCTATAAAATTACGGGACTTCACATGGACACAACCTTTTACGACATAGAACAAATAATCAAAAAAATTAAAGGACAGACATGTTATCTCCCACCGATCAAAATCAACTCCAAAAGGAAAACTAGGACAGCTTACATCTATGTCAAACCAGAAGATTACCAACACAAAATCTGGAACGTCCCTGTAGGCAAAGATCGTACTATCTATATTACTCCATCAGATCATAGCGTATGCTCAGTCTGTGGAGATCACAGTCATAACATATCCACATGCAATCGCTATGAATCATTGGAACCATACCTCCGCCCTAATAAAGAACAACGGGTGGAGTTAGACGATAACTCATCCTTCCTCTCCAATTACCTTCGAAACATCAGACCAAATAACCAACAACCACAAAAAAACTCCTCCACAACTAAAAATACACAATCGAATCCTACTAACAACCAATACAGATCAAATAACACACAGGGTAACAGATACCAGAACACAACCCGAAACAATAGCACAAGACATAACCGCTCAAGATCCAGATCCAGAATCAACAACTCGTCCTCGGACTACCTCTCCCCACGAGGTAGATCGACAAACAAGGTTATGACCAATAACAGCGTTAACAACATGGCTATCAACAAACAATATGAAAGTCAAATCGACAACCTGAGGAAAGATCTTAATCTTCTTTCAAAAGAATTAAACACCCTAAAAGCAAACCAAGAACAACAAGAAAAAATCACGGAAGATCTCTGTCAACAAATACGAAAATTCACAGAATCCCAAGAACAAATGGCGAAACAAATAACATCTACATCAGAAAACATTCAAGCAATCAACCGAACACAATTGATGATCCTAGAACAAATACAACTTCTCCATCGCCCAACAAATAACAACAGACAACACACTAGAAGAGCATCACCTCGTCTACACGTAAGATCCCCAGCGCCATCAGAACTCTCCATTCCTGAACACTTTTTGACGGAAAGTGAACAGCAGGGAGAAGACCCTTACGAGGACAGAGACGAAAACAGCTCATCGGAACAACTCCGATTTAATTCTCAATCCCGATCACCCTCCATAATCTATGACGACAATAACGGTAACTCCAATAACAACAATCGATCCAACAATTTCTCATTTTCCAGCATTTACCCAAGCAACTGGATGCAACGCTATTGAGAACTGATACCGATCTATTGAAAACCCAAAACGTCACAACCTAACAATAATTATAAACACACACTACTACAAATACAATATTCATTAATGATAGTACAACCTAAAAGAAAACACACTGGTTACGATAATAACGAAAATATATCAAAAAATAAAAAAACAAAAAAAATTAAGAGTTCATCATCAGTTACGCAAAACAATAACAATAACACCCTAAACAATTACTACGACAACAAGAATACTAACATAAACTTCCAGATTCGAACAATCAACAACAATGACGACCTAGACATACTCAACGCTATCAATGACCTACCACCTGGTTCATATCCTACATACAACCCAAACAGTCAAAACAACAATTACGATAAAGATTACATAAAAATAGGAACACTGAACATCCAAAGTGGTTTTAACAACAAAAAGTCTGACATCCTGGAATATTTTATCACTAATAATTATGACATCCTAGCCATCCAAGAAATGCACATAACTAATCCTCATTTGTTCACCAACATGGAGAAAATCAGCGTTTCTAACAACGAAGAAAATACTAACCTATATATTTATAAAGACACGAATGGAAACGCTATCACAGACTCACACAGCGGAGTCTGCATAATCATGAAGGAGGAATTACAAAAAAGAGTTTCCATAGTCAAAACGCACAAAGGCAGAGTCTTAACAATAGAACTCCACTTTAAAAAAATACACCTATTAATTATTAATACTTACATCCCGGCTAACAATCAGAAAAAAGAACAAATAGAAACGTGCTACAAACAAATTGAAACACTAATCAACTCTCATTCATCGAAACCCAACGCACACATAATATTATTAGGCGACTTTAACGTACAACCATGTAAACAAGACCGGGAAAACAACGCATGGAAAACCCGCATTTATAACATACTAAAAATGGCATCGATAGTGAACGCGATAAAACAACATCACAATAGATACCTACCCACGCATGTTCCTGCAGCTACTAAAGAATTTACATCCGCAATCGACCACATATACACCACACAAAACTTAATAGACCACAGTTATTACGCTTCAACGGCTACCATCGATCCACATCTACATTTCAAAACTGATCATAAATGCGTCTTTCTAATTATCCACCATGATTACATATTCAAAAATCCTAATTACCACAAACAAAACAGATACAAAAATAGAAATACCACGCGGAGAAATACTTACAATTACCACAAAATGAATGATGATTTATGGCTTCAGTACACGGAAGGAACGAAAAACTACCTGGCTTTCCACCGCCTAGAATACGCGGACGCAGTACTGAACCCATTACATACATCAACCACTCAAACTATCGAAACTAAATGGACCATATTAAAAAAATCCATCTTAGCCGCGAAAGATCAATATATACCCAAGTACAATATCAAGGCAACTAATAGAAACAACACACCATTACCGATCAGACAAAAAGAAAATATGATCCTTCAAATACATCACGCTCTCCTCAATTTTAGTATTAAGAAAATTATTCATCGAATGGCCATAGAGAACGAACAAAGTCAAAGCATCACCATAGATAATATTCCTCGGGAGAAATGGCTAGCCTATTGGAATATATGGCCTTCAATAAGGAAAACGCTATACAAGGCCAATAGTCTATTCGATAAAATAATTTTTAATTATTTACCCCTCTCTATAACACAATCGAACTATAATCAAATGAAACGAAGCATCAAACAAGGCCTATTGATGGCCAAAGAAATCAAACAAGCCGCGATCGCTAAATACGACATTACAAATATTAACTTCCATATTTTAAATCGAAATAATAATTTAGAAAATAATCAACGGAAGATGATCAACTCTTTGTTGGATCAAAAACCACGTTATATCCGATTAGATCGTCTCCTTGTACCAGCATCCGACGACCTCAACGAGATAACACTAACAAGAGACCCTAAAATCATCGAACAACATTCGATTCAACATTTTCAATTATTAGGATCCCCTAGCAAAGAGGATTTAATACAATCGATCAAACCCTATTCGATTTTAGAGGACATTCCAGAAGAATTTCGCCCGTTTTATGCCCCTATTCAAACCATCGACCAAACACAATATGATTGTGTTTTGGAAGAAATCACCAACGACGAAATTCTTTCCACTATCAAATCGTTACTTAATCACAAAGCACCCGGCATTTCTGGAATCACCTATGATGATCTAAAACACGTACATCCTAATGTTATACAGTATACCACTGACCTCTTTAATCTCTGCCTACGGACCAGCTCCATACCAAGAGACTGGAAGAAGGCGTTACTCTTTCCTATACCTAAACCAAAAGAATGGGGCAGTGATATCAATAACACAAGACCGATTATACTTTTAGAAACATTGCGAAAATGTTTCATCAAGATCCTAACCACAAGATTACATACGATCCTATCACAATGACATTTCCTTCAACCTAATAATCGTGCAGGTCTACTAGGGGAATCTACATACCAGCCACTACAACACTTACACCACGTGATAGAAATGGCCAAGAAATATAAGAAGGAAATCTGGATTGGCGTCCAAGACCTTTCTAAGGCCTACGATCGCATCAACATTTCACTCTTACATCTTGCCATGGCACGTCTATGTATTCCCCAGCCCATTATCGAATTAATCCTACAACTGTTCACAGATCGGACTAATCGCATTATCCTTCACAATGACAATATTTCGGATCCTTATCAAGTCATGCAGGGTATAGACCAAGGAGAGGTAGTTAGCCCCCTCCTATGGATCATATACTACGATCCACTGTTTGCGAGAATTAATTCCTTACGAGAATTGGCATTCACTGTGGAACTGCAACAAATCAAAAACATATGGAATCCCATGGCCGATCAAAAAGTTTCCTACTCGACGACCGTCCAGAGTTATCTGGACGACACCACATGGGTCGCACCTTCACTAACCCATATGAAAACGCTCCTAGAAATCTCCAACGAATTCTACGAACTAGCCAACATACAAATCAATAAGGATAAATATCGACTACTCACTAATAATAAATTGTACGTTGGCAAAGAAATTGAACTCACACTAGGATCAGAACCTACGAAGGTTAAAATCAACAAAAAAAAGAAGGAGTCCGTATCTTAGGAGTCTACATAGATGCGTTTAATTCACTGTCTCCTACGCTCAAAAAATTACGTCAAATGGTGGTACTCTTCGCTAATACCCTGAGAAGGAAAAAATTAACGCATAATCACATTATTTACATCACGAACAAAGTCCTCATGCCTATTCTGGAGTATAGAAATCAATTTCAAGTCTTTACGATAGAACAATGCAATTTTATTATGGCACCTATCAAAAAACTCTTCAAACAATCCTTACACCTTCCGAGATCTACTCCAGATGCATTAATTCATCATTATTTATTACCCTCGATCAATAATTTTTTTTATAATCAAATGTACTCACATATAGCTATGACACAATTATTGTTCAATACACCTTTACTAAATCCCATAGCTATGACCCAAATGTTGACGACACAATATGAATTTTGGTTGCCATATTTCCCGACACACAATGATCTTACGAAACTAGATTCAACAAAATTGGCGACCACCTTTCTTTCTAAATTACTAATTTATTTTAATAATTTTAATATTGTGTTCACCCCCGTTTACGATACCACGATAATGGGAGGACGTACCCCTCTACTATTTCACATTCCTAACATTACCAAATCAGATGTTTCGAGCTTACAAAATAAACGCCTGATCTTTTTGGACCAAATCATTTCCAATGATAGTTCATTCCTATTAACCCTTCCGGAAATGAAACAAATGGCCCAAAAGAATTGGAAAGGAGCTCCTCCAAATTGGTTAAAGAAAATGGAGAATACGGAAATTTGGACTACAACAAATCGACGATTAATTAACCCTCCGAAAGAATTACCGATACAGAACTTCCTCATCCAAACACCCAGCATATTACCAAACAAAGAGAACCAATTACGCAACCAATGGTATGTCTTTTGGAACCCAAAAAGTAACACCTCTATTTACGGTAAAGGCATCACTCAAATTAATCATAAAGACACACCGAGCATGACGCAGTTACAACACTATGTGCAGAGTTACTTGGAAGATGATGCCTTGTTCGATTTTAGGACCTCTCATTCACAACAAGACGCGATTACTCCGCGAAAGAAAACTACGATCCTCAAACCATGCAAAGGGTGTGCACTTCACACTTATAATGTGGACCGACCGCTTATTTGCACAATGTACAAAGTGACGACATCACTCTGCAAATTCAAACTATACAACCAGAATATCATGAAACGCAAGTTCCCTAACGCTAAGAAACTTTGGAAATTCCCTACCAAACACCATTTCACCTTACATAATATGGCTTATAATTCGTTTCTTAAATTAAATAGATCTTCTTTTTCACATTTTAATCTTGATCCTAATTTCATGAATAATGATTTGGTACATAATCAGGAATTTTCCCTTCAGGAATTAGCTATGAATTGTAATTTAGACAAGAATCATATTTATTTTTTATATAATATTTTTAAAGGTAATCAACATAGTTTAGACACGCTTTATTTGCTAATCATTAAATTTTTGTTTCGAGATAGACTTATATTCTATACAGATGGCTCCCTTTCGATGGATGGAACTAACAAATCTATTATGGGCGCCGCCTGGGTGGAAGTCTCCTCATCAGTGAATGACACTTTTCAATGCTCAACTGCACATTTACCGTCCTCAACCAAAGCCGAAGTACTAGCAATTCTCACCGCTATTATCGCAGCTCCGACCCACTGTCACGTGACTATTCACACAGATTCAAAAAACGCAATAGATAGTTTTAACAAAACGGGTCGAGCGAATCTTTCACAAAGAAGAATCATGAAATTGAATAATTTTAGCTTATGGATATTAATACATCGCCTTATTAAAACGAAATCCCTTCGTGTGGATATGTTCAAAGTTAAGGCGCATTCTGGACATTTATATAACGACAAAGCTGATCGTCTTGCTAAAGACGCCTGTAGCAACTCGCCTATCTTCCTAGCCACTTCACACTATTCTCAGGCTCTGATCATGGTCCCTACCCTGGCAAACTACGGTCCAATTGATAAGAACATTAGAAAATATCTTCAACATATCACTAACCTCCATACGTTCGAGAAGCTACTACAAACCAAAGCGTTATCACATCTTTTTGGACCTAATCTTGACCAAGTGGACCAAATCAATTGGGATCTTACCAAAGATTGGATTGTTCAATCCTGCGATGGATCAGTCTGCTCAGCTGTTAATGATCGACACACGGGTTTCAAAATCAAGAACCTAGGACATATTTTACCTACAATTGACATACAATGATTATATTACCCAAAACTTTACCCTGACACACCTTTTAACTGTATATTATGCAATTCTATGACAGCTTCAAATACTCATTGGGGACTATGCCTTCAACACCAAACGGATAGACTAGCCGATTATAAGGACTGCTTATTGGTTTTAACCAGGGCTCTCGAGACTCACAAAGAGATTGCCACTGCTCCGTCTGCAAATATTGCAGTCTCTAGCTCTCCACTCAGTTGTTTCGATTTAGAACATAATTCTTCTTTTTACATCCTTTTACATAATGCAGTACCCACTTCTTTATCGGACTTGATCGCAAGATTTATCAGGTCCAGAAAAGTGAAAAGTCTTGTCACGAACACCTTTCTATCAGCCTTCATGGATACGATCATCAGAAAATATTGGCGCAGATATGCCCTTGCTTACAAACAATGGGAAAAGTCTTTACATATAATGAAACGTGATAAACGACTCTATCGTAAACGTCGGAGTCGAGATAACAAACCTAATAACACCCTGGGGCCTAGTTTATCACGTCCCTCTTCACTTCCGGGCACGCGTAGAAGAGATGATATATGCCGCTTGGTTTATGCGGTAGGATCGAATTACCTCCACTCGGGCTCCCTATTGGATTATTTTGTTAGTTTCACTCCTGACATGCGCGAGCCGCTGTCTTTTGATATAAATGGGCGGAATAGGGAAATGGATAGATCTGGTTAGCTCATGACTGTCCGGACAATATGTGTCCCGGTCGGGGAACATCCTGGTGGTGTTTGTTAGTATAGATTAGTTTATAGTTGTCTATTAAATTAGATTTCTTTCTTTACTTGTATTCTTTACTAAACTTCCAGATCGATAACAATAAATAAATAAATAAATAAATAAATAAATAAATAAATATTTGGAATCATATATAAAAAACTTTTCCCTGTCGATCACTCGACCAAAAATTTTCGAAGGAAAAGAACTTTTTCATTACTAACAAAGTTGCTTTATTTTTCGTTTTTTATCAATATTTTTTCCTTTTATTATATCCTGATACCAAAACAATATGTCTCAAGCTTCTTCTTCTTCTAAAAGACAACTACGTTCTTATATTACAAAGATATATAAAAATAATGGTGAACTTGACGCTGATACTGTTCAAGATACCTACACTGTTAAATCCCACAAAGCCCAACCTTACGATATAGACAACAGCAAAACTAAAAAACTCAAAACTACACAAAAAAATAAAGATATTACTTTAACTTCTCTTCCAGATACTACTGCCTATATGGAAGACGTTATTGATACCTCCAATACTACTATCGTTAACAACTCTGCACCCGAAAATTCTCAAGCTAGATCATCACATGACAGGATTGACAAACAACCTGTACAGAACCAATCAGCAGATAATACTTCAAAAATTTCCTTTTCTGAAAATCAAACACAAAGATCTTCCCCTAAATTAGCTACTGACAAAATGATTGAACTCCTCGAATTGGAAACATCACATGAAACCCTCCTTAAATACAAACATTACAAATTATTCATCCCACGAGACTCTTTCCCCAAAGAAAACAAAACATTTGAAATTCTCAATTTTATCAAAAATGCCTTCGTCAACGAAAAAGATTTTTTCGAGGTCTGTACTACAAAGCATCCACATATGAAATATTTATCTTACATTTCATTAAAGAAGAAACTAAGAATAAATACAAGAACGAACTTCACCCTGTTATCCAAAAGCCTTTATATGATTACACCAACGAAAATGTACAAACACTAATCCAAAAAAAATTGGAAGATATCTCTAATCGCTCGATCAGATTAGTAGACATCCCTCACAAACTCGATTTCAACCTCATAATCGCACATTTAGCAAACATCACTGTGGTGTCTATCACTCATCACAAAGACATCACCCCAAAACAAAAACCGATCAGTAAACATCCTTCATACCAAGCCAATCGCAAATGCTCTACGCGACCACTACTTAAACAACTACTAGTAAGATTTGAGAAAGAATCAGCAACGAAATATCTATATGAAAATGAACACTGGACACTCGCAATCGGAAATTCACTGGTCAAAATCAATTCTATCAGGTACATATCGGGGACTTATATATCAGCGGCTAATCGGATAAATATCGGGTATTTTTACATATCGGGTACCCGATTTGTTACACTTCAAAATATGCCTAATTACCAAGACCCCGATATTTAAACTATTGGTCACCGATATATTATTTAATATATATCAGGCACAGTTCTATCTTACACATATCGGGTACCCGATATGTGATACAAATTTTAATACGTTAGATTTCATATTATATAACGTATTAAGAAATTTTTTATAGTTTACTTTCTTTATAGATTTTTCTTTTTAGAAATTTTTAATTCGTTTAATGTAGTTAAAAAATTTTTATTGTCTTATTTATTGAATGCATTATCAAGTTTATAAATTTTTTGTAAAGTGTTTAAAAGTATAATTATTATTGTTAATATTTTTATTTTATTACGTATTTTATTACAATAAATTAATAAAAAAGTTACAGTCATTTATAATACAATTTTAAGAAAAGTTTGCTCAAACTTTTCTTAATCGTGATCACGTTAGGATCAAGAGAAACAAGGGAAACTGCAACCTAAAATAAATAAAAGAAACGTTAAACTGTTTCTTTAATATTCAAAAAATATCCCTCCCTCTCTCCTTACATTTCAAGTCCGGAGTCTAGCAATCTGAAAAAAATAAAGAAAGAAATGTTAGTAACGTTTCTTTAACATTAAAAAAAAATCACCACCCTTTCCAACTTACATTTCCCAAGTCCGGTTCATCCAAAAAGGCTGGCAACCTAAAAAAAATAAAGAAAGAAACATTAGTAACGTTTCTTTAATATTAAAAAAAAATTCCTCCCACCTCTTCCAACTTACATTCCAAGTCCAGGAGTCCAGCAACCTAAAAAAAAATAAAAAAAAAATTATGGTTTAGAAAACTGTAAAAATAGATTGATCATGATAATCAATGATCGTCAAATTAAATTAAAATGCCGAAACTATTGCATGTAAATGCCAAAAGGTTTTGGCAGTTTAGCAAAAATGAGTTTGATCACGTATTTTGAAAATGTGAAAGATTATTTCAAGATTTTATATTGTAAATTGATAGATTAGTTCTCTTAATTTGATCTATGGAAAGATTTTAGTAACATTTTGGAAGAATCAGCGGTATTAGATCTGTCACGCCTAAATGTACCTTTTTTAAAAATTTATTTGGGACATTTCATCATTACAATATATTATATAATATATGACGACAGATTGTTTATTTAATTAATACTTTAATAAAAAAAAAAATGAATGTTTATTGAATAAAAGCAATTTATTATAATAAGCTTTAATTACTTATAATTGAGGTTGAATTTTTTAATTTCAGTTGAATATAGGCCGATATTAAATCAAATTATAAAATAGTAAAAATATTAAAATAATAATTAGATGACTATATAATATATATATATATTTAATAAAAAATAATAATAATAAAAGATAATAAAAAATAAAAATAATAATAATAAAAATAATAAAAATATAAAAATATAAATAAAAAATAAAAATAAAAATAAAATATAAAAAATACAAAATAAAAAAAAAATAAAAATAAAAAAATATAATTTACGGATTCCAAGGCCACCGATGCACAGTGTTTCTACGCCGCCTACGACTGTGGTGGTTCCCTAAGAAATATATATAAATTTAGAACTTAAATAACTTAAATATAAATTAAAAAAATTCTTAATAATTACCAGGTTTGTCCCAAAACCTTGTGCGGAACTGCCTATAATATCTTTCTCCTTCCCGGGACCACCTTCCATTTTGCGCACCATTCCTCCATTCACAGAAATTCTAAAAATGTTAATACTATTAATTTTTTATTTTTTTTTATTTTTTTTTTATGATTTATTATTATTTTACTAACATTAAAATTCCTGACCAAGTTTCTCCACTTTCTTTCTACCTGTTGGCCAGTGAACCTCACGTAGAACCGTCTCTGAATTCTTCGAGCTAGGCTCTCCTAGAATTCGGAGCAGTCCCTCCCAGGTATGTCATGGTAGTAGTTGTTCCTTCTCCTTTACATTATTTATTTAATTTTTAGATCAGAAAACGTAAGAGAAAAAAAAACTAGAATATGATCAAAGTTATTTATTAGTTTTAATTTTTTACCTCCTATATCTTATTAAATATTCAGTTATTGCATCAGTCCAATTTGCGGGCATTTTAAGAAAAAGAATATATAATAATAAAAAATAACGGCAACAAATTTTAAGAAAAAGAATATATAATAGAAATAACGACAACAAATTTATTGTAAGAAAAAAAAAAAGATGAAACCTCTTTTTAAAAACAATTTTTTATCACCTTGTATTATTATATTAATTACCCTTCAAGAACATTTACGTAAATTGTTCTAATTTCTCAAATATGTCATGATTGTTATGATCTGTCTTCTTTATATTAATTATAATACAGATACGGATCTACAATACAATCAATCACAATGAACAAGTTAAACTCGACCTAAACTCAATTGTTATGATCGTGATTCCAAAATATCAAGATAAAGGTCTTCTTTTTAATTATATATCAAATCTAAAAAAGGTAAAATCTAATAATACAGATACGTAAATAAATAGTGTTTTTTATTTTGGTTTATAATAAGCTTTTGCCAATTATAGACTACAAATAAAACAATTACGGATCTACAATACATTACACAAAGATCTTGAGTGAACGAGTTAAACTCGAGTTGAACTCAAGTTCAACTCGAGTTCAAAGCAAACAATTTAAATTCAAAATAAAATATCCAAGATTAATAAAAAAGTTGGTAACGTTATAATGAAATTGGTAGTAAAACTTAATTTAATCATCTTTAATTAGGTATAAAAATTCTGATAAATTTAATAAAATCAGTGATTTTTTAATAATTTTATCAACTCAAGTTGAGCACGAATAGTGAATAATCAAGTTTGTGCTTCTTCGCTAATATTGACTTGTGCATTCGATAGGTGACCGATTTTGTGGCTGATGTGGCTGAATATAATATTACCCAAATAACCAATAAAAATTGATAATTTTGTTGATCATGTGATTGCACGATCATGATTTAATTATTTATTTATCGTATTTTTTTTTTCAAAAACTTTTTCTCTCTCTCTCAAATTTTTACTTTATTGTTTTATCTAAAAAATAAAGATAAAGGTATATTTTTTGTTGAAATTTCTTTTCCCATTATTATGTTATTTATAATATTACCCAAATAACCAATAAAAATTGATGATTTTGTTGATCATGTGATTGCACGATCACAATTTAATTATTTATTTATCATTTTTTTTTTTTTTCAAAACTTTTTTCTCTCTCTCTCAAATTTTTACTTTATTGTTTTTGTCTAAAAAATAAAGATAAAGGTATATTTTTTGTTGAAATTTCTTTTCCCATTATTATGTTATTCTTAACACTCTTATTAATATATTTTTCCAATGTATTTCTTCTCACTAACGTCCTAAACAATGTTCTACTATCGAGTTTTTTACTTTATTGGTTTTTCTAAAAAATAAATACAAAGGTACATTTTTTGTTGAAATTTCTTTTTCCATCCTGTTAACACTCTTACTAATATTTTTTTCTAATGTGTTTCCTCCTACTAACGTTCCTACTAACAATGTTCTACTGTTAAACATTTTTTATTTCTTACTTTTACTAACACTTCTACTAACATTAACACTAACATTAATACTTATACTTTATATTTTTTTTTTATTGACGTTCCTTTTCTACTTCTACTAACTTTCATACTAACATTAATACTAACACTTTCTAATGTAAAAATTTTTTTATTAACGTTCCTTTTCTTTTGCTAACACTTCTACTAATATTCATACTAATACTTTTATTACTAACATTTTACTTTCTTTCAAATTAAATAGATATAATGAAATGAAAACAAGCAACAAGTGAACATTAATTGTAAATTTGTGTAAAGAGTAGTGAATTTTTTTTATAATATTTTTTGTATAATATTTTTTTTTATTATCGATTGAAAATATAAATAAAACTTTCAGTAATTACAGTTAAATGAATTAAATTACTTTTAAATTACAATTGTATTTAAATTATAAATCTACTACTATTAATGCCTCATAAATGCTATACTTTTCAGCTATCCGATATGTGTGAAAATTATGAAATTATGCTTATATTTCAAATACAAATAGGATACATATCAGGTATATATAGGATACTTATTAGCACTATCCGATAAGTGTATAATATCTGTCCGATATTTTTTTAAAATATATCGGGTACCCAATAAATCTATGATATGTAACCGATATTTAACTACCCAATATGTATAAGAAATGTACCCGATATGTATGTTATATGTCACCGATTTTCTGCATCTGACGGGTACATATCGGGTACCCGATATGTGTAGTATTATTAAATAGCATACACATATTTCACACATATCGGGTACATATCAGGTACCCGATATGTACCCGATATGTACCCGATAGCATCGATTTTGACCAGTGATTCCCTTATCCAAATACTCCACTCTGATATCGCTCATGAAATATCTGCACAAAGAACCTCTTATCGATATTATGTTAGAGGGCTTCCTCTCAATACTGACATTAGAGATATGATACCCATTCTCAAAGCAATTAAAGGTTGAACATGTACATTCAATGCCACCTCAAGAAACGCTATTAGTAAAACCGCCTTTGTTTATACTAATAAAGAAAACTATATGAAAGATTCAAACAAAATTCAAAAAATTAAACTGCAAAATCACACCATATTTGTAGTATCCCAAGATTACAAAGGAGACTCCTGCACAATTTGTGAAGACCCCCAATACATTTACGAGAACTGTAACAGTGAATACTGACTTGACGTCAACAGTTCACGAAAAATCTACACGCCCAAATACCTCAAAAAAGACCGTACTAAATTAGAAAACAACCAGGATATCACTAATAAATACAGACACATTATTAGTCCTGAACGAAAAATGAAACCTATCTCACCAACTTCAACTCCAATTAACCAAAATGACAAAAGACCCATCGTTCCTACAAATAGTAACCATCATCTAGACCCTAACGCCAACGCTAGGACACTAAAACAACAATCGTCTATACAAACACAATTAAATGCCATGCACGAAAAACAACTTATTGAAGCTAAGGAAAAAATCTCTAAACTAGAAAATGCTCTCAACGCTCTTACAACCAAATATGAAATGCTCGAACAACAAATAAAAACAATCAACACACAACACAACACACAAAACAAATCAATTGATAACCTTAAACAAGATTTTTCTAAAATAACAAAACAAGTCGACGACTATCAAACGACACAACAAACTATCAACAATAAACTTAACTATATTATAGAAAAAATTTCTAAAAAC
Organism: Rhizophagus clarus; assembly: GCA_015698045.1. Taxonomy (NCBI): domain Eukaryota; kingdom Fungi; phylum Glomeromycota; class Glomeromycetes; order Glomerales; family Glomeraceae; genus Rhizophagus; species Rhizophagus clarus. Next base: position 379,385 of record BLAL01000074.1, read on the forward strand.
TCACCCACTCCTTCTCATCACAGCACCAGCTCGCACAAAACTCCTTACGAACATATCGCAAGGAAACAGTACAATGATGACTCGCTCCACATCAACAATCTCTCGAAGTACCAAGAGGTCGTACCTGAAATGGATATAGACTATAATCAACCCCCACGTGATGAAACATATACCCAATATGATACTTCATCCCTAACAGATCACAAACCTGAATATGGACTCACCAATCCTAAATCAGACACAGATACCGATAATCATACAATCAACGATATCGTTCACCCCTCACAAATACCCATCGATAGTAACCGCAGTGGAATCTTTGGATTACCCTCATTTTTCTAATCTCACCCTCGGGTTTTTATTTTTTGGACTTATTCTGGATTACCCATTTCTTGATCAATTCATTTTCATTTCAATTTCGTATTAAATTTTTATCATTGTGTAATTATGGAAGTACAACATATCAAATAATTCAAAGGTTCCCAGTTTGACTCCTCCCTTACCACAAAACGTTACCCCTCATACAACAAATATCAATTTTGAAAACAGACCAATTTTAAATTTAAATGACCTCCTTACATTAAATGTTATTAACAAACTCAACCCTAATTCATACCCTTCATACAACCCTGATCACAATCAATACTTTATAGACTACGTTAGAATAGGAATAATCAATATTCAAAGCAGTTTTAATACCAAAAAAGACGACATTAACTTATTCTTTATACAAGAAAATTTTGACATCCTAGGACTTACGGAACTAGGGCTTATTACCTCAGACGAATTTCCCAAAAAAGAATATTTTGACAATCACGTGATAATATATGACACGAGCGAAACGAATGATAGAAACAGTGGCGTGGCTCTAATCGTATCTAAACCATTTTGTAAACATATTGCAAAAACTAAAACCTATAAAGGATGTTTAATATTTATAGATCTATTTTTCAAAAATCATCCTGTCAGAATCATCAACACTTATATTCACGCGAATAACACCAAAACCCAGTCGATTAAAGATTTGACTGACCAACTTTTCCAATTGATACTAGAAGCAAATACTAACAATTACAATCTTATAGTTATGGGTGACTTTAATGTTAACCCTGCACAGTTTATTAAAAATAATCAGAAGACGCAGAACGCTCCCTCTTGAAAACAAGACATTCTTAGAAAAATTAAACGTTTCAACCTATCCCATTCTATTAAATACTTTCAAAACAAGTACCTGGCTATCAGAACACCTCAAATATCCCACGATTCACCTACACCAGGATCCTGTATAGACCACATATACGTCTCTCAAAATATTTTAGACGCAACCTTTAATTCTAATACTCTACAAATCAATAACACTTTTTTCAACACTGATCACAAATGTGTTTATATACTTATTGATCAAAAATTTTTCCGCTCTAGAAAAAACCTCAAAGCATCACAGAAGGACACATATCGACCTAACAACCGCCGCAGAAAAACTTTCAACTACAATTTCATGAACAAAGACAAATGGTCCAAATATAATACCGAATCAAAAACTCAATTGGATAAACTCTTAGCCCTGCACAATAACGATCACGCACAATCAAACACGGGTGTCGATACCTCCCTAATTAACAAAAAATGGTCTAACATCAAAACCATCATTGATAACTCCAAACTTCAAACTATTCCTACATACAAATCTTTACAACACTATAACCTTAACACACCCCTCCCTTTGAGGCAAAAATTTAATAAGATTCTTACTATCCATAACGTCTTCACTCTATTCAACAGGAAGAAAATAATTCACTGTAACCCTGACTTAGACTCACCAACACAATGGAGCAAATATTGGTCATCTTGGCCCGTACACAGATGCTCACTGTTGGAATCCAACAAACTTTTTCATAATATATTATTTGATCAAAAACTCCTCTTGATCATCAACCATACCAATTTCAATAGTACAAAAAAAATTATTTGAAAAGCATTAATTTCTGCAAAAACTCTTTACAAAGAAGAAAAAGATATACACACTCTCAACAATATCAATAACTATATTATTCAACGAAATGACAATTTACACAATAATCAACGACGCATGATCAATTTCATACTCAAATGAAAATCCCGCACTATAATATTGGATTGTCTATTCTATACCAAAGACTCGTCTAATTCATGTATTTTAACGCATGACAACAAGTCCATTGAAGAAGAATGTATTAAACACTTCCAACTCCTTAATTCTCCCCTTGCGGCTATTAATAATGTTCTGATATTCCACTCAATTCAAGACCTACCTATAGAATTTCAAGAACTTTACTCACCTATATTTTCTATTAATTCGTCGATTTACAATTCTGTCATCTCCCCTATAACAATTATTGAACTTAAAGATTTTATTAACAAGTTACCTTTATATAAAAGTGCAGGAAATTCAGAAATTCATTATGAAGACCTAAAACACCTCCATGAAGACGTCATCCTTTTAATATTGGATTTATTTAATAACATACTCTTGACTGGTATCATACCACAAGATTGGAACCACGCCTTACTCTATCTGATCCCTAAACCTAAAGACTGGGGTTTGGAAATCAACAATACCAGACCGATAATACTGTTAGAATCTACAAGAAAACTTTTCACTAAAATCCTTACGTCAAGATTACATCAAATCCTTTCACGCCCTAACATTATTCAACCTAATAACAGAGCAAGCCTGATAGGCGAATCAACTTTGCAACCACTACAACACCTCCACCACGCCATTGAAATGGCTAACATCCAAGGCAAAACCATCTGGATAGGCTTACAGGACCTATCCAAAGCCTACGACCGCATTAACATTTCACTTCTAAAACTTTCTTTAAAAAGACTCAACATCCCGGATGTTGTTGTTAACCTTCTCTGCAATCTATTCTCAAATCGATATAACCAAATTATCCTTCCTAACCATCTCTCCAGAGAATACAACATTTTTCAGGGCATCGACCAAGGAGAAGTAGTCAGCCCATTAATGTGGATCATCTATTACGACCCACTTTTTGCCATGATAAATCAAGACAAATCCCTACACTACTCCATAACAACAAACAAAATCCAAAACATTCTACAACCCGATAAAGACTTACCTGTAATATACACCACTTCCGTCCAAAGCTATCTAGACGATACAACCTGGATCACTGATTCTCTCGAGAAAATGAGAATCCTAACGGAAAAATCTAGAGCCTTCTACAACCTCGCAAACATTCAGATCAATGTCGATAAATACAAATTTTTAACTAATGACACTACTAAGTGTGGACAAATAGTCAACCTCGCCATTAATGCCAATGCTCTGGCTATTAATATTAAAACTACTGGTAAAAACGAAGGGGAGCGCATTCTTGGAGTATATATTAATGCGTTCAACAAATCCTCGCCCACCTATAAGAAAATGAAGTCGACTGTTAATCATTTCACTTTTCTATTGCGATGCAAACATATTACCCATAAACATATCATTTATATAATTAACAAAATTTAATTCCTATTTTAGAATATAGATCACAATTCCAAATTTTTTCTTTTAAAGAATGTGAAGCTTTAATGGCCCCTATAAAAAAAATTTTTAAAAATAGTTTACACATCCCTACTTCTACCCAAGATAATTTAATTTATAACAAATTATTTCCATCAATTAATAATTTCTTTTTTCATCAATTATATTGTCAATTGTCTTTAGTCAATTTACTTTTTAATTCCCCCTTTTTAAAACCTATTGCGTTATAACAAATCCTACAATTTCAATACGACTTTTGGCTTCCCAACTTCCTCTTACCAACTGATTTATCGAAACTTTCTCAAAAAAAAATTAACAAAAATTTCTTATCCAAATTATTAATATATTTCTCAAAATTTAATCTATTTTTTTTCCCAAATATCAACTTAAAAATTTTAGGAGGTCGTCATCCTATTGTTTTGGAAATACCTGACATCAACAAACAAGATATTAAGAGTCTACGTAAGAAACGAATAATGTTCATGGATCAAGTTTGCTTCATTGACGGATCTTTCCTGTTACCATATAAAGATATCAAGAAACTCGCTAACAATAAATGGAAAGGAAAAGTACCTAACTGGTACCAGAAGATTCTTCGTAACAATACGTTATCTCAAAACCTCAGATTGGTTAGCCCTCTTGAGGACCCTCCCATACAAAACATTAAATACAATACACTTACAATTGTCAATAACGAAGAACACACACCCCGCAATCAATGGATAGTCTTTTGGGACGCTAATACTTCTACAGCAATTTATGGTAAAGCTTTACGACAGATTAATCAAACTGGTGCTAATAGCATAACCCAAATTCAACACTATGTTCCTTTAACTCCGATAGACAATCAGTTGGATCTGACACTACGAAAATGTCTCGCTATTCTTAAACCTTGTCGAAGCTGTAATAGACATATTTATAACGTAGACAATCCCCTTTTATGCATCTTTTATATGAGTACCTCATTGTTAATCACCTTTAAAACTACCCCTGATAATAAAATTCCTATGCATATCCCTGATAAAAAAAAATCTTGGAGATATCCCTCCCAACCCTTTTTAACTTTACGAACCCTGGCGTACAATTATTTTTTAAATCTTAATTGTTTTTTCAAACACCCAATCCATGTGGATAAATTTATTGATACATCTCAACCTGACCCCTTATTAAATTTTAAAGATTTTAATTATAATTTTATTCCAAACACTCCTTATTTTATATGCAACATTTTTGCGGGTAACGATAATGTGATCCAATCACTTATAAACCTTTCTATAGAATTTGTGAACAGATTAAACTTTTCTTTCTATACAGATGGCTCGCTACACACTGACGGTCCGCTGAAATCTCATCTGGGTTTCAGGTGGCTCAAAGTAGGCTCGCCTCCACACACGTTTACTTTTAAAGGATCTATGTTTTTTCAACTTAGCTCCATGAGAGCAGAAATCTTTAGTATCTTTACATGCCTTATCACAGTTCCCAATAATTCTATTATTAATATTTATACTGATTCTCAAAATTTTATATCTACTTACAATAACATTAATAATCCCTGTTTTTCTCACCGTAAACTACTGAAAATCAACAATCACCATACGTGGCAAGCTTTACTCCACCTAATCAAGCAAAAATCTTTACAAATCTCTTTACATAAAGTCAAAGCACACGATGATGACATCCTCAATAATTCCGCTGATTTATTAGCAAAAGAAGGATGCACTCTAGATCCCATCTTTCTTAACCCTCAAACATCTCCTAACGCTTTAATGGTTCTTACTTTCAACCTAAATGGACCCTTAGAAAAAGATCTAAGGAAATGGTCGAAAAATACTCTAGAATGTTGTAACATATTGTCAACCATCAACAACACTAGCAACGCCTACCTTTTCAATAAAGCCAGAACACATCCGATCAACTGGCACAACATCTCTCTGTGAATCAAACGTAACAATGACAACACTATATGCAGCAACCTAAACGACAAAATCACAGGCTTCAATATCAAAAGTTTTAATCATACACTGCCAACTTCTGATTTACAACAAAGAAATTACCCCAAACTATTCCCTTCAGGGCCTATCAACTGCACTGCATGCAACACTTTGATCATCAACAACGGACACATCGGCTTTTGCCCTACTCACCTTAATACATTGAATAATTCATTACAGAAAATCAAAGAATCTTTTATACTTAAACTTATCGATGCTTCAGACGTATTAGGCTTGATGGATATTAGAGCTTGGGTAGAGAGATCGCAAATTTTTAGTCCGATTACCAATGACGATCACCCCATATATCTTATCTTACATCAATGCGTACCTCAAACGCTTACTTCCATCATCAAAATGTTTATTAAAAATACTAAAGAGCGACATCGTATGATAAACTTTTTTATGGAACTTTTTTTACAGAAATTACCCGTCCTTTTTGGAAACTACACTCTTCGTTAATGCACGCCTGGGAGAAGGCTAGAAACATCACTCGAAAGAAAAAGATCAATTATAGAAAGAAGTACAATAAGGGCCATTCTGCCCAAGTTTCAGACAACCCTATTGGTCAACCTAGAAATCCGTGACATACGACTCAACAGGATGATAACTCTTCCTCACGACATGTACATGGAATTAACATTACTATGCCACAAAAGCCTATACCACGTGATCCCTTCAAATTTGACCAAAAATTATTCATTTATTTAAATAGTTCAAACTATTTACATTCTGAAGATTGGTTAACATACTTAGATTTATATTTTAATTCTAGTTTTAATTTTACTTTTAATATAGATTTTTTTACTTCTTTTATTGGTGCGTATTTTAATTTTTATGGTTCTTTTTAGATTGACGGTCATAGCCTTCAATTATTGAAATTTTAGGCTATGATATATTTGATCAACCAATAGTAATTCAATTTTACAATGAATTAACAAAAAATTGGACTAATGTTAAATATGGTTTAAGTGCAAATTTGAGTTTATGTGAAAAGTTTCAACCATGTCAAATTAAGTTTACATTAAAGGAGCAAGAAAATTTGAAAAAAGAAGATAGGCAGAAAGCTAATGGTTTATGTAAAATAATGAAAGCTAGCAGGATTCCCAGACTTCCTAAAGAAAGAAATTTTGTGACACAGTATGATTTGCTTTATAATGATTTGGTTAAACTATTAAAGGTTGAATTATTAAGGTGGTATGGGGAACAATATGAAAGTACTGGAAGTGGATTTATTAAAGCTTTAGCTGATCTTCTATCCACACCTATACTTGCCGCTCATTTAAATGGGATGGGAGTCCCAACCCATCCCAATCCCATCCCAACCCAATTCCAAATCCCATTCCCATTCCAATCCCAAATCCCATTTCCAATCCCATCCCAAATCCCAAATCCCATCCCAAATCCCATTTGAATATACAATAAATATTTATGAATTTTGTTATTTTTTTAAAGATAAAATTTTTTTCTTTTACTGTTTATCTTCAAAAAAATTTATTTTTTGGCACTTTTAGTAATATTTTATTATTTCTTTATAATTTTTTTTATATTCAATGATTTGTATATTATATTAGGTATTCATAGCCTAACAATTAAAATACTATATATAAATTTAAAATTAAAAATTTTTTTTTTTAAGTGCTAAGCCCTTTTTTATTGAATAAAAAGCCATTTTGTTAAATACTAAGCTTAGCCACTTTTTGTTAAATACTAAATTTTTATTAAGTTTGATACATTTTTTATTAAATTTTAAGCTATTTTTATTGATCACTAAGCTAAATATTTATTTATTAAAGTAGAAATTATTTATAAAGAAATATTATCACTGTTAAAGATCTAACTTATGTTTAATTTTAAATTATAATTTTAATTTGGTTTTAATGATTTTTTGCTAAATACTAAACTTAAATTTGTATACTCTAGCTTTACTTTCAATAACTCAGTTTTGAATAATTTGGTTTAATTGAGTATATATATTATAATTAAATTTTAAAATTAAAATTGGCTTTTTGTTTAATATTGATAAAGTTGGACTAGTCCGGTCTGGTCCGATCTGGTTCCAAAAGACCAGTCTTTCAGCCAGGATCAGACCGGACTGGGACTGGACCAATTTAAAACATTCTGAAACTTCTGATGGAATTTAAAGCTCAAGTCAGATCAAATTGGGTCAGGTAACCTGCTTGACTAGTATAACCAAAATGATTCATAAATGTTATTTTAGCATCTTTTTATAAAATAATGTGAAAACCAGCTGAAATAGCATTTTTTAATTTATAATTAATATGAATAAAGAGTTAAAATGACATAAAAAAGAAGAAAACAGCATTTTTCCATACTATTTTATGAAAAAATAAGGTAATATGAAAAAAATGATTAAACGGCATTTTTTGCAAATAAATTTGAAAAAAATATCTGTCTAGAAGTGCTTTTTATAAAAATAAATATTTCTGCGTCTTTTATAAAGTAAAATAAAAAAAAAATTAAATGCCATTTTGGCATTTTTTATAAAACAAAATGAATAACCGCCATTATTTTGGCATTTTTTATTAATAAATAATAAGAAAAACAATGCCAACCTGGTATTTTTTCATAAATAATTTGTAAAAAAATGCCATTTCAGCATTTTTTTCATAAAATAGATTTAAAAAAATGTCGTTGAAACGTCATTATTTCATAAAAAAATTGATACCTGCTATTTTAGCAATTATTTTATTGGATCTAAAAAAGTATATGGATCAGTCCCTGGTCTGGACCGGTCCTCAAATCTCAGACCGAAGACCGTGAGGACCGGTTCCAAGACTGATACAGGACCAGTCTTTGCTAGGACTGATCCAACCCTAAGTATTGACTATTTTAATTAAATTTTAAGTATTCTTAATTAAATATTAAGTATTCTTAATTAAATATTAAGTATTCTTAATTAAATATTAAGTATTCTTAATTAAATATTAATTCGTGATCTGTCTAAGAACTGCAAAAAGTTACTATATAAATTCGGTGCAAAAAATTTAAAACGTTATCTCATATTATCTCGTGAGCCAGTGATTGGATTTCGATGAGCCTTAGGTTATTTTGTAGATGTCAATGTCCTCTTCAAAATAAAAAAAAAATTTTGAAATCTGACTGGTAAATCGTGAGATAATGACCAAAAGCTATTTTTTTCAGAGCGGACCGGATTCCCAATTTGGAATCTGATCCGCTCCGAAAAAAATAGTTTTTTGTGATTGTATCACGACCCATTAGTCCAAATTCGATGATCCTTTTTTTATTTTGAAGAGAGCATCGAGTTCTACAAATTAGCTTAAAGTTCATCGAAATCCGATTACTGGATCACGAGATAATATGAGATAACGTTTTAAGTTTTTTGCACCGAATTTATATAGTACCTTTTTGCAGTTCTTAGGTGGATCACGAATTAAGTATTCTTAATTAAATATTAAGTATTCTTAATTAAATATTAAGTATTCTTAATTAAATATTAAGTATTCTTAATTAAATATTAAGTATTCTTAATTAAATATTAAGTATTCTTAATTAAATATTAAGTATTCTTAATTAAATATTAAGTATTCTTAATTAAATATTAAGTATTCTTAATTAAATATTAAGTATTCTTAATTAAATATTAAGTATTTTTTATTAAATACTAAGTTTTTTTGTTTTTTCTTTATTAATAATTTTATTAAATACTAAGCCATTTTTATTAATATTTTTATTAAATACCAAGCTTTTTTTGTTAATAATATTATTTAATGCTAAGTCTTTTTTGTTAATAATATTATTAAATAATAAGCCATTTTTTGTTAATAATAATATTATTAACAATAAATAAATAAATAAATAAATAAATAAATAAATAAATAAATAAATAAATAAATAATATTATTATTAAATAATAAGCTTTTTTTTTAATATTATTAAATGCTAAGCATTTTTATCAAAACATGAGTTTAAAATATGTATTATACAGATGGTGCCCAAAATTATCCGGCCACTTTTCAAATTCGAAAAACTTATATATGTTAAATATGATGAAAATAAAAATTTAAGTTTAACATATTTATTATGCCTTCCTTTATTAAAATTTACAAAAATTTAATAATTTATTCTATTTCCATTTGCAGAAATAACTACATCAACCCTCCGAGGCATACTTTTGATCAGTTTTCTATAATATTCAGGAGGAATGTCATTCCACGCACCTGTAGCATACTCCATAAGCACACTAATACTAGATGGTAGTGGCGAATGACATCGAATCATCATCTTCATTTCAGCCCAGATATTTTCTATAGGATTGATATCTGGTGACTGAGCTGGCCAGTCAAGCGTCACAATCCCAGCATTTTCACGTGCGGCCGTAGCAACTTTTGAACGGTGTGGTGCAGCATTATCCTCCTGAAAGATTCCATTACCTCGTGGAAAATGTGTGTGCAAGGTAGGTACAACAAAATCATTAATAACTTTAGCATGTGTTTGGCCAGTAACTGATTTCTGTCCAATTTTCATGTTCATAAGCCCACTCAAGCCGAGCCTGACAATGTGCTTCTGTCATTGCAGGTTTACGACGAGGAATACATGCTGTAAGTCCAACTTTCTTAAGGTTTCGGCGTATAGTATTACAAGAAATAGGTTGCTTTGTTTGGGCTGTCCAAGTGGTCGCAATTTTTTTTGAACAAAGTCGACGATTTTCATTGTTTTCTTTTTCTTTAATGAAGGACTTAAGTTTTTGTTGAGCTGGTGAGTCGAGAAGTGGTGGATGCCCAGTTTGTTTTTTTGGTGTTAAAGAGTGAGTCTCACGAAGGCGTTTAAGTATGTCATTAATTGTTGTTTTCCCACACCCCAGTTGTTTGGCAATTGTGCGACTTGAATGTGACCGTAAACAATTGCACCACGAGTTTTTGGGGTAAGTGGTTTCATTTTTCCGGAAAGTTCCAAAAGAAATGTGGCGCAGAGGATTGTTCATTGCGATTATAAATACAAAATTATTGTTTGTTTACATCATAATAACACGTGATGATTGGCATAATTTTGGCAAAATAAAGTGGCCGGATAATTTTGGGCACCATCTGTAAATATAATAAGAAAAATTTATTAGAATATTTAATTAAATTTAAAATAAAATAAATTATAACATTAAAATATTGAATGCCTATTAAGTTTTTATAATTAAATACAAGATTAATTAAAATATTTTAATATGCTCTTTACCTTGTTCATCTACCATATCATCATCCAAATTTTCAGCTGAATACTTAAAATCTTTGATTGTAACTGTTTCAGGAATATTCTCTTCATCATAAATACCCTTGTTAAACAGATCTTCAATTAATGTACAACCTCCATGAAGCTTATCACCAAATACAAGCTTATAGGGAGTTTTTTTGTAAGAACGACAATATGAATGATTCATTAATAAAATAACTGAATGAAGCCCAAAAGACCAATCATTTCTACCTGTATTCTCTTTCCACTTTCCCAATTTTTGCTGCAGAATTCCATTTGCTCTTTCTACAAGACCTTGACTTTGAGGATGGCATGGACGTCCATTAATTATTTTACTGTTGGCCATAAACTGATTAATTCTTTTATTATTGTAGCAGTGAATTCTTTTCCATTGTCTGACTAAAGTATTTTAGGTGAAGAACCTAAAAAATGGAAATGATCAAACAAATATGCAGCTACTTCAACAGTTCACTTAGAAGTAAGTGCTTTTGCCCATGAAAAACATGTAAAATGATCTCGAATATGGCAAATATACTTGTATTCTCCATCAGGATTATATGATAAATCAATCAAATCTATCTGTTAATATAAAATTTAAATTAATATGATGCAAATAAAAGTTAAATAAATAATCTATTAATTAATCATGTACCTGAATTCATGATAAAAAGTTTCTTGCAATAATTGGTTTAGTAGCTAAAGGGTGAAATGAGGGTTTACAAATAGCACAAATATTACAGTTATTAATGAATTTTTCAACTAAATCTTGCTTCACCCAGCTCCATCTTTCTTTAATAGATTTCCAAAGCTGCTTTTGTCCTCCATACTGATCTATTTCAGCATGTGTTCAGCATAATATTTCAATCATATTCTCCACTACAAGAACTGACTTGTTATCTGCTTCAACTAATACTCTAAAGTCTCCAGGAACTACTTCTTCAAGGCAAAAGCATTTTATAGCCCAATTTCAAGTATTTTTATCACAAATATGAAAATTTTGGGGTCTAATAATACTGCTTTTATTTTTCCTAAAAGGTCTAGATTTATTAAAGCCTTATCTTGCTTGCATTCTGGCAACCTACTAAGATAATTATTTATTAAAGTTTCAAACATCTTCTTGCTTATAAAAGTATACTCCATTATGCTATATAAGATTATTAAAGCTTTTATTAACTTTAAGAAAAAATAACAGTATATGTGGTTGTTGATACAAGTAATGTTGAAATAGTTATAGAAGAAGAAATTGAAGAGAATAACAAAGTAAAAAAACACGTTCAGATAATCTACATTATTGTACATGTTCTACGTAAGCACTGGACATTTTCCGCATATGTTATTGATCAGTAATACACAAATTTTGATCACTTTATAATAGTGATACACAAATTTTGATCACTTTATAAATAGTGATACACAAATTTTAATCACTTTATTATAAAATAATCAATAAGATACACGAAAAAGGCCCAGTTTGCTTATGTTAAACATATCCAATAACAATTACTTATTAAATAACAGATCATGCGTCAGATGACAACTAACGCACATTATTTGTCAATTGGTAAGTAACGCGTATCAGGTGTTAATTAATATCTGATGCGCGTCAGTTATCACCTGATGCGGATTTACATCTGAGGCACAACATATACAAATAAAATCTTATAAAAACATTGTAAAAATTATGAGATTTATTGAAAAATGTATTGGGGTTATATATTTTACAATTAATTACAAATAAATTAATATTAAATAATATATTGTCAGAAATATCACACTATATATCTTTAGATATAAAATACCTTGTACAAGGTTTTGTACAAGTATTGTACAATGCATTAAGAAAATTTTGGGTTGTTAGCAAAGTTCTTTATATTTATTGGCTGCTATTAAAAAGTAAGTGTAATTCATTATTTTTATTTGTTGATTTCTAAATATTATTTTTATTTAGAGCTGGATAATTTGACCAGAGAGTATATGATGGAGTGGTGTATTAAATTTTGAGAAATATAATATAAAGCACCTATAACTGGTAAATAAATTGCAGGTAAAAAAATATAAAGAAACTGCTAGAGTTAATTTAATTATGCTTTAAATATAATATTTTTTATATATAAATTATTGAATTTTACAGAAAAAGGTAAAGAACAAGCAATTGATTTAACAGTAAACTTGCCATCTTCAAGCAGGTCAACTAAAAGATATCATACATAGAAAAATAAAGATCATCCAGATAATGCTATCCAAATTAAACAAGACAGAAGTGGTTAGAGCAGCAATTGTATTGTTAAAACAAAAATTGCATTGGAAAAAGAATTCTTAGAATTAATTCATGATCTGTCTCCAAACCAGTAAAAACCACTAATTCGATTTGGGAAAATAAAAGTAATAGATAGTGTACAGGAAAAGTAGAATGAACTTAAAAATTAGTGGAAAAAGGTAGTTTAGAAGAAACTAATATTCTAAAAGATATCAGCTATTCAAAATTTGATAGCTACATAAATATAAGCAAAATATGACACAATAAGCTAGACGGTGTGTGATAGATAAAAAAAAACTTTTTAATTTTTTTTAATTTACATGCTCCAGTACAGATATTTACTGGCATATAAAATAATATTTTAATAAAAAATATCAATTTTGTAACTGTTATACTGTACTTCCTTTAATTGAATAATATAGCATTTTTAAGGGCCAGAATCTAGTGTCGCTAAAGAAAAAAATTTTTAAATAATCGAACAATATAAAAATTTTTGATGAATCTCAATTCCTCCAGTTTTAAGCAATTGGTTACACTATTTTTCAGCTGGGATTGTAATACAAACTTTCTAGTTATTTTTTAGGCAATATTGCCAATTTGTATAAAAGCCGTTATCTTAAATGGTAAGTATATGTTGATCAATTTGCAAAACTCATATATGATAGCACAAATTTCTTACTTGGAACATTGCTCTGCAACATTTAAAAAAAATTAATAAGCAAATTATCCAAAAAGCCATTTAAGAGGTAATTAATTTGCAAAAATAGTTTCCCGAAATGTATTAATAGTTTTTACTGATGTAAAGGCAGATCACGAATAAAAGAAAAAAACAGAAGGATATGGACAGAATGAATATTTTTTAAATTTGAAAATAATAGTTTTAAATTGTTTCAAATATATATGATGTTATTCCATAATAAATTTAGTACATTTATTATTTCTTTATTAGTAGTCAAAATGTGATATGAACGAATTTATTTTATTTTAAAAAAAAAATACTTAAATTTTATTTTCCTTAAAAAAACATAATGTTGGTTAAATAGTTAGTTAATCAATAAGTTTTTGAAACAATTGGTCAGAATACCTTACACGATGCTATTCACAGACAATTAAATCTAGATAATGTCGCAGCCTATCATCGTGATTATTCGTGCAATAATTGCTACCCCTCCGAAATACCCTTAACCCCTACATTCCAACACTTTTTAGATTGGATTGTATCTAATTATCCGCTTATAGGATACACCCGATTTACTCAACAACATTTCGAGAAAGTTGCTTATTCAACCGACATCTCGGACCTTAATAATACCCTGCAAAATTTATTCTTTAGTATAAGATATGCTGATTTAGAACTTATCGATTATATACTTTTGCGTCAAGACTTTATCAACGCATATAATCTAACTAACGGTTTCCAACAAGACCCAAACGAAGTCCTATACCAAGTCAGTGAAACTGCCGCGTTTCCTGAACCAGAAAACTTAAGTGATACCTCGTCAGAATCGTCCGAAGAGGGCCTACAACAACTTCACATCCCACTACCACCTGTATACAACACACCCAATAACTCAGTTCCATTAGCTCTAGTAGCGAACAATAACATGGCACAACCAAACCAGCAAGACTTTCAGCAATTAAGGGCAGCTATCACTGCGTTGACTCAGGCATTGCCAAATACTGACAATGCCTTGGCCGGAAATACTTAAGCAATAAATAATCCACCAAGGAGAGAAGGGAGGGTAGCTGAACTACCATACTTCTATGGTGGTAACCAGGACCCGATAGCATGGTTGGAGGATTTTATGCGAGCGTGCAATGTTAATGGCATTGCAAACAATCGAAAATTGGAAGTAGTACTGGCATATTTAAAAAGTGCTGCCTCCACTTGGTGGAATGCTAACCAAGCACTGCCGAATAATGATCCGAATAAGGTTACTGCGTGGACTGGTAACAATAATAATACCAACTTTATTCAGAACTTCCCGACGGCATTCAGGACCCAGACATTAGTCGAAATTTGGACAACCGAGCTTGAGCAAAGACGCCAGCAACCAGAGGAAGACGTTAACACATATGCGGCTGCATTACAAGAATTATATCGAAGGGTTGAAACAAACACCTTCGTACACCCTGAGGCAATCAAGGCTCATAAATTCGTTAATGGATTATTACCAGATTTGTATGTTACGGTAAAACCGCATAATGATCAGACCTGGAATGGTGCTGTTGATAGGGCAAAGGCATACGAATTAACTCACCAAGACCAACATGCGGTTAATGCATATTTAAATAAATTTGCCCCACCCAGTGCAAGTGCCCAATCTGACGATTTATACAAGGCAATCCAGGAGCTGACTAAGCAGGTCCAACAATTAAGCGCAGGAAACCGGGGAAATCGAAACAATTATCAACGAATGGCCTTACAGTCAAACAATTGGCCGCAGCAACAAAGTAGAGTGACCTGCTATTCTTGCGGTCAACCAGGACATATTGTCAGATTTTGTCCAGCTCGAGACAATGGCGTGGTACCCCCTAATAATAATAATAATAGCAGTGAAAGTAACAGTAACGCCAACAGTAGCAACAATTACACTGCGCCTCCACCATCAAACAGCATAAATGAAGGAATTGCTCAGCTGCAGCAGTTGCTAGCCCAATTGGTGCTTCAAGGAGACCAGTCTTTAAACTAAAGGGCGTACCTCATGAGGGTGAGCGTACAAGCCAAGAAACAATTCCCTCGAATCTTACTTTGTTAGAATCATACCCCGCCGAAAGAATAACCTGAAGCAAAGCTAGAAATGATCCGACTCAAGGATATGTAAAGGAAAAGCAAACG
The DNA here is from genome assembly GCA_015698045.1 of Rhizophagus clarus. NCBI lineage: Eukaryota > Fungi > Glomeromycota > Glomeromycetes > Glomerales > Glomeraceae > Rhizophagus > Rhizophagus clarus. The sequence continues at coordinate 395,236 of BLAL01000074.1, forward strand.
GAAGAAGAATTTCTAATTAAAAATGTGGCCGCTATGAAGAAGCAAGAAACGAAAAATGCGAAGGAAGTAAAGAGGAAAGGAACTATTACGAAGGTAACGAAAAAGAAAAGAAACCCAGTATTAGCTCCTGTCGAAAGGATGATTGAACCATACACCACCCAGCAACTATTCGACCAACCCGCTGATATAACTGTAGGTCAATTATTAGCAATGAATCCTAAGTTGCACATGGCCATCAATAAAAACCTACAGAAGCCTATCGTAAGGAAAAAGGATGAAACAACCGAAAAAAAAACCACGGCTGATGAGGAAAAAGGTGAAAATGAAGCTACTGAAATTGAGGACTTAATGGCTATCAACACATCCAAGCCAAGTGATGACAAATCCTCGGCTCTCTATTGTGAAACTTCGATAAAACATATCAAGTTCCTGCTAATCGTGGATTCAGGCTCTGCCGGAAGTATTATGTCATTGGCACTTCTAAAGGACTTGCAGATGGAGATTACTAGAGCATCAAAAACAGTTATGGTCAATGTGAACGGAGAACGGTGACGACCTTTAGGTGCAGTTTCGGCAATACCCTTAAACATTATGGGACGAATAATACCGATGGATGCTATAGTTACGGATGCAGATTCTTATGCTGCAATAGTTGGAAACGATTGGTTAAGAAAAACTAAGGCCAATATAGATTATGGAATAAACAAATTGACCTTGAAATGGGAGGATGAAATTTTACGAGTCCCTACAGAATGTCAGACGATGCCGCACCATATTACTACCATTGAAGTGCCCGATATTGAGGAAGATGAAGATGTTGAAGAGGAAACAGTAGAAGAAGAAGCAGACGAAGCAATAGAAGAATTGGAAGAGGAATACGAGACTGAGGACGACGAAAAGCAACAAGAACAATTGTATTGCAATACTCAATTTATAACGTGGGAACGAGCGCAAGAAATTGAGCAAGACTTAAAGGAGAATAAATTAATTGAAAACGAATATTATTACCAATACAAGGAAGTCGAAAAGGGGACGTTCCATGTAGGGGATCTAAACGATGAACAACGACGAATGTTCCAGGAATTCATGAATCGGCATGTTAACCTATTCACGTGGGAGCCTGACGATTTTGGACGAACCTCAGTGGTCAAACATGGCATTGACACTGGGAACGTAGTTCCGATTAAACAAAGATTTTATCAAACATCATACAAAAACCAATTATTCATAAAAGAGGAAATCCAGCGACTCTTAAAAGCAGGATTAATTGTGCCGTCTAGGAGTCAATGGACTTCGCCAGTAGTAGTCGTTGAAAAAAAAAATGGAAAGAAGCGCTTGTGCGTTGACTACTGGAAGTTGAACAAGGTAACTAAACGTGACTGTTACCCTTTGCCTCGGATTGATGATATGTTAGAAACCTTGTCAGGATCCCAGTGGTTTTCGTCATTAGATTTAGCCAGCGGATTCTGGCAAGTGGAGTTGGACCAAAAAGACCAAGAAAAGTCCACATTCATTACGAGATTTGGCACTTATGAGTTTACTGTCATGCCGTTTGGACTTTGCAATGCTCCTGCCACATTCCAACGCCTCATGGATACTGTGTTGCGAGACATCCTTTGGCAATTTGTTGTAGTCTATATCGACGATATAAATGTGAGATCAAAAACGTTCGAAGAGCACCTGTTGCATTTAGAGCAAGTGTTCTCACGATTGGCGCAAGCCAGATTAAAGTTGAGTCCAGAAAAATGTTTCTTCTTTAAGGATGAAATACCATTCTTAGGACATGTTGTAAGTCGTCATGGTATCCAAACTGATCCTGAAAAATTAAGGGTTATCAAGGAATTCCCCATCCCTAAGGACTTGACACAATTACGAGGCTTCATTGCCTTAGCATCCTATTATCGGAAGTTTGTTAAAAACTTCTCGTGCATAGTTGAACCTTTAAATAGGCTTTTAAAAAAGAATACTCCTTTTGTTTGGGGGAATGATCAAGTCGATTCTTTCGAATATTTAAAGACTTGTTTGATGACTCCACCTATTCTTTCGTATCCTAATTTCGAAAAACCTTTTATTTTATATACTGACGCCTCCACTTTTGCTCTGGGAGCAATTTTATCTCAAAAAAATGAAGATAAAAAGGAACGCGTTATTGCATATGCTAGTCGCACTTTAGGCAAGCATGAAAGAAACTATGGAATAACTGAACTTGAATGCTTAACGGTAGTGTGGGCCATTAAACATTTTCATTATTATCTGCATGGACAGAAGTTTACAGTGATTACTGACCATGCAGCACTTCGATATCTTCTCAATTTATCAAATCCGATTGGACGACTTGGCAGATGGCTTATGTTTTTAAACTCATATAACTTAGAAATTATTAACCGCCCTGGAAAACAACATACAAACGTAGATACTTTAAGCCGGATAATACATTAACAAGAAGTTTCATTTTAAATTTATATTTTTAATTCTCTTGCAATTTTTGGACTTTATTTTTGGATAACCCCTTTTTGATTTAACGAATGGATTCAAATACATATTATTCACTTATTCAGTTTTTAACCACACTTTGTTACCCGTACATTTAAGCAAAGAGCAGCAGGCTGCTATTAAACGAAAATCGCGATATTTTGTTGTAATAGATGAACAATTATATAAGAAAAATAAGAGTAACCCAAATCGGCCTCTTAAGGTAGTTAAACAAGACGAAATTGATGATGTTTTACATCATATGCATTCTGATCCTTTGGCTGGACATTTTTCTTTAGATGAAATATATAGGAAAATCAAAATACAATACTATTGGCCACAGATGTTTGAAGATGTTAGGAACTATGTAAAAACCTGTGATGAATGTCAAAGGCGAGGTAAAAATAGGCGTGCAGAACCTTTACATCCAATAAAGATTGGACAGCCCTTTGATCGTGTAGGAATGGATATAGTTGGACCTTTGCCACAAACCAAGGATGGAAATAAATACATAGTGGTTGCTACAGAATATTTAACAAAATGGCCAGAAGCACGAGCAATTCCAGATGCAAAAGCTACCTCTGTAGTGTCATTCTTTTATGAAGACATCATATGCCGACATGGATGCCCTAAAGAGATCCTTACTGACCGTGGGACACACTTTGTCAATGATATGCTAAATTCTTTATGTAATAAGTTTGAAGTGAAACATAGACTATCCACAACCTATCATCCTCAAACAAATGGATTGGTTGAATGTTTCAATAGGACTTTATGTGAAACATTGGCTAAATTTGCTAATGAAAATAAGAATGACTGGGATTTGTATGTTTCAACTGCCCTTTTTGCGTATAGGACAAGAAAACACAATACAACTAGATATGAGCCATTCTACTTAATGTATGGCCGAGAAACAATATTACCAATAGAATTTAAAGTGGCTACAAGTGCTATGTTAAATATAGGAAATGATGAACAAGAAGACTTATTAAATCGAGTAAGAATGATTTCCGGAAGAATGGCTGAAGAACGCCTTATTACACAAGACAGGATTTATGATCAACAACAAAGGCAAAAACAAAAATATGACAAAAATATTAAAGAGCAATACTATAAAATAGGAGACCTAGTCCTATTATATAAAAGTCACTTACGGGAAAGGAAAAAGCTAGAAGAGCGATGAACAGGACCTTATTATATACATGAAGTAACAGAAAATGGTGTGTATAAGCTTCGGACTATGGAAGGGAAGATACTCAAGGTCCCAGTGAACTCTGAACGATTGAAGCAATATTACTCCCGTGGAGATCTAGTATGAGGACTTCTATTTTATAAAACTCTTCAAAGGATAAAAATCTTATGAAAATCATGAAAGTGTAACATGAATAACACTAATTATGAGACCATTCATAAATTGAAGAATAAGATCAGCCGCATACATCTAATTTGTAGCATAAAGAAAGATCTGCTAATATAAAATGAACTGGCAAATTTGTTCCATATGCCAAAAGGTTTTATTAAAGTATTCCAAAAATGGGGAGTGTTTGTTATCAAGATTTTTTGCAGGATCTTCTTATGCCAAATGAAGGACATGCTGTGGGATATATGCCTCCATACTCTAATGGCATGGAACTTAAAGAAAAATTTAATGTCACATTGCGGGCTCTGTTCCATGCTAAACGACTTCAGAATCGGTCTTTACAGTTATTTTGTGCTTACTTTCTTGGGAAAATATTAGAGGAAGAAGCAGACCCTTTATCAAAACGAGCCTATTATGCTCAACGATTAACGACATATTACAGAATTACTTCAGTACGGGCATATTTTCTGTTCAAGCCCTTTGGACCCACCAAAATAATGAATTCGGCAAGAACATCTCTGACTACACTTCGTAATCTGTCAACAGAAGAATTCCAAGACCTTGTTACAAAATCATCTTTAATTTTCAACGGAGTTGAAAATTGGGAGGGAGGTGATGTCGTATCTGATCACGTGACTTCATTGATTAATGTCACTGATGTCATAAATGAATGACATAGCATACATAGGTAATATTGCATACATTATAGATATATCATATATTTTTAATATAGCATAAATGGCATATATGTATTATTTTTGTTCTATGTAAGATATTTATGATTTATCATTGTTATATTTGCAATTGTTATAAATAAAGCTCTGGATTTATTCCAGACAAGGCATGTTCATAAGTTTTCTTCAAGCCTTTATTTTATTAATATTTTTATTTTTGATTGTTAAGTTATCTCTTTACTTGTGATGAATACCTGAGAATCTGAAGTACTGGAATTGGTATTACACATTTGATTGAGATTTTTACAAGTTGTATTTAAAGTATTGATAAATAAACCTTCTGCTACCACAAAATAATAATTGTTAACGATTGCTAACATCAAAGAACTGACCCAACAGTATTAAATAACAAAAAAAGGCTTGGTATTTAATAAAATTATTAACAAAAATGGCTTAATATTTAATAAAATTATTAATAAAAGAAAGAACAAAAAAAACTTAGTATTTAATAAAAAATACTTAATATTTAATTAAAAATACTTAATATTAATTAAAATACTTAATATTTGATTAAAAATACTTAATATTTGATTAAAAATACTTAATATTTGATTAAAAATACTTAATATTTGATTAAAAATACTTAATATTTGATTAAAAATACTTAATATTTGATTAAAAATACTTAATATTTAATTAAAAATACTTAATATTTAATAAAAAATACTTAATATTTAATAAAAAATACTTAATAATACTTAATATTTAATAAAAAATGTATCAAATTACTAAGAATTCAGTATTTAACAAAAAGTGGCTAAGCTTAGTATTTAACAAAATGGCTTTTTATTCAATAAAAAAGGCTTAGCACTTAAAAAAAAATTTTTAATTATAAATTTAAATTTATTAATATACAGTATTTTTAATTATTGGGCTATGAATATCTAATATAACAATATTTACAAATCATTAAATATAAAAAAAATTATAAAATATTACTAAAAGTGCCAAAAAATAAATTTTTTTAAAGATAAACAGTAAAAGAAAAAAATTTTATTCTTAAAAAAATAACAAAATTCATAAATATTTATTGTATATTCAAATGGGATTTGGGATAGGATTTGGGATTTGGGATGGGGTTGGAAATGGGATTTGGGATTGGAATGGGAATGGGATTTGGGATTGGGATGGGATGGGATTGGGATGGGATGGGACTCCCATCCCATTTAAATGGGCGGCAAGTATAGCCGAGATATTTCCATGATTCCGAAACTTACCAAATAAATCGATTATTTATTTTATCCATTTATCATCAAATTAGGAAAAATTTACATTTTCTTTCATTTCTTTGAAAGTCAAAAGTCGGTTATAATGTACGATAATAAATTTTTACCACAATTATCCCATAATTTACTCGAAATTTTAGAAGATAATGTATTTTATGATATAACTATTGAAGTTGGTAACGATCCTTACGTAAAAATTTTTCGTGCACATATGGTTATTTTAAACTATCGTTCCTCTTATCTGCGAAGAATTTTATCAACTACAAATGATGAAACCTTAGCACATATTAAGCTACCAAATATTTCACCTTATATTTTTCAAATGGTCTTAAGGTGAGAGAATTAAAATAATATACAATAATGATCTTATCTGAAAAAAATTTAAATTTTTTACGAAAATATTTAAATGTTCTCTTTTATTTAGGTATATTTACGGAGAAAGACTTTCTTTAGAGGAATATGATACTTCGGATATTATTAAAATTTTGGTTGCCTCTAGTGAACTCAGTCTTCATGAATTAATCATTCATTTGCAATTATTTTTAATTGAAAATAAGAAAAATTGGATGGAACAAAATTTTAACTTGATATATCAAACAAGTTTTGAGAACGATTCTTTCTTGAAGTTACAAAATTTTTGTTCGGAATTAATGTTTAAAAAATCAGAAAAAATTTTTAATTCAATCGATTTTACTTCATTTTCGGAAAAATGTTTGATTTCTCTTATTCAACATGACCACTTTCAAATGAATGAAATTCAAGTTTGGGAACATGTGCTTAAATGGGGTATTGCTCAAAATCCTGAACTTCCTTCAGATCCCTCTAGTTATTCAAAAGATGATTTTAATGTTTTAAAGAATAATTTACGGCAATTTATTCCTTTAATTAAATTCCATAATTTAACTCCTAATGAGTTTGTGGATAAAGTATATCCATATAAAAAAATCATACACAAGGAGTTACGTGAAAAATTAATTAAAGATTTCATAATTCAGCCAAATAATAATCTAGAACTAAATATAACTAACATACAAAAAAATCTTTCAAATGAAAAAGATTTTAATATAATGATTAATGAAATAAATGACTTTATTTATAAATTAGTAAATGAGGCGCTTGAATTTAAATCATTAAAACGGGAAGTTATTGAATATATTAATGCCCTATAAAAAATAAATGTCCGGAAAATGTTATCAAAAATGTCTGGAAAATGTCCGGAATAAATCTGATGTGTCTGGAAAATGTCCACTTTTTTGGTACATGTTTGACACACTTCTGATACTTAAAATTTTGACATGTCCTAACTTTGTCCAGAATTCGTCCAGTATTTGTTCAGTATAAAATTTTGGACAAATTCTGAACAGTTAAACCTGGACAAATTCTGGACAGTTAAACCTGGACAAATTCTGGACATAGTAAAAAAACCAGATAGACAAATTCCGACATGAAAAAGTTCAGGACAAATTCTGGATACTATTTCCAAAAAAGGATAAATTAATTTTGTAAAAAAATGCAAAAAGCAAAAAACTGACATTCAAAACCTTTTCTGTCGTACTAATTAAAATTGCAGAGCAGGCAAAAATACTATATATCTATGATATAAAAATTTTGGGTTAAAGAATAATAATGATCATCTATCCATTGATCATCTTTTGTGACAAATTTTACGAAAATACATTTCCGGACAATTTCTGGACAATTTCCTAATATCCCGAAAATGCAGTGTTTTCGGAACAGTTTCCGGATACACAGTGTCCAGAATTTCTGGACAATATTTTAGATAATTTTTCTGGACATTTTCCGAACATTTTCCAGACACTTATTTTTTATAGGGATGATCATAATATTAACATACAAGAAATTTATGATTGGTTATTAAATAATCAAGTTAGTACAAATTCTATTTTTTTACTTGGAATTTTTAATTTTTATGGAATTATAACAAGTTTAAATAGAGAGAAAGCATTTAATATGTTTATTAATTCATCGGAAAAGGATCATACATTAGCACAATATTTTGTTGGTAATTGTTACGATTATGGGCTTGGAACTATAAAAAATGAAAAATTGTCTTTTGAATATTATGAAAAAGCAGCTAATAAAAATTATGCAGCGGCACAATTTGGAATTGGTTGTAGCTATAAAAATGGAATAGGAACTGAAAAAGATTTTAAGAAGGCTTTTTATTGGTGTGAAAAAGCTGCAAATAATGGAAACATATTAGCATTATTTAGACTTGGTAGTTGTTATATAGATGGAATTGGTACTGAAAAAAATTATAGTAAAGCTTTTGAATTGTTTAATCAATTAGTCGAAGAGGGATATTCAGGTGGAATTGCAAAGTTAGGAAGTTGTTATATTTGTGGTATTGGAACTAAAATTGATAAGCAAAAAGCATTTGAGTTATATCAAAATGCTGCAAATTTAGGAGATGAACTAGCACAAAATAATCTTGCTTTAATGTATGAAAAGGGAGACGGAATCACAAAAGATGTAGATAAAGCGATTTATTGGTATAATAAATCTGCAAATCAAGGATATGAAAAAGCAAAAAATAATTTAGAAAGACTTCAAACCAATAATTTGTAATAAATTACTTAATGCAAATTGTTAAACTGTAAAATTATTAATTATGGTTATACGTCATTTAGTTGAAAATTTTACAAATTAAATAATTTTTTTATAATTGTTCTTATATTGTTTCTTTTATAACTAAGTATATTGTGATTCTACTTAAATTGTCTTTATTAAAGTGGTTTTCAGCATAAATTAATTAACAAGATTTCAAATAAAGAATAAAAATTAGTCAATTATAAAATTTACATTATCAGAAATTGTAGTATTGTGATTTTAGTTTATATGGCAATTATTACTCTAATAGTCATGTATTATCATATATTTTTTATCCGAAAATGACGAATTTTGTATTAAAGCTTACGAATCAGTTCACCTGGAGAATGGTCAAATTTTGAGAACAAGCAAAGAATTCCAAGGTAAAATAAAATAATCCCATTACATAATTAACTCAAGTAGCAATTACTAAATTGACATAAAACACTTAGCATCGCATTGATTCTAAAAATAGTAAAATAAGTTAAAGAATGTTTCATTTTATCGACTTAACAGTAATGTAAAACTTTGAAGTATTAAACCTTCATGATCAATTATTTTATTGCCCATATTTAAAAGTACATGATTACAATTGAAAATTGCTAGTAGAATTATTATCGTTACTACTATGTGACTTAACGCACTCAACTTAAAAGTTGAAAGTTAAAAACTGCATCAGCACTGAATAATTTATGGAAACTTTCAAATTCTTGATAACTTTTGAGTTTTGGGTTGCTACTATTTATGGTATTGTCTTGTCAATATTAATCTTCTTTTAAGTGTTAATAAATTTAAGTCGTTATGTTTGGAACGTCCAATTATTTCTGCAAAATGGTATAAAGAAACAGGAAAAAAAGAATCGACTTTTTTTTATTGACATACTAGTTACTAGTATTCCTAATATAATTAATTTTTTTATTTATTATAATTAGCCGATGAATTAATATAATAAAAATTTCTTAAAGCTTTTTTTTCGTTCATGAAAACAAAAATCAACCTAATCATCAAAATTTTTCATATAATCACTCACAATTCCGTCAAAATAAAATATGAAATTTAGCAATAATATAGCAAAAGTTACAACTGAAATATCAAAAGCGAAACTATATGACAATACAATCAAATGAAAGTTATACTAAATCAATTTTTCAAAAAGAGTGATTATATTAATTATAGAAACAGAGAAAAGAAAAGTAGCTTTTTCAAGATAGAATATTAAAATTTCCATGTCATTTTTAGATCACATTCTCAGCATATTTCTTTAAATTCTGCACCAATATGTTTCCAACTGTATGATTATTCTTGATTACTGTTGTAACCACTAAACAGTTCTGAAATTTCTTTATTTTGAAACCCAATTTTATCCGTATTTTGTGGGTGTCCATTCCAATATGACTGATTATCATTGTCATTAATTCTAATTAAAATGTCTTATTTTCCATTTCACATAACTTATAATCATCACATTTGTTTATGCGTTGTTTATAGAAGTTGAGTTGCAGTTTCAGATAGATAATTATAGTTAAAGATGATTAGTACAGGACAAATTGTCTAGTTTTTATCCTGTGATTATCCTAAATAAACAAATAAAAATTAAAAAAAGGAATATCAAAAAAGGAATATCTGATAAATTTTAAATTCAAAATTCTTACTCTGTTCCATTTCTTTTAAAATTAAAATTCGGTTATAGTATAGTGTATGATAATAAATATTAACAAAGTTAAAAAATTTTCGTGCCCATATTATCGATTTATCGTTTCCTTTCCTTATTTGTAAAGAACTTTATCAGCTGTCATAAAAATAAAATTTTTTTGTTTAACAAAAATGTTTGTAAATAAAAATAAATATTTACAGTTCATGTGCCAAATCCTAACTATGTTATATATAAAATAGGTTTTTAACTTGAAATTATAAATTTTTATGTAGAGTTAATGTCTAAAGAACCTGAAAAATTTTAATACAATCAGTTTTAATTATTTTCCGACACTTTTGATTTCTCTTATTCAACATGTTAATTTTCAAATTATTTAAAAGAAGGTTTAAATTAATACTTTAAAATTACCTTACAGCATTTTATTACATTGAGTTATATTAAATCTATTTGATTCTCAAGAATCTTTGAATAAAAATATCCATATGCTAAAAGGTTTTCATGAAAATTTATTTAGATGAATCCGGAACTAAAGACAATATCTAAAAAATTAAAAGTAGAGTGTAAATATAGATAGGATCCTCGTGATGAAATTTCATCTCGTAAATTCCATAAGATCAATCTTCTACTATGTCGCAGTACAAATTCGTTAGACTGAGCATTATTTTCTATATTGGTCGGTTATTATTATGTTAATTGTAAAGAAATCCGTGCGATTCCGTTAAAAAAGATCTATCAGCATTTGCAAAGATCATGTAAAGAGCAAGTATACATTTACAGTGGCAATAACAAGGTGGAAGAATGTATTGTCTTTGGAATCCAAATTAATGGAGGTGGAAAAAACTAGAAACTTGATTTTGGATTTGATTCATATTAACATGAGTATTAATATTTACTTTAGATTTCTCAAGAAAAATAATAATGATAAATAAAAAGCCGTTAGCAAAAACTTACTACGCAAGTTAATCTGCGATCTTATAATTTGCCTACACTTTGTGTTAAACAACTACGCCAACTAATTATAGCTTTACAATTTACATAGGTATTAGGTATTTTTTATTATCATGTTAAATAAGAGAATAAAAAATTTTCCTGAAAATGAAATAAAATCGATTGAATTGAAAATTTTTCCGGCACAGTTCAATATGTACAAAAATTTTTATAATTTAAGAATGAATTATTCTCAAACTTCATTGCCTGATATACGAAGTTTAGAATTTTACTCTATCCAAATTTTTTTTATTTTCAATGTAAGTGAGTGATTAATTCTTTGAGACTAAAACCACTGACGACAATCTAATATCACCTTCCTTCAAATGAGATTTCCTACATAGATATGTACAAAGTAATAATATTTGAATATTTCCGTAGGTACTAACTCATTTTAAAAAAAGTTGGTATAATTTTTTTTTTTTTCCAATTCTTTTATCAAAATTTCAGGCAACAAAATTTATCATTTTTAATTAACATTAGTTGATAAAATTTTACGCAACTAACCGAAAATGGTGGACACAATTTTTCCTCTTCCATGTGACTTATGTAACGCAATTAGTTTATATATTCATCGGTTATTCTTCACGGTAAAACTATTTTCTCCTCCCTCTTTTTACCGTCTTAAATTCATTAACAGTTAATTAAATATTTTTGGAAAGCTTGATGAGTGTAGAATATTGTTGTAAAATTGTAACTAATATTTATTTACAATAACCGCATATTTTTTAAAGATTTAGTAATATTAATTTGAACATTTTAGTTAAATGAAGCAAGGGTTGAGAATCTAAAAGAGAGTTTATTTAACGAGTATATATCGTTTATTTATGTGGGAAGTATAGACGGTTATTAAAAGAAATTTCTGAGTTGCATTTGATTTTATCTTTGGTTTAATTTCAGTACTTTGGCCAAATGTAATAGGTTTAGGTAACTTAAACAAAGTTGTTTATAAATAAGCATGGAATAATTCAAGTATTTATTTTTATCCAGTCAGCTTTAATATCTGCAATAAATATAATATTTTTGATGGAAATTACTGTGTTGTACGCCGTAATTTTTGTATTTGAGATAAATGAAACAAGCTTTTCGAGATTGAATAAGTTATTCAGCAGGCGTGGAATTATTAATGGTATTGATTTTTTATCAGGTTAGCTTTAATATTATTTATGGAGTAATTAGCACTAAGTAGTTTATTTAACTTTATTAAACTTTAAAAAATCAATAATACTTATTATTTATTTTATTTATTTTAAGTGTATTTATTGTACAATTAACAAAATAATTTATATTAAAGGAAATCAGTTTTTTTCGACTTTTTTTTTCCTAAAGTAAACAATTTTATTTTAAATTTAAACAAAAATTGACGCAACAAAATCACGTGGGTGAATTTTTGTGCAGTCAAGTGTTTAGATCGGGTTTCGGTATTTCTCGGGCCGAAATTATTTCCGAAACTTGCCAAATAAGTTGATTTATTTATCCATTCATCGAGTTTACATTTCTTTCATTTTTGAAAGTCAAAAGTCGGTTATAATGTACGATAATAAATTTTTACCAAAACTATCTCAAAATTTACTTGAAATTTTAGAAGATAATGAGTTTTACGATATAACTATTGAAGTTGGTAAAGACCCTTACGTAAAAATTTTTCGTGCTCATATGGTTATTTTAAATTATCGTTCCCCTTATTTGCGAAGAATTTTATCAACTGACGTTAATAAAAATAAAAATGATGGAATTTTGACAAATATTAAATTACCAAACATTTCACCTGAAATTTTTCAAAAGGTTTTAAGGTAGGAGAATTATTTTAATGATTTCTTTTTTAAAAAAAAATTAATTTTTATGAAATATTTTAATGTTTTATTTCTTTGTAGATATATCTATGGAGGAAGACTTTCTTTAGAGGAATATGATACTTCGGATATTATCAAAATTTTGGTTGCTTCCATTGAACTTAATCTTCAAGAATTAATCAATCATTTACAATTATTTTTAATTGAAAATAAGAGAAATTGGATGGAACAAAATTTTAACTTGATATACCAAACAAGTTTTGAGAACGATTCTTTCTTAAAATTACAACATTTTTGTTCGGAATTAATGTTTAAAGAACCAGAAAAAATTTTTAATTCAATCGATTTTACTTCGCTTTCAGAAAAATGTTTGATTTCTCTTATTCGACATGACAACTTTCAAATGAAGGAAATTCAAGTTTGGGAACATGTGCTTAAATGGGGTATTGCTCAAAATCCTGAACTTCCTTCAGATCCCTCTAGTTATTCAAAAGATGATTTTAGTGTTTTAAAAAATACTTTACTGCAATTCATTCCTTTAATTAAATTCCATAATTTAACTCCTAATGAGTTCGTGGATAAAGTATATCCATATAAAAAAAATCATACACAAAGAGTTACGTGAAAAATTAATTAAAGATTTTATAATTCAGCCAAATAAAAATCTAGAACTAAAAAAAGACTTTAATATAATGGTTAATGAAATAAATGATTTTATTTATAAATTAGTAAATGAGGCGCTTGAATCTAAATCATTAAAACAGGAAGTTATTGAATATTTTAATGATCATAATATTAATGCACGAGAAATTTATGATTGGTTATTGAATTATCAAGTTAGCACAAATTCTATTTTTTTACTTGGATATTATAATTTTTATGGAATTATAACAAGTTTAAATAGGGAGAAAGCATTTAATATGTTTATTAATGCATCAGAAAAAAATCATACATTAGCACAATATTTTGTTGGTAATTGTTATAATTATGGGTTTGGAACTATAAAAAATGAAAAATTGTCTTTTGAATATTATGAAAAAGCAGCTAATAATAATTATGCAGAGGCACAATTTGTAATTGGTAATGGGTATAGAAATGGAGTAGGGATTGAAAAAAATTTTAAAAAGGCTTTTTATTGGTATGAAAAAGCTGCACATAATGGAAATTTAAAAGCTACACATAATCTTGGTAATTGTTATATATATGGAATTGGTGTTGAAAAAGATCGTAATAAAGCTTTTGAATTATTTAAGCAATCAGCTGAAGGAGGAGATCCAGTTGGAATAAGAATGCTAGGATATTGTTATAATAATGGTATTGGAACCAAAATTGACAATCGAAAAGCATTTGAGTTATATTACAAAGTTGCAAATTTAGGAGATGAAATAGCGCAATATAGACTTGCCATAATGCATGAAGAAGGAAATGGAATTATAAAAGATAAAAATAAAGCAATATATTGGTATAGTAAATCTGCAAATCAAGGACATGAAAAAGCAAGAAATAATTTAGAAAGACTTCAATACAATAATTTGTGGTAAGATTTGTTTATACGAATTGTAAAACTGTGAAACAATTATTAACTCAATAATTCGAGTATTTCGTATAATTTATATTTGATTTTGATTATATTTTTCATTTAATTTGATGTATTATTTTTATTTAAACTGACTTTTTCGTAAATAAAATCACTATATTACATTATTGACTCGAATAGCAATTAACCAAATAAAAAACTAAACTTTTTTTAAGCAGAGAAGTAAACACTAATTCATTATTATTATTAATTTCCATTTAATCTTCCTTCTAAATAAAAACTAGTATGGCTCTATTTTATACTGAAGGATATTATAAAATCATATGCGCCGATTTGAGGAATTTGCCGATCATCAATTATGTGGCGCAGTACCGATTAAAATCGATCAAAACCGTCCCTACATAAGAAAAAATAAGCCAAAAAATACTTAAAAAAACTTTTAAGACCTTTTCCAAAAAAAATTTACCTCTTTAACCTGAAACCAGTAGAAGAAATTTCTAAAAAAAGGAATAAAAATATTATAAAATTAGTTTATTTAAAAAAAAAGTAAGAATAAGCACCAGAATAATGATTTAACGAAAAAAAATTGATTGAAAAATAATTAATAACGAATATCAAATAGATTTTAACTAAATAAACTAATCAATATATAATTTAAATTCACTAAAACATCGTTATTAATCTTAGAATTATTTATTTATTGAAAGATTATTTTTGAATAATTTTGCTGCCTAAATAAATTTTTTTTATAAACTATTGAAAAAAAAATAAAAAAATAGCTCCAAGTTATATTTAATGTAAAATAACTACTAATATACTTGCCAAAATTCTCAACTTACATAATGTAAAAACTGGTGGAAAAGTTTGATGGGGAAGTTGATGGGGAGTTTAATATGGAGTTTACGAAAGAAAAAAATTTTTTAACGCTACTTTTGTTGAAGTAATTTCTCGATATTTGTGTCATATGATCATGTAGCACAAGAGTGATCCTTTTTGTGAAACTTATTTAACTTAATTTTTATCTAATTATCATCAAATTCCTTAATTTAGGCTAATTTTGTTAATTCCGAAAATCGGCGGATATGTGCACAATTTTTATTATATATTTTTTTTCAGTATAATTTCACATGAAAAATGTATCTTGTAAGATATAGAATCGTGCGTTTTTCAATATCCTTCAGCATAAAAAAGTATCAAACATATCTCTCAGTATAAAAACTTATCTTAATAAAAAATACATATCCAACTTTTTTATAGCAGTCACTACAGTATGATATTATTGCTTTATCTAACATTATAAACCATTGTAAATTTTCTATAAATAAACATTATTTTTACGGTAAAATTAATAGATCAATCAGTAAAACTGATTTTTTCAAATAATTAAATTTAGTGAATTTAGTGAATATGTGCAATGTTACAAATTAAGTAAATAATGATAAAATTAAAAATACGCTTTATTTCTTAAATTTCATATTTGGTGCAACAGTTTGAGAACTTTTCATTTTAACATTCAAGGTCGTTTATTCTTTTATACTCATTTGTATTATCACTATAGTCATAATTATAATAACTACATTTACTTTAAAAGTCTCAATGTACCAACATTGTGATTACAGGGAGATACCATTATATATATCAAAAATAGAATATGCTAAACTTTTTTTTACCGTTATTACTTTTATTTTTTTTTTTTTGATGAGATAAAGCAAATAAGCTTATTAAATATCCAACATATAAAAAATTCTTGATTTTTGTATGTAAATTGCGGTAAAAAATTTTTTGCATAATGACAAATATAATAAGTAATGACCCATTGATAATGAAGAACCCAAACAAGGTGTTCCTGCTGAAATGAAAATAGATTTATTTAGAAAGAATTGGAAAAATGTTGAAAAGTTCTTCCAATAACGTGCATACTCAAACTATTAAAGCTACTACTATCCCTTAAAGGTAAACAAAATTGCAGGCAAATTTACCTGCAATTTCAGTATTGTTTAACCGTATATATATGTAAAATTGTATTAATAAACCTATGATTTTTTTTATTTTTTACATAGAAAACAGTATGAAATTTATCTTAAATATATTACTTTCTCTTATAAAAATACTTTTTGCATACTTGTCATAAACGTATATTTTTGGTACCAGTAAAAATAGATAAAATTTATGTGATTTTTTTGATTCAATTGCAACGTGTTTCTTATGTAATTATACCAGAATCTTAGTATTTTTGTAGTAAGTGTATTTTGACCTGCTCTACAACTTTACGTATTAATGAAAAGAGGGTTTAGAAGGCCGTTTTTGACTTTACTTATAGGCATGCAATTTCCGATGCCATATTTTTATAAAAAAAATTGCAGGCAAATTTACCTGCAATTTCAGTATTGTTTAACCGTGTATGTATGTAAAATTGTATTAATAAACCTATGATTTTTTTTATTTTTTACATAAAAAACAGTATGAAATTTATCTTAAATATATTACTTTCTCTTATAAAAATACTTTTTGCATACTTGTCTTAAATGTATATTTTTGATACCAGTAAAATTTGAGTTTTTTTTTTAATTCAATTGCAACGTGTTTCTTATGTAATTATACCAGAATCTTAGTATTTTTATAGTAAGTGTATTTTGACCTGCTCTACAACTTTACTTATTAATAAAAAGAAGGTTTAGAAGGCCGTTTTTGACTTTACTTATAGGCAAGTAATTTCTGATGCCATATTTTTATAAAAAAAATTGCAGGCAAATTTACCTGCAATTTCAATATTGTTTAACTCGATATATATGCGAAATTGTAATAATAAGCCTATAATTTTTTTTATTTTTTATATAGGAAACAGTATGAAATTTATTTTAAATATATTCCCTTTCTTATAAAATTACTTTTTGCATTGCTGTCTTAAATGTATATTTTGATATCAGTAAAATTTGAGTTTTTTTTTTAATTCAATCGCAATGTGTTCCTTATGTATTTATACCAGAATCTCAGTATTTTTGTGGTAAATGTATTTTGACCTGCTCTACAACTTTACTTATTAATAAAAAGAAGGTTTAAAAGGCCATTTTTGACTTTGACTTTACTTATAAGTAAATATTTTCTGATGCTATAAAAAAAATTGCAGGTAAATTTACCTGCAATTTCAATATTGTTTAACTCGATATATATGCAAAATTGTATTAATAAACCTATGGTTTTTTTTATTTTTTATATAGGAAACAGTATGAAATTTATTTTAAATGTATTCCTTTCTTATAAAATTACTTTTTGCATTGCTGTCTTAGATGTATATTTTTGATATTAGTAAAATTTGAGTTTTTTTTTTAATTCAATCACAATGTGTTTCTTATGTATTTATACCAGAATCTCAGTATTTTTGTAGTAAATGTATTTTGACCTGCTCTACAACGTTACTTATTAATAAAAAGAAGGTTTAGAAGGCCATTTTTGACTTTACATATAAGTAAATATTTTCTGATGCTATAAAAAAAATTGCAGGCAAATTTACCTGCAATTTCAATATTGTTTAACTCTATATATATGCAAAATTGTATTAATAAACCTATGGTTTTTTTTATTTTTTATATAGGAAACAGTATGAAATTTATTTTAAATATATTCCCTTTATTATAAAATTGCTTTTTGCATTGCTGCCTTAAATGTATATTTTTGATATTAGTAAAATTTGTTTTTTTTTAATTCAATTGCAATATGTTTTTTATGTATTTATACCAGAATCTCAATATTTTTGTAGTAAGTGTATTTTGACCTGCTCTACAACTTTACTTATTAATAAAAAGAGAGTTTAGAAGGCTATTTTTGACTTTACATATAGGTAAATGTTTGCCAATGATATATTTTTATATAAAAATTGCAAGCAAATTTATCTACCTTATTTACGAAAAATTTTATTAATAAACTTATGTTTTTTTATTTTTACATAAAAAATGGTATTGAATTTATTACAAATATTTTTTATAAAAATTATCTTTTCAATAATTGTCTTAGATGTATATTTTTAATATCAAATTTTGTGATTTTTAAATTCAATTGTAATAATTGTAATGCATTTTTTATTTAATTATACTAGTATCAATATTATTCACAGTAAGTGTAATTTATAACTTTACCTAATAAATGAAAGAGAGTTTAGATAGTTGATTTTAATTCCATTTGTAAGCAAATAATGTCAATGCTATGTGTTTTATTTGTACTGTTCAACTTCAGTTATAATTAAATATTGAAAAATTTACTAATAAACTTATATAATTATACATATAAGAGTATAAATTTTATTATTTTATATGGATTCATTAATTAAAATATCTGGATCGGCCCAATTCACCAAATTAGATCTTAATTTGTAATCCAGACCGGATATTTGAAATTTTAATCCAGACTGAACTAATCCGAATTTTTAATCCAGATTTTCAGATTAGGACAAAACCAGTTAGGGCTTTGGAAATTAATATGATTTATCAAAATAAATGATTTTTTTAGTTTGTATGATAAACTAAAACAGGTTAATGGGCTAATATGTATATCACAAGAAATAATCTTTTTTAGCTTATCATTATACACAAACAGTTTATCAATAAGAAGATTAGCAAATTTAGTAAATTTAACCGAAATCTGCATATTTTAGTTTATTTAGCGGAAATAAATAATCCCTTTTGGCTTATCAATCAAATAAATTCGTTTTTGGTTTATCTAATTTTAAATATTTTTTTTTTTTTTTTTTTTTTTAAAAAAATGGCAAGGAATCGCTACATACCCAATTTTTTTTTTAAACAGATGCTACATACCCATTTTTTTTTAAACCGATGCTACATACCCTTTTTTTAAACAGCAAGAAATCACTATATACCTAATTTTTTTTTTTAAACGGCAAGAAATTGTTACATATCTAAATTTTTTTTTAAATGGCAAGGAATCGCTACATGCCCTTTTTTTAATTTTATTATTTCTTAATTATTTACTATTTTAAATAAATGAACTAATAAGATGGATATAAATGATATAATTGAAGAAGAGTTTGATGAAACCCCTGATAATGATGATTATTATCTTTCACTTTTTAGAAACCCTCTCAATGTTTTTTCAAATGACGAAATTGTTGAATTGTCTTTAAGTCAAGGTGATGTTAATTTTGAATTATTAACAGAAGAAATTTTTGAAAGTCATAAAAGTTCTGAGTCTGAAAGTACTATAAGCTCTAGCAGTTCTGAAAGTAGCTCTGAAAGTGATTCGAATGATAGTGAAGAAGAATTTCAAAATAATAAAACAGGAGAAATAGAAAGAGGAAAGGACAGAAGTCAAAATAGAGGTAGAGGTAGGGCTACTAGAGGAAGGGGTAGGGGTAGGGGAAGGGAAAGGGGAGATAGTATAGATAGAGAAAATGAAGGATCAAGTAAAAGTGGAAGCGGAGTAAAAGTAAGAGGAGGAAGGGGAAAGGAAAAGGGAAAAGGAAAAGAGAGAGAAAAGAAAGAGGAAGAGAGAGAAAAAGAGGAAGAAGGAGAAAAAGAGGAAGAAGAAGAAAAAGAGGAAGAGAAAGTGGGAGGGAGAGGAAGAGGAAGAGGAAGAGGAAGAGGAAGAGGAAGGGGGAAGGAGAGAGGGAGAGAAAGAGGAAGGGGAAGGGGGAGAGGAGGAGGAAATAAAAAACAAGAACAAGAAGAACAAGAAGAAGAGCAAGAGAAAGAACAAGAGAACAAAGAAAATGATTTACCAAAACCACCACAATTTAATATATTTAAACACCTAAATCCTTTACATAAAGCTCATCTTAACCTTCCTTCAACAATGCAAGAACTTAGTTATTGTGACCCATATTCAATATTTTCATTATTTTTTTCCATTGAAATTTTAAATATTATAGTTGAAATACAAATGAGTATGCAAAATCTAAATTTGCAGAAAAAAAAAGATCATGGGACGATTTAACTCTTTCTGAGCTTAAAATTTTTCTAGCAATTATAATATATATGGGTCTTTTTAAAATGCCTTCAATGAAGGATTACTGGAATAATAAACAACAATTCCCGATACACAACATAACAAGATATATGACATGTTTACGTTTTGAACAAATTAAAAGATTTCTACACATCTCTTCTATAAATTCTCAATCACAATCCAATGTATCTGCTTCATTATTTCCAAAATTAGAGCCATTAGCCTCATATATACAAAACGCTTCAAAAAAATATTATATACCATCTTCTAATGTATCTGTCGACGAGATGATAGTAAGATTTTTGGGACGTAGTTATCATACCTTTCGTATAAAAAATAAACCCAATCCTGAGGGATTTAAAATCCTATCATTATGTGATGCAGGATATACTTATGCATTCATATTTTTATCTCGAAAATTTGACAATCCTGAAGTTCAATCAATTCCTAATCTCAATAAGACAAGCTGTGAAGTTTATCACTTGGTGAAGCAACTTCCTCCTAAGAAATCTTTTAATATTTACATGGATAACTTTTTTTCCAACATTAATCTGTTCAGCTTTTTAAGAAGTAAAAACTTTGGTGCTTGTGGTACTGCCCGAGTAAATTCTTCAAAATATCCAAAAATTTTAAAAATAAATAATAAATTAGATTGAGATACGCTATCTGGTGTTGTAGTAGATGATGTTTTAGCTGTTTTGTGGATCAACAACGGCCCAGTAACAATGTTATCAACATTGCATGAGATCAATAATGGGTTAAAAAATAGAATAAATCGTGAAAGACGTTGTCCACGAATAAATAAAACAAATTCCAGTACAATAAAAAAAGTTTTTGGTGATCAGCCAAAAAAGATTTTACCAATTCCGAAAATTATAGATGATTACAACCATTATATGGGTGGGGTGGATATAGCCGATCAATTAAGATCTAACTATATCATGCAATTCCCTGTTAGACGAACATGGTATCCACTATTTTTTTGGATATTAGACACCTCAATTGTAAATAGTTATCTAATTTATAAAATAAAGCATGAAAAAAAAGTAAGTCATAAGGAATTTAGAATAAAAATTTTATGGAGTTTAATTAAAACTGCACTTGAGCCACAACCAACAAAAGAAACACGTGGCTCAAAAGGAAAGCAAAAAACTCTTATTAAAAAACAAAGTTATGTAACTAAAAATTTTAATTTACCACCAGGAAGATTAATTGAAGCGAAACATCTTCCAATATACAACAAAAGACATCTATCATGTGAATATTGCAAGATTATAAATAAATTACAATCACAGTCAGCAAAAAAGAGCCCTTATCAATCACATTATAGCTGTAGTTTTTGCAAAGTACGATTATGTATTAATCATAATAGAAATTGTTTCCTATTATTTCATACTGTAAAAGATATTGAATTAGAAAACATGATAAATGTAGCTTAATATTTTTTTATTTAAATAAATAAACATTATTAAATTTTTTTTTTCGATTTTAAAAATATAATAATATTAAAATCATTTTTTTATTAATTAGAAAAGCTTAAATCAACTGGATAATTTGTATATTGTCAAATTAATGAGTTTTTTTATTAAAAAAACATTAAATAAATATTTTTATAAAGTTGTATTAAAAAACATTTATTAAAATGAATTAAGAAAACTATTATTAAAATGAATTAAAAAAAATTTAATAAAATGAATTAAAAAAAAAATTATTAAAATGAATGAATTTAAAAACATTAAATAAGCGTTTTTTTACTAACATGAATTAAAAATGCTTTTTTTGTAAAAAAGATTAGCTTTAACATTTTTTATTAAATAATCAAAAAGCTTTGCAAAATGACTTTTATTAAAAAATGTACCAAAATCTTTTTTGATGGAAATTTTAATAAAAAAAATGCTTCTACAATTTTTTTATTAAAATTATTAGTTTATTTATAATAAAACTTCAGTTATCTGATTACCACTAATTTTTTCTTTCTAATTCTAAATTGTTATCCATTTGGATAATTTAAAACTTTGTTAATTTATGTAATAGTTAATTGAATAATGGTGTACTGAAAAATAATCAGCCGAAACGTGATCCGGACCTGGCTCAGGCATAGATCGTCATGGAATTCCAGGGGATTTACTGCGATTAAACCGGGTCCGGATGATCGGCAACCAGGAATGTGGCTCCATTTTTCGGCTAACTACACCATTATGTTAATAGAGCCAAAAGAATATTCTTTTCGTTATGTTTAAAAACAATTATTTTTAAAATATTACATAAAAATAACTGAAAGTTTAATTGAAATTCATTTCTCATATTTGAAATTTTAATATTTATACAAAACTGCTTTATAACTTTATTTAGTGAATAAAAAAGGTTTAGATATTCACAAAAAAATTGCCGGCAAATTTACCTGCAATTTTAATATTGTTTAATTTTATAAATATGTAAAATTTTATTAATAAACTTATTTTTTTTTATTTGTAGATAGAAATAGTAAATAATTTACTGTAAATATGTTAATTTTATAAAATTGTTTTATGATAATTATTTAAATACATATTCTTTATATTTAAAATTAAATAAATTTTATGCAATTTTCAAAATTGTAGCTTATTCCTAGTGTATTTAATCCGAAATCTTAACATTTATGCAATATGTGTAATTTAACCTACTCTACAATTTTACTTAATAAATAAAAAAAGGCTTATGTAGTCGTTTTTGACCTTATTTATAAGCAAATATTTGCTAATATATAAAAAGAATTGCAGGCAAATTTACCTGCAATTTTAATATTGTTTAATCTTATAAATATATAAAATTTCATTAATAAACTTATAATATTTTTTATTTATAGATAGGAAACAGTATATAATTTACTGTAAATATATATTTTTATTTTATAAAATTATTTTTATTATAATTATTTTAAACGTATACTCTTCATATTTTAAAATTAAATAAATTTTATACAGTTTTTAAAACTTAATTGTAGCTTATCCCTAGTGTATTTAATCTGAAATAATAATATTTATGCAATAAGTGTAATTTGACCTGCTCTACGATTTAATAAATAAATAAAAGAAAGTTTAGATAGCCAATTTTAATTTTACTTATAGGCATATTTTTGTTAATATTTCTAAAAAAATTGCGGATAAAATATGTTATTTTCCATGAAATTGATACTAATTAACCCCCTATTATTTTTTATTTTACTTACAAAATATCATAAATTTTATTGTGAAATATTTATTTTTTGAAAAAACATATTTTTATTATTCTAAAATTTCATAATATACATAAATTCTTAGATAAAAACTAGTATTAAAATTTATGTATTCGATGTATCGCTCTAAAAATTGCATATTATGTGTAACTTTATCCGTTCTACAAGTTTACTTAATATTGTAAAAAAGTCAATTTTAACTTTTATATATGATGATTTATAATTATTTAAATGCCGATCTTTGACAAATTTGATCAGAACACATGTCAATCATTAAAAATTAAATAATTAACGGATAAAAAAAATTATAATAATTAATAAATTTTGATTTTAGCTTTTAAAAAATGATAATTTTGTGCCACCTTAAATATAAGTAAGTTAATTTTTTTTTAATAATAAAAAATATTTTTCAAAATTGCAGGTAAATTTACCTGCAAAACAGTGCAAGGGATAATACCTCATTAAATTATCAGGGATATTTTGGGGCCCAATTAGAATATATTAATATGTCCCTGATGCTGATTTTGTATTTTTTGGGAGACGGAATTTTCTATGATCAACTGTAGTATTAATTTCTTATTGGTTTCTTTTAGATGATATCAATCGGTCTGTTCTGGATGTAATATTATTCTTCATAACGATCACTCATCATCAATAATATAAAACATCGACTAAGAAACCAAGATCTGCTCATAAATTAAAAATATTTAAAGCAGTGAAAAATAAAGTTGCCATATATATAATCCAAATCAGCATCCTAGGATTACAATCCAGGTTTACTAATGGATTTGTCTGCCAAAAAATGTCAGACAAAGACATCCGACTTAAATCCAGATTGAAGTATCAATTTAGATTGGCCGAATTAGTTTTAGATCAGGACACTATTTTTAATGGCCACTTTTGTATATTCAATTGAAATTAATATCAAATTTACGGCGAATAGAAGAATTACGTGTGTTTACCACCAAACAGATATATTCGATAACATTTTTAGAACTAAGATATTGAACCTTTTCTAAGGAAGAGACTTGTGAATATTTCCGACGAGAGAAGGTTCTTTTATTTTCTTTTAAATTAGAACTTTTATTTCATAGCATTTTTAGGGTTTAGGTTGTTTCCTCTCTTTATTCTACTTCGTGGCGGCATTACATAATTAGACCTCTTCCCGGATTAAATTAATATCTTTATGTTTGTTAGATTTGTTATGTTTGCACCCATGAAAATTGAATTTATGCTTTGTAAAACATAACCCTAATCGTTACTTGAAAAGATCGTAAGTAAGCTATAACAAAAAATGACACAATCAGGAAATCATAAAATCACAAAAAAATTATTAAATGGTGAATTCATAAATATGTGATAAATTATTTCACTGAATATCGCCATCCTCCATATAAACACACTTACAATTGTCACATTTCTATAATATAAGAAATGTGATTATATTGGGATTGACTGTAATTCAATTTACATAAAATTAGTTATAATATTTCTGATGATTCAGTACAAGCTGCTACAATGCTAAATTTGGTTTATAAAGGAGCTTCCTTAATCCTTATCTACTAAATCAATTTCATGCTTCCTAAATATTAAATCTACTAAACTAACTAATTCAACTATTGCCAACTTTCTATCCGCACAAATTCATTTATTATGCTTGGTGCAGAATTGAGAATTTTCTTTAGTTCAAAATCTTCAACCATCCATCAATCAGGATTAAATTTTTCAGGTTCATCCCAATATTATTTATTATGATAACCATTGTTTCAGCTGGCTGCTAAGTACATCTTGGAATTGAGCTTATGACTGAGAAATTTCGTGATACTTCTTTTACAATTGTTTCACAATATTTTAAATTATGAACGTCACTGGACGTGTTTATCATCTCGAAATATTCTATCAATTTCATTTAACATTTTCTTTTGACATTTGAATTACGTGCTAATGTATAAAATCAAATTCGAAGTCTATTATTAAATAAGAAATAAAACGTTAATTAATATTCAAATTTTATTGAATATTGGCAAAAGTGCTAAAAATATACTTACTGTATCAATACCAGCAGGAGTATGAGGGAGAATATGATAAAACCACCTGATATCTGGGTAAGACATATCATCTACAAATTTCAAGTTCAAGGTCTCATAAGTTCTTCATCATCCAACTTTATTGTAATAAATACTACGTGGCGTATTTGCAGTAAATTGTAATTATTGAAACTACGCAAGTAATGTGATGTGAATTTTTAAAATTTTCTACAGTAATACAGCTCTTTTGTTAAATGATTTTGTTATTTTCACTTGAATTGATCAACATGAATTTCTTATACAGAAGACTTCATCCCATGCTATATAAGTGGTATATATATGTGTTGTTTAACATGGTGATTTTAATATTTTAATAAGAATTATAAAAAATTATCTCGACAATATTATTATCAAAATCGAACATAATTTAACTAAAATTGATTTATACTGAAATCTACAAAACTAAGAGTATAATTTTAAAATGTGGTTAAATAATTGGACATTTATGACTATTTTTTTCAGAAACAATTATTATGAACATAAACCATCATTCTGAAATTTTAGTAAATAATATTTTTTAGCATGTTAGTTAAATGTCCAAAATATATTAGAGCTAAAAAATTTTATGATTAATTATAACTGAAAATTTGAACAAAAATTTGGACAAAATCAACAATACAAAATTTTATTTTCCGAATATAAGTAGCTTATGAA
The DNA here is from genome assembly GCA_015698045.1 of Rhizophagus clarus. Lineage (NCBI taxonomy): Eukaryota > Fungi > Glomeromycota > Glomeromycetes > Glomerales > Glomeraceae > Rhizophagus > Rhizophagus clarus. The sequence goes on from BLAL01000074.1 coordinate 421,519, forward strand.
TCAAAACTTAAGAAATGATTAACCACTGTTAATTGACTCTAGATCGATTTTCATTTTGGGAATTAATTTCAATCCTTCACTGGACGAAGATTTAATAAGAAAACTAATTTAAATTATTTTAAAAAAAAATTTTTTTATTTAATTTTTTTTATCCGGATTCCAGGTCAAACCAGATAATTTTAACCGGATAATTATCCGGATAAAAACCGCAATTATCCAGGTATCCGAAAAAAAAAATTATCTGGGTTCAACTAGTTGGACCCGGTCACGAATCCAAACACTAGTGATTATGAGACTACTATATCTATGTTAAAAGAAAATCAAAGAATAGGCTAACTTTAAAAGTTTGCCCAGATTTAGGCTGTGCGATCATCATAATTCCAGCTGAAATTGATTTAGGTGGAATTTACGAAAATGTAAGTAGCATCCCTAAACATCAATACAGCAACACTAACAATACTTACAAATTAAAGATAAAATTTACAAATAACATTTCAATGCCTATTCCTAGAAAAGAAGTATAAATATAATTTCTAAATCAAAGGGAGAAAAGAAAATATAAACCTACTCTCAATTTCAAAGTTCGAGCCGTCGTTCCACATGAAAGGAACGTGAGTAGCGTTACTAAATTATAGAAAAAACACTTTTTTTTTAAAAGTTGTGAAGCCCAAGTTGATACAGTATAATATTCTGGATTATCACCAGAAAAGAAGAGAGGAACATGAAAAATGTTGCTAAGTCAAAAGAAGAAAAAGGTAAAAAAAAAACCTACCGGAACTTTTTGTTTGAAGTCCAAATCGCTTCATAAGTTTGCGAGGAATACTCATTTTAAGAAATGATATCATAGTGAGATGATATGAACGACCGTTTAATGATGCACTTATCTACTTCATTATTTTCTATTAAAATGTATAATTTTATGAAAGAAAGATAAGTTTCCAAAATCATAAAATCCTGCAGTTATTTAGTTCAAATTTCCATTTTTTATTTTTATCTAATTAAATTTATTAACATATGATATCAATGATATTTACGGATTCATGTGAAATAACTAGATACGGTATTTGATATTGTATAAAAAAAACACCGAATGTTACACTCATCACCTGTTTTTTCACAGCCCACAATAAGCCTATCCAAGCCTTATTGCAGCATATGTGGTCACAATGAATTAAATTTCTTATAAATAAAGCCAGGCTCTTCTAAGTATTATTATAATTCCTTATCGATTAAAAAACTCATAAACTTTCTTTTACTGTAAATCTTTTATAACATTTATAACACAATTTTTCAAAATATAAAATTAAATAGTTACTTTTTTTATTACCAAACTAAATGCTAAATATGAGTAGAAAATCCCGAATGCCATAGTAGATTTACTTAGGATAACACTTCACATCTTACTCATTCAGAATTTGATCTTTGTAAACTCAAAATAAGTTTTGAATAGATTAGAATTATTATTTATATCTATATTTTTACATTATGAATTAAGAAAAAACTATAGAATTTTATGAAATCAATAGAGTAATACTTAATCTATTTGAAGTCATACTATTATAGTAAATCATAAGTCGAGAAATCTATAACTTTATTGATATAGAAGCAGCTATACAAGAAATTATATACATTATATCATGACTTAGTACATTTATCTTTTATATAGTTTTATATTTAAATTCTAACAGAGTCAGCTCTTAATTTATATTAGATAAAGCTATTGAAATATTGAACAATCACGCAAAGAAAAATTAAATCAGGTACATGAACAAGCTGGTATTACTCTTTCATTTGATGGATGGAAAAAATTTAGCTAATAATCAAAATGATGGAAGAAGAAACCGTTACTGCTCGTTCTTGAATATATGTATCGTATTAATAAATTTTGAATAATCGTGTTTAAGTGGAAGAGGTTTGATAGAGAAAGTGAAAGAAGGTTGCGTAAGAAAGTCTGGGAAGGGTTGTCAGACCACATTTTTTGTCAGAGGAGTTATATGAACTGAAATAATAAATGCATTTATTCCACCAAGTGCATGGAGAAACGAAAAAATAACCATCATTACAAAACCTGTGGAATGCAAATATAGTCCTATCAACACCTTCTCAATAACTCTTCTTGTAACTTTATGGATAGCTCTTGCTTAGTTCGCTATTGAAATTAAATGAAAACAAGTAAAATTTTCAATGCAATACCACCAACATTTACAACTAACTTGGACGAATTTATTAATGAGTGTGTTATTTCAATAAATATTATGATTTATCGCCTGTGACGAGATTCCTTAAGGAAATGACAGAAACTTTATGATTCTAAAAGAAATATATTAAAACAAGATATAAGAAATTCATTAAATATTACAAGCGAGATACAGCATTTGAATTTTTGCAAAATATTTTAAAAGTGTTTAACTTTATTGGATGATAAACCAAAAATTTTAATTGCTTATAAAGAGCGCAACGAATAAAACAAAAAAAAGCAGCATTAACCTGTGCTTTTTACTTTGGAAAATTAATTGAATCCTGTCCTATGATACAAAAATTAGCTAAGCAATATATCTCTGATCATTATTACCAAATTGCTATTCGTGTGTAAATTAATTCCCACAGAATATCTTATTATAATAGGAAGCAAAATTGTACAATAAATAGTAAAAGTCACATGTATACCACATGTATACATAAATATATATAAAGCCAACACACTAAGCCTACTATCTTTCTTTCCTCTAGACCAAAGATGGTAAGCATATGTATACAGCACAAATTTCTGGCCTCCATCACAAAATTATTCATATACAACAAAATATAAAATCACAAATCTTGAATAAAAAACATTGGACAATCATTGAATCACATGAACGTCAACGACAACGTCGTCAAAAATACGTAAGGATATTGAAATAAGTGATCTCCAAGCGGAATATATTGATTATAAGAAAGATGTTGAGAAACTGGGGAGAAACTTATTGATTAAATTAAAAAAATATAACGAGAGAATGAATATTCGTACAAATGATCAATATCGATAGAAAAATATTAGAAAAGAAATAATTGTTGGTAGCAAGAAATAATTAAACGTGATCAAACAAGAAAGCACCGGATCTCTCTGGAATCACATATGAAGAACTTAAACATTTAGAAAATGAAGTTTATTAATTTATTATCACTTCTTAAATTATGTTTTTTCTACTCTATTATTTCTAACCAATGAGGGCGTGTTAAGAAACCTGGTAAAGGTTCAAATAAAAAATTTTTCCGCTATCATTCCCTTTCTAAGTCATCTGTGACTACGCACGCATATCCTTGATCAACAAATCAAGAGTGAAAGAAGTTTACCCAATATCAAAACTCATGATTGGAACTGTGAACTTACAAATTTGCTAAAATCACTCTTTTAGAATCCTTAGAATCCTCACGCAAAATATTAATGTTTATTAATAAACCTGAATTTAATAATTCACAATATTTACAATTTAATAATGGGGCAGTTTTATTAGGCTAATTTACTTTAGAACCATTGCTAATTATTCACCATATAATTGAATCTGTCAAAATAGAAAAAAAAATAAGATCTTCGGATAGTACTTTCGGACTTAAACGCTTATGACAGACAAGGTCAATATTTCACTCCTTCAGTTACATCACATCAAACAACCTACTTTTATTGTTTATTTTATCAGCAACCTATACACAACCCATTTTAATTAGAAAATTCTGTGCCATTATTTCAGATCATGCTTCTAATGTAGCAAACAGATAGTACACCCAATACGTTTTTGGCTTTGATAATACATACAGGTCGGACTAAGAGCTTTTAAAGCCACTATGACTAACAACCTATTACCAATGCCATAGTTTCCTCTGCTCTTTGAGGATAAAACAACGAAACGAAGCGCTTGGATACATCACGTGACCAAGCGGAAAAGGTGTAGCATTGGCTAGAAAAATGATCCCCGTTCAACATTTTCATATAATTTTTATGCGATGCACAGCTCAGTCCCATTATATTAATTTTTTATCCACTGACATCATGAAATTGGATTACCAAATTTGCGAAAAAATGTTCAATCCAAAGTAACTCTATACACAACACGGGATGCAAACCAACTCTCTTGTCTTGTCAGAAAGAATTATTTTTGCTTCCTCGGAAACAAGTTTAAGTAAGCATTTAAATTAATTAATGAATGTAAAAAAAAAAATTGTTACAAATTCATATAGTCATAATTAATGACTTACACTCTGCACCATTCCAAATGCTACAAGGAATTGACCAAGGAGAATCAATCTCATACCTCTTTTGGTTAACATATTATGACCCTATGTTCGTTAAAATCAATATCAAACACATTTGCATTTTACTACCTAACCAATATTCTTCATAAAAGTAATGATATAATAGATACTATACCCTTTTCCATCTTAGTCTTAGGTTACCTAGACGATACCACATGGATTGCTCACTCTTTTGCTGACATCAACTCAATATGTTTCAAATAATCATTAACCATGATAAATGTAAAAGTTCTACCATCCAATAGGTATAAAAATTACTGTATCTAATCAGAGTTGAAGGGATTTTAGGGATTTATATCAACGCAAAAAATCAATTTGAAATTACAATCAAAGAATGAAGCAAATTGTTCACTCTATTTAATTCAATAAAATCTAAACAAATTACACGACCATGTTCATTATATCAACCCTATTTAAATATAGATTATCCTTCATGAATTTCGTTCCATAAATTACTTAATTATAATACACTACCTTCAATTGCTACTCATAATTCAATATATCTAACTAGAACTTTGTTACTAGTATTAAAATATTTTAATTTTCAAATCCATATTAATTCTAACTTAAACATCCTAGAACGATATCAATTTAAGTTACTCTAATAAATAATAATTAACGACCAAAACATATAATTAGAAAAACTTTTCTCATATAGTAATTTATGAACGGTTACCTTTTCTTCTATAAATGTCAATGAAAAAAGAATGGTTTGGCATAGCCTAGTCGGATAACATTCTCGTCTTTACTCGTTTATGAATTATTCAGAAAAACTTGAAAGGTTGAAAATTTTAAGTTGCCAATCGACTATTTTTCTTATACCTAAAGTAATAAGGGAAATTAGTTTGTATGACTTTTTTATTGAAAACGATATAAATTATTGCAGAAAGTTATTTTGTTAATAGGTTGAAGATTAAGATTAAAAAGTTTAAAAAAATTAAAAAGGTGCATTAATTGATAAATCTTACAGGTTAATATTTTAACATAGTAAATAATAATAGCTACATTAATAGTAAACCTAAATAAAGACTGATGTAACTTGCGTATTACAGTAGATCGCATAAATATTTAGATCACAAGTAACATTAGTGCATACTTTTTCATAATAAGAAAAAAATTACGCGACATCTTTTTTTAAAGAAATGTCACACAACATATAGGATTCATATGATTGACAGAATCTTTCCAAAAATAGTTTCATAATTTTCAACATATTTGTAAACAAAACAACCCTTTTTATGAATAATAATCGTGTCCATTGTTCTCTTTTAACGTTTTAAACACAAAATTTTATGAAACATTAAATTAAAACTATACATTTATCCACTTTCATTGTTCATTATCGTTATTGTTGTAAGAATTTCTATTCATCCCATTCCATTTATTTTTATAATTAATCGATATGAAATTATATAAATTTTAGCAGATTCTTATTAATGATTAGTTAAATATAATCGAACGATAAAATCTTAGCAAATAACTTCTTTTCCTTCATGTGAGATTATAAAATGCATGATCTCTGTGAGAAAGATATACACCTGGATAATTGGTACGGTAATTCCGTAATGACAATCAATAATGGCAATGATCTTTCGTGCCAACAAAATGAATTATATAAAATAAAAAAAAAGGAGAGTACAAAAGAAAAATAATTTGTCATCAAGAAATTTTCAAGTTTCATATAACCAATAATGACATGATTAACTTAAACAAGCTTCATGCTCGTAAACAAATAAATATGTTATAATATAAATAAAGCTTACGCATCACATATGCGTATTATGATACAAAAAAAGAAGACAGATTATAAAAAAAAATTTTATTTAGTAAAAATTTTATCTCTTTGTTATATCGTTGTGATAAAAATATCATGTAACAACAAAATCGGTAACATGAATGACAGCGTGCTTTTCAATATTGAGATTTCGAAATTTTCAGCCTTTGTGTAAAATAGGGGCACTTCTTGGAAAGTTAAAGAAAACTTGACGTAAATGATTTTTCTTATTTGTTAAGATAGATTTCATCGAAATTTGGTTAAATGATATGTTAATTTGGATTTCAGAAGTCACAAATTTACAACCATATCAACCGTGAAATCCAATGGGTTATACTAATTTACGCCCCAGGTTCTCATTGAATCCGACGTAGGATTAGCTCGGATTCCATGTAATGACGGCAGAAGACATGGATCCGGATGATTACAAATGATTACAAATCAAAAAATTCCAGATGTTGATCAATCGGACCCGGTTCACCAACCAGAATCAGCGGGCGAAATTAGTATAACCCATGTCAATAATTCTTTTTTTTGGTTTGAACCACCGCAACTTAAAATCTAACTAATTAAATTTACTATTGACTTTCATCAGAAATAAATATTCGTATTGGATAAGTAATGTTGGAATCAAGATTTATATAATTATTGTGAATAAGATATATTACAACATATTAGAATATGCATGAAGATATTAAACGAGCACTTTTCATGTGTGGCAAGATTTTAATATATATTAAATAATAAATTAATATACAGTATAAATCACTTGTTCATTTCAATCATAGTACAGTGTCCCCACTCCCCAGTTTATAAAGGATTTGTACAACGATATACTCAAAAGGAAAAAAATTACAGTCACATGCATTTTTAGTTCATTTTGGCTTACCCCAAATATATATTTGACGATCAAAATATTTACTGAACTTAGATGTACAAATAATTGGCTCTTTCCTATAATAACATAAGCCATTACAACTAATATGTTATTCGAAGCAAAATTTTTTTTTTATTCTAATCATACAAGGTTAAAGCCAAAAAAAAAGCATGCACTATAGCATGTCACACATTTAATATTATAGTGGTTAGCGTAATATTTATTACAATTTCACAAAAAAGAGCGTAAGGTTTCGCTTGCAAGATATAGATTGTGTTTTCATTCAACGAAATTGTCGAATAAATAAAGAATTTTCTTTTGTAAAGAAATGTCGTTATCAATAATTTAGTAATTAGGATTTAGTAGAGAAGCTGTCATATTCTGCATTTAAAAAATATGAATCAAAGAAAAATACGTAACATATTAAGATTAATTTATATTTTATGATTCGTGTGCATCGAAAAAATTCTTCAACAGGAATAGTAACATGAAATTTTAGTTTGATTCAAAGACAAAGAAGTATAAACAAGAGTTATAAAATATTCCAATCAACAATATAATGATATCAAAAGAAGCAACAATTCGAAATTTCGAATATTACAAATGATAACTTTATTCTTATCCGTTCGCAAAAAAAATTTTTTCACTTACACAAGGACAGAATTATTCAATTTGGTATATATTATATTAAAATCATCAATTTCTATAACTGTTCTGAATTTTATGCAATATCTATGTGTTACAAATGTCAATTACACAAAATAATTCGAGTGTGATGATATTATATTGCAGCTATATCAAACATAATAACAAACATAAGATAAAATTTTACTTATAAATAGAGAGTGATTAAGACATCAGGAATTTGTAAAATCCTCATCACTTTAATTAAAAATTAAAAATAATAAAATCAATAACAAATACAAAAATAACGTGGTTTTAGTAAGAAAGTATGTTAAAGCAAATTTTACTTCAAAAAAATCAGGAGTCATTAATTTCTCTTTTCAATTAATTTTTCAGAGTGAAAAATCTATTTTGGAATATATAAATAACAAGACAAGAGATAGAGTTGAAAAGTATGTGCAGTAAATTTAATAAGCATTTTTTTTTTTTTAAAAAACCTAAATATATATGCACCAAAAAGAATAATAATCTGGTGCGCCAATTGAACAGGATCCTCCTTATACTCTGGGTGGCACCGAGAAGACGTTGCTAGGAGGAGATAAATGCTTCAGGGAAACTATAATAATATCTTGACGCATTTATTGAAACTGGTAAATAATAAACTATGGTTATGGTGTAATGTATTTTTCTGTTATTTTTTGATAAAAATATATTCTGTTTATTTTATATCCAAATTTAATAAAGGTATCTATTAATTAACCGGTGGAGACACGGAATGTAAGTAAATTCAATTATAATTCTTTTGTTTAGCAAAAAAATTTTTAAAATGGCTTTGATCCATTTAATGACATACTTTTTTTCTTTATCAACGAAGGGTTCTTTGCAAGCTAAGCAAAGAAAAGACCATCTGGTTTTTACGAATTAAAGAAAGAATTCTGTGGAAGCATTTACAGTTGGATACGAAAACTGTACAGTATTTGATAAGTCACCATCCCAAGAATGGCTTAAAAAAAATATTTGGAACTCCAGAAGGAATGATTAATTAGACAAGCGGAAAATCCGAGAATGGCTTAAAAAAAAAATATTTGGAACTCCAGAAGAGATGAATAATTAGACAAGCGGAGATTGTGCTTGACTCCTTTCTCTTGAAAACGTCTTTTCCATGGAAATCTTTAAACTAATCAAATCGATCGGATTGATATATCTAATGCATTCTTTTTTTTTACATTCTTATTATATATGTATTGAAATAGATTTAGGGTTTTTATTTATTTTTTTTTTTTATGTTGTATAAATTTCATTATTTTAAGTTCCGTTTTTTGGACTTTTAAATTCATATATTTTTAAATAACTTGAGACTTTTTAAATGTTTTGCATTGCCCATGAAATAAAACAATTATCCATCTCTTTATTTGTTTAACCTATTTATTCTACTGCACAACAGCAGATAGAAATATTGGAACTACGAACTTGATACGGTATATAATAGACAGAATATATTATCGCCGTTTTCGAATTACTGTGATCGGCGATTAATTTTGTAATAAATAAAAATTGATTTTAATAAAATAAAGATAAATCACGTTATGCTATAAATACTATGGATATCACTTGTTCTGTGCAATGCTAAGCCATCATTGTATAACAGTATTAACGGTTTTTTTATTGTTCGTCTTTTGATTTTTATTGTAACTTAGTATAAACCGATTCCTAAGAACTTCCACCAAGTAAGAAGTAATAACTTTTATTTTATATTATTATTTCTAACTATTTCTTTCGTTTCTAATTATTTTTTTGCTCATTAACTAATTTTTTTTTTAGATCTTTCGTTCTTATGCAAAGGACTTGGGAAAGTTAGTGTTTCTTTAAAGATACCTTACATTAATATTTAGGTACTATTTAGATAGGAATATTCTTAAAGTTCTAAAGACTCTAAAAAAAAGTTAGAAATACAATAGTTAATAAATAAAGAAATGTTTAAAAAATTTTTTACCTGGCGTATATTTTAAATTAAAGCGGCTTAAAAACAAATAAAAGGGAGCAGGTGTCGTTTCTTTTTAAAAGATATTTCAAAAATCAATTTTTATTACGTTTTTTATAATGTAAATAAACAGTATTTTATTATTTTCTATTGTTTTCGGTTGTTTTCGGTATTTAATTTTAATTGATCGACAAATCACCTGATGAAAAACGGCGATAATCTATATAACTTTAGATTACTCCATATAAATAATATTGTATTGTGCAATGCATGATTTGCCTACGCCTGATCTATTTAACTTGTATGGTCACCAGATTTTTTGTGATGATAGTGGTTGTATTAATGTTACCGAAACTGATTTGAAGCTGTTTGCGTTAACTAGTGCTTCGATCCGGATGAAATCCGTCATCCGGATTACACAAAAAAAAAATCCGGATTTCATCCGGATCAATCCGGATTGTGAATCCGGTTTGGTAATCCGGATGAAATCCGGAATCCGGATCAAATCACATAAACTTTTTATTAAATGATGATATTTTCGTCATTTTATATATTAATCAAACCTCTAGCACTTCAACCTTGACCAAAAATTCGTAATTTCGGCCAATTTTTATGATTTTCTTAACTCGTCCCGTTTTGGCCGACATTATGCATTTTTGGCCGGAATTAAGAATTTAACTATGTGAAGATGTTAAATATGCGGAAATAACGTCATTGACGTTAAAGTTTTATAATTTACCGTTCAGGAAACATTTATTTCTGTGAATTTAACGTCTCTGACATAAAATTTCATTTATTTTAGCGTCAGAGATGTTATTTCACGGATTTAACGAGTATTTAACGTTTCTAACGTTAAAATTTGACGCCGAAGACCTTTTTTACGCAGATTTAACGTCTTCGATGTTTACCCTAGTGTTTAATACACTTTAATATAAGAAATTTGCTTAAATTATTTTTTTTTATATTTATTTCCATCCGGATCCCGGTTCAAACCGGATATTTGTCATCCGGATTATAAACCGGATGAAAAACCGCGGATTTCGGATATCCGAAAAAAAAAAAAAATCCGGATCAATCCGGATTGATCCGGATACGGATCGAAGCACTAACGTTAACGACTCTAAAAATCTGGTGATTATGAAGACTGTTTTTATCAGATCAGTTTCTTTTTTTACGGCTTATTTTTTTTTTATAATTTTTTTTCATCCCAATATATATTTTTGGTTCTTTTATTTATTTTTCTTATGTAGTAACAGTTTTCTTAGTAATTGTAAAGGAAAAGGAAATGCGAAAGAAAAAGGAAGTTCAATGGAAAAAAAGAAATACAAAGAAAAGTTCAAAGCATTGGGCGTGGAATTTCGGCAAGTAAGGCAAAGAATTTTTATTTTAAAGGATATTACTGACTGTTTATTTTTTCTTTTTTTTTCAGACATAGTTTTTGAGTATTTGGGCGTAGATATCGGCAGGTAAAAAAAAAAATTGTTTTTTTCGATTTTTATATTTTAACGAATATTGCTAATTGTTCGTATTTTTTCCTTTTTTCTAAAAAAAAGTATTTTTTTTTTTTAAGGTTACATTATATGCTATATATATTATTTAAGAACATTAATACTTGGCCCTCCTTTAACCGACTTTACTACAGAATTGCGGAATTGCAAAAGTACATTTACACCATTATGCGCATTTTTTTATCCAAATAAATTAATGATTATGACTCTTCCCTTCTTCTCCCTTTCCTTTTTTTCCTCTCACCCTTTTCTTTTTCCCATCCACCTTTCTTTTATTCCCTTTCCCTAATGTGTCCTTTCATTCTTTCCCTTCTCCATTAGTTTCACATTAATAGAATATACCTATTTTTGGAAAACTGTAACTATTGTATTCTATTTTAATTTAATTTTAAAAAAATCTTTTTAACATTTTCTACTTTATGGATTTCTGACTCTTATGTCAATTCCCATGTATAAGTGTGCAAACGTGTGAGTGTGGTGATAAAATTTTATGACAAAATACTAATTGTTAATTAGGTAACTTTTTCGAGATTTTTGGTATGTATTTTTTTCTTTATTTTCTTTATTTATTTTACTTAATTCTCTTTTTTTTTCATTTTTTTTTTTTTTAGGTTTTTTTTACTGGATGTAGATATTTGGCAAGTAAAAAATCTTTTTCGGTTTATTATTATTTTAATGAATATTACTAATTAATTGTTTGTTTTTTAGATGTTTTTTTGATTCTTTGGGCACAGTTATCTGGCAAGTAGAAAAAAAGCTTTTTTTCAGCTTCTTTATTTTAACGAACATTGCTAATTATTCGTTTTATTTTTATTTTTTCTTTCTTTGGACATTGCAGGATAAAACATCAAGAGCATGACTAATAAAAATAGGAGCTAGAGTAGAAAAGCATCCAGAGGCTATGTTCATAACAAAGCATATGGATAAGATTTAAAGTTAATTTTGCAGAATATTCATACTGTGATTATACATTTAAAAATCAAAGTCAATCAGAAATTTATCTTTCTGTATGTGTAAGTATGTGGGTGTATGAGTGATGTATTGTTTTCTTTCAACGAAACATATAAAAGATGTTAATTGTTATTTCTTTTGTTTTTAATAGGCAGCTCTTCAGTTTTTTAGATGTAGTATTTTGGTATTTTGGTTCTTTTTTCCATTTATTTAATAAAACTTTACTAATATTTTGCTTTTTCCTTTTTTTTAGATGGTTGATACGACTTTAGAGTTTGGATCTTTAAAAGCATGAGCTTTCATATATATTGGCAAGTAAAAAAGATTTTATTTTTATTTTTGTTTTTATTTTAACAAACATTGCTAATGTTCGTTTTATTTTATTTCCTTTTTTTAGGGTATTTTATTGAAAAAAATAATAGTGAAATTATGGTGGTCACGCGTGGAATACAAACAAGTAAAAAAAATTTTTTTTTATTTAATTTAACAAACATTACCAACTCTTCGTTTATCCAATTTTTAGACCGTTTTCTCAAGTCCCTTCAGATATGGGAAGTAAAAATGTCTTTTTATTTATACATATAATAATTTTTTGTTTTTTTTTTTGTTTTTTTTTTCATTTTTTAGGCATGCGGATAATGTCTTATATGATTTATATCCTGAATAAAATAAAGAAAACCTCTAAAGGTGAGTATTGGTTTGTTTTTTTTTTGGAGAATTTTTTTAACAAAATGATTATTAACATTCGTATTTTTTTTTTAGGTGGTTGGTGAATATTAAAAAAAAAAACTTTCTTTTTAAACAATGGGAAAATATTGACTTTTACATAAAATAAAATTGTACTTTTTTTAATAAAACAATCATTAACCAATTAACATTTTGTTATTTTCTTTTTACTTTGGGTGGCTAGATTTCCTTGAATATGGATTTCAGTAAGTATTAAAATGGTGTGTTAATAAACTATTTCTTTTATCGAAACATTTCTAATGTTTCATTTTTTTTTCATTTGTAGATTCAGATTTTATAAGTACTAGGAATAAAAACGTTGAGTTTTATAACCCCTGTTGCGAAACTTTATTTTTCTTAAAATGGAAACATTAATTAATATTTCTTTTAAATTCTAGCTTCAAATATAGTGGTTGAATCCTAAGTAAATTACAAGTTAATTTCACAACTTCATTTTATTTTTAATTTATTTTTTTTTGTTAGAAAATTTTTTAACATTTTTTTTTGTTTTCCTATAGGATCTGGAAGTTATTGGAATTCATAAATAGCAAGTTTCTTTGCGAACTATATTATATTTTTAATAGAAATATTAAATATGCCGGTTATCATATTTTTTTTACAGGTCTGGCCATTGATTCCAGAATTTTCTGGTTCATTATAAATTAGCAGATTTTTGTGATGGTTTTTTGTGAACATATTTGTATGATGAATAAGATGATGAATATATTGAGCGAACCAATCTCCTGGAGTATCAAAGTTTGGAATGGTAAGTTTCTTTGTAAAACTAACATTCTTTATTTTTTTTTTTTTTTTACAGATACATTAATATTTTTTTTTGTTTTTTTTCGTAGACTTGATAGGTTTGATTAAAACTTAAAAATAGTAAGTTCCTTTATAAAACTTTACCAGTTATTTTCATTTTTAATAGAAATGTTTGCTATGTTTCTATATGTTTATTTATAAATTCTTGGGTTGGATTAATTAGATTAGCATAAATTTTAGTATAGAAATTAGTGTAGGCTTTTAATTTATTTGACAATAAAAAAATTTAATTTTGATACTTATTAAATTTTAAATAATATAAATTGTAATGTACAGGCAATGAGTATCTTGATTTGGTAATGAATATTGCATTGATATATAATATCAATATTGCATCAAAGAGTCTGATATTGATGATTTAGGGACCGATATACATTTTCCCCATAACTTGCTATACAATCTTTTAAACACATTCTATTCATGTTAAAAATTTGAGTTATTTATACTGTAGTAGAAGGTCAACCCTCAGGAATTTGTAAAATATCCGGGTACTATAGCTCATGATATATGGTAATCCCGGTGCGAAGCAACGGGTGGCCGCTAGTAAAACTATCTAAAAATATTCATAATTTTTTTTTAAGGTTAAATGTGCAATGCAATATTAGCGCTCACATGATCAGCGGCTCAATGTCTGACCGACGTTACCACAAAAATTTCACCCATGTGACTTAGGCAATAGTAAATTTATTCATCACGCGTGTCACACATCTGTGCGGAATTTTTTTGGGCAGATTTGTCACTGGGCAGTTACTAAATTATTTGATTGTTTTGATCAGCTGGCTGGCTGAACTAACAAAAATAAATGATGTGGTAAAAATAATCATGATTATTTCCTTTTAACTGTTTCTGTGGCACCCTCCTGTAAACACAAATTTTTGCAAGCCGCAATAAAGTTAAATGAAAAACTTTCTTGATTTAAATCTTCGATTATACTAACAATAAAGATTTAACTCTTACAAAAATTTTTCCCATTTGTTAACTACATTTAAAATACACATTAACGTATTATTATCATAAAAATTCCTAAATGTGAACAATACTTAAGCTCGTAACATAGTTCTTCTTTAAATTCTAACGAATATTACTACCTCTGTTGTATGAATAAACTGATTATACGTTTTCTCATAAATTGAATCTTCATCTTCAATTACAATTTACAAGGTTTTAAATCTTATGTTATTTGTAATTAATTTGTAGTATGAATTATCAAGTAAAGGATATTGACGATGCAGTGAACTTGAAAAACGTCAACACCCAATTGCATCATTTGCTGTACAAACTAAAGTTATAAAAAAAAACGATTTGCGAATAAGTGATTTCTTTTCTGAATTAATGGAATTTTTCACAAACATTCCGATAAGTAGTCAAAAAAACTATTATCTGTTATTGTCAGAAAAATATTCACGTCTTGAGAACGAAGTTGAATAATGCAAATTACAAACTTTTATTATGATTTTTGGATAAACCTATTCGAACTTTTTTTTATACAGTTTAACCTCGATATACCGATATTCGATATACCGATATATATTAAAAATTCGATATAACGATGGGATTCCATTTTCCCACCATATATGAGAGCATATAAATATCGGTATAATTTTGCTATAATTATATTTTTTCCAAAATTTCATATGAGTCCCGACGTATCGTTATATCGGAGTTTGACTGTACATCAATTCCTAGAGCAGAATAAGATTCTAAGGGTTCGGCTGTCCGCCGAACAATCTTTTCTTTTTTTGAAAAAAAATCTCCGTCTACACGTACCTGCTGTGACTAAATTTTGCTTAATAACTGATAACTTTAAATGCTTATAAATATTAAACTCCTATAATTAAGATGATTTATATTTTTCATATACTTTATATTTGTTGCGAGTTATATTTCGTAGCGGAATTTGTGGTTGGAATGTTTTATGGGCGGTTATGGAGTTTTGCATGGTTGCGACAATATGTTGGTCATCACGCCGTTCTATTTTTTTTTATTACACTTTCATTTTGTGAATCTAAAAAGAATGCCGAATGAAAAAATATCAGAGCTTGTATTTCTCATGTAACAAATGATGCGACTCCGTCCATAATAATATCTCTTCCTAAATATTGATTAGGTCTTATCCCTCTGCCTATTCAGATAGATGAGATTAACTCGTAAATTGACAGGTGTTTTGAGAATTAATCGAAATTATGGTAGTTCATTAGCTCACCGTGAATATTGGCATTCAAATTTTATTTCGTATAATATAATTTTATTGATCAATTTGAGAAGGTCATGTAAATCAATGGAGAAATATAATTTGAAAATTAATACAAAATTTCTTGTTATTATTAAAAAAAAGAGGAAACTCTTATTACTAAATAATATTTACAAATCTGCATAATCTTACATCATTGATACGTAAATTTGTAAATAGCATACTTTGAACTCCCGATGAACGTTGCCCTTTTTGGCTTTAAATAGTTTTTCAGTGACAAAATTAATTTATATATAACTAAATGCAGACGTGATAAAAGAAATCAGCACAATAGATAAAGTTTCAATTGTAAGATAAAAGCCACATTGAATAATGATGTATAAAATAACTGCCTTGGCGTTAAAATTACTAACTTTAAAATAAATAAATCTTATTCGTATTTCTATAGGAATGTGAAACTGACGATCTTAAAATAATAAAAAAAGGAAAAAGTAAATAAAATGATTCTAATAATAATAACAATTATGAGCGAGATTAAGAAGCGAATAAGATATTTGGCGTTACGGAAATCTTTAATATTGAATCTTTCATGTTACAAAAATTTTTTTTTTAAAACCTTAAAAATATGTTGTTAATTGATCAATCATTGAAAGTGCGTGTAGTAGAATTAATAATTTATACTGTACTCAAGTACTCAAATATAAATATAGAATTTTGTGCATACAACAATACCAAAAAAGTATGTAAATAATGTTCTTATATATGCGTTGATATGTCTGTTCATTTTTGACTGGCTGGTTATAAAAGGAAACAATAACTGTATCACAAAATGCTTAAAGCCGATTGGATATTATAATCTCTTTCATCTCTATCATATTCGATTACTTTTTCGTAATGCTATTACGATTTGTTATTATATAAACTTTATACCAGTTTTATATGGTTTAAACATGATGGCTAATAATATTTGTTCCACGTATCGCTCCTATAGACTTGCAAATATGTGTTAGTAGTTATTTCCTTTTTTCTTTAATCTAAAAATACGTTATTATCAATTATAGTATTATTTAGGGAGTGAATCAGTCATCTTATTGTTATTTGGCGCGATTCATTTTAATTTATTAACCGTGTATATGTTCTCCAAAAATATATAATGAAGGTCTGTTCTTTAATTTTCAAACCAAATTTCTAAAATAAAAAAAGAAATTAAAAAATTTTCTAAAACTATTTTAAAAATCTTAAAAAATACTACTTATCTTTATTACCATGGAAGAAATTCGATTTATTCCATATAATGCTGAAAGAAATAAGCCAAAGCCGAAAAAAACCATAAATACGTTCATTTATTTCAGGAGCGAAATGTTGAAAAAAAACAAAACAAATAAAATAAGAATTAAGATGAGTGATTTCAGCAAGGAAGTGGCAGAGAAATGGAAGGCGTTACCAGAAGTGGAGAAGAATGAATGGCGGAGGAAACGAGATTTAAACCAAAATACATCTGCTCCTGAAATCCGACAGGAAGCAAATGAATTTTTTTATTCATGTGGAATTTGCGGGTACGCAACTATGTGCCCATTGATATGTATTTCATGCCAGTTATATGGCTCTGATAACTATTTTTGTTATCTTCGTTGAATTTTTTTATTCTACTTACTTTTTCTTAATGTAAAACCATTGTATTTTTTTTTTCACTGTTTTTTTCACTGTAATCATATGTTATGTACAATATATAATAAGATAAATTTATTGATTTTTTAATAAAAATTTTTACTCGTATTTAGAATTTTAAATAGAGATTCGTTTCGGCTTTTTTACTCTGAATGTATTACAATAATGTGATCTAGCACCTTCTCCTAACAGATATCAGGATCTGAATGATAACAACATTTGTTTTTTTTTTATTTTTTACAATTCTTCTAAATTTTCAATTAATTTGAAATGTAAATTGATAATCAGCGTTCAAAAAAAAAAAAATAAAGTTTGTTCTTCATGTTGATTGAGTATTAACTTTATGTGGCTTTATAAAATTACACTCATTTCATTTTTTATTTATTATGCAATAAAACAACCAAGAATATCTAATTGCAGCATTAAATTATAGTCTATATTATGGTGATTTTGACTAGAATTATGACTATTTTGGATAGAATTAAGTGCAAAAATGTTATTTCTCTCTAGTTCAAATAATTTTAAATTATTTTTCTTCATTCGTACTGTCTTTACAATCTATCAGGCAACAAAAGGAAATTGAATAAGAATAAATTTGTTTTTTTTTTATCAATAAAGGCAATTTGATGAAATGATAGTCCTAATCCATACCTAATCTATCCGCAACCAACCTAGGCCCGGTGAAAAAATGGGCTGTAATAAGTTTTCGTAATACAGAAGTTGAAGTTATTAAGTAAGCCATAGCCGAAATGCATATTATAAGTCCCAAAAGGGTTTCAAAGCACAGGCGGAGTTTAAAATATATACCAATTTAAGTAATATTAAAATAATAACATTATCGCTTGTATCCAATTTGTTAAGTTATGAAGATAATTTCTAAATCAGGACACAATGATTTGAAATGATGTGAAACGTAGATAAGCGGAGATAAATCCAATTTTTCCTTGTAAAAAATTTGTCCAATAATATCACTTTATTTATTAATAGGATTACCCACATCCGTTATCCAATAAAAATATACAGTACGTTCAGTTGTTTTAATATTTATTTATTTTAATACATTATTTTTGCAATAAACGTCTCTAGTATGGTCTGTTTACAACGCATTAAATATGCTTAAATATTTTATAAATTATCATCGTATTACTATAATAAAATTTACGACCAGAATTTGTAAGATACGTACAACAGCAATATTTGCTTGAACTGGAGAAATTTCAATTATTTGAAGGAAAAGGAGTTATTTATTTTTGAAATATATTGTTGAATAATGAAGTGATTTTCCAAGATTTTAGATTAAAAAATAATCATTATTGGACCAATAATCCAAGGCAAAATATGAAATTAGAAAATCGGTTCAAGTTTCTACTGCGGTTTATAACAGGCCTCGATATACTGTACAGTACATCCTAGTGACGCATCCGATGCAAGGGTCAGACCCCAGATAAAGATCCGTTTGTAGCATCTGCCGCAGTACCTATCAAATCAAAGTAAGTAATAAAACGTTCACGAAACGAAATTTTTCCCAAGTTTACTAATAAAACTGCGCCTATTCCTACAACTAATTAATAAATTATAATAATAATATTCCCTAGAATCTCGCCCTTGCACCGAAACTATGGACCAAATCAGCTTTCGTATACGTCAAGTCAGAGTTGGCCTTTTGGACTATTGGACATGGTCCATTCCAGGTAGCATTTATAAAATTGGCCAGTATTATAATATATAAACTGCTTAATTTGCTAAAATTATAAAGGCATATCCATTTGAATTAAAGTCTAATAATCCATTACTGGAAAATGGACAATTTCCAATTCCAAACACTGCTGTCAAGGAAGAAATTTATAAAGACAGAATTATGAATCGATGTATTTAACACTAAATTTACGTTTCCTAGAATTAAACAAATTGTACTGTATGTGGAAATCTGATGCATAATTTCAAAGAATGCACCAACGAATCGGACGTGGAGAGTTAGTCAAGAAACACTCCATTATTAACCGACCAAACTTCGATATTACAAACGAACTTCAAAAAGATTCAGATACCTTATTTCACAGAACTCAAACTCACGAACTGTAAACCTGGATATACCAAAAATCAATGCAATATATCATCCAATAGCAACATAATATCCAAATGATATCTAATCTAACATTCTTTTGATATTATTAATCGATTACCTAGCTATTTGACCCTAAAATGAATGTGTGGTTTATGTAAAGATGATCATCGGTCCTAGAAGAACCCAGAAATATATATATAGGGGTCAGGTGATGAAAGAAAATTTTACTATGAGCTGTACACAAGGGTTTTTTATATGAAAAGTACGCAAAATTGACACCTGATATTGAAAATACCGCAAAAATATGCAAATAAAATTTCAGACCTTAAAATTTTCAATTATTAATAATTAATTCAGCAAAGTGCGGTATATCATATAATATAGTTTCTATAATCTGCAGTTTGATATCGGTCTTTTTTTTTTAAAAAAAAAATATTTATATTTTATTTTATTTTGTTCTCTTTATGTTATATTAACGAAATATAATGAAATGTATTATATTTTAACAATATTTGTATATAGCTTCATAATTAGAAAAAAATTTTTATTTTTATTTTTTGATATTTATATTTGAAAGTTCACTCCTACAATATGTTTAAATTCCAATTTAAAGTTCCAGTTTAAAATCTACAAAAAGAGAAGTTAAAGAATATTAGTGAGTGTTCTTATATAAACCCACTCCTTCTCCCTTTAGAAATACTCACCCAACTTGAATTATTCCAAGTTCTAGTCTAAATTCCACAAAAAAGAGAAGTTAGTGAACGTTTTATTCAAACCCACACCCTCCTGCTTTTAGAAATACTTAACCGTCTCAAATTCCAAATTTTACTCCAAAATCTACAAAAGAGAAGTTAAAGAATGTTAGTAAATACTCTTTAATACATAAAAAATCAAACCTGCTCATTCCCTTTTTAGAAATACTTACCCATTGACACAAGGAAAGCATCCATACAAGTGCTATGCTACTTTCCTGACAATAAATATTAAAGAACATGTTAGATGATCACAATAACATTCATATAGCATACCATAATATTCCTCATTAGACGATCATGCTAATGGTATTTATTTAACATATCAGAATAATTAATAAAACCAATAATTAAAACTTAAGCAAACAATAAGTATACAAATGTATTTTTAATAATTATTACTTTTATTCTTGAGCTAAAAAAAAGCTAGCTGAGGGTTTCCCTTGATTACAGGTTATATTTGTAATATTTCCTATTCTAAAGAGTTAATAAGTTATATAAGTGATTAATTTACTATTAGTTCTATTCTACATTTTATAATGGTTAGCTATTTACTAATACTACTGCTATTTAAGTTTTATAATTGATTAGAAAGTTGTTATTAATTGATTAATTAATTTCCTACTTTACTATTCTTTACTGCTTTTACCAGTTCTATCCTACATTCTAGTTCTTTCTATTGACGTAATGCCAAGACTTTCTAGTACTTTCTAATGATGTAATTGTATTACAAGACTTTCTAGTTCTTTCTAATGATGTAATTGTATTACTACCCTATGAAAAAAGATCATCCAATATTTGTGCAATATTTGTTCAATTCTGTGTGAAAATCATTCAATTATTGCAGTTTTTTGGATAAAAATGACCATGCAGTTATTTATAGTGTGTTAAAAGTGTGCAATTTTTGTACAATTGAAAATAAACTTAAATTTAAAATATAGAAAATGTTCAATTTTTGTGCAATAAAAATTTTAGGGTGAAAAATTTGTATTTAAGATACAGAAAGCATTCAATTTTTGAGTAATCCTACCATACAATATTTGACCACTTTTTGGGGCAAATAGACCACTTTTAACCATCATTACGAATATATTTTCCTAAGTGATTTATGCAGTAAGTTTACACAAAATTCAACTGCATATTTGTTTATAAATGGGTATCTTCTGGGCCTATTGGTACAACTGTTGTAGTGCTTCGTAACAAAAAAATCCAAACTTTTTTAAGTTACAGAATTAGTTCCGGCCAGAATTATAATTTGGCCAGATTTATGCATCTTAAAAATTGTATATTAATCACGTGATCTGATCGTCAAAATAAATATGACGCGAAATGTTTGTTTTTTTTTTAAAACCTTTTAACTTCAAAATTTCAGGTAAGAAAAACTTGTTTTCTATTATCTTTTTATTTATTTTCCTAACTTTTTTACATTTTAACGTTATTTAACTTGCTTATTTACTAACTTCATACTTTTTTTACTACTAACACTAATAATTTATTATTACTTTCAACACTTGCTAATCATATTTTTTATATATTACTAATACTAATAATTTATTTTTCAACACTACTAATTTGCTTTCTTTACTAACTTCATACTTTTTATTTTAATACTTATAATTTTCTTACACTAATAATTTACTCTTCTTTGATACTTTACTGTTACTAACATACTTTATTTTATTTTATTATATTTTCAAAATATAGTATTTTATTTATGAATATTATGTATATTTTTATATTTTAAATTAATAAAAATTCATAATTTTACTTTATAAATTTGCCTGTCATTACTGTAAAATTTTAGTATTTGACCTATCATAATACCTAAAATTCAGCCTAAAATTTGGCTCAAAAATTGGACAATAATCATATAAATTCAGGACAAAAATAGGATAATTATTGTACGAATTACCATGCAATTATTGTGTGATTTATTGCAATTTTTAGCACAATTATTGCACAATTATTGTACGGTCAAATATATAGAAATTGTAGTGAAATTGTAGTAAATTTAATTGAATGTTAATTCAACAAAAATCACACATAGTTTTTTCATAGGGCTACCAAGTTATATCATGTGTTCTGTATTCCTATCATGTGACTATATCATCTATTGTATCTCTGTTTATACATTTACCACACTACACCGTCTCAAATTCCAAGTTCTGATCAAATTCTGAAATCTATAAAAAAGAAATTATAAAACATTAGTAAGCATTTTTTGATAAAATTCTTAAAAATTTGAACTTACCAATGTAATAAGCTATAAAAAATAGAATAATCTTGGTTATGTAGGTACCTAAAAAACCAAAAGGAATGTTAGTAAAATTTTATTAACATTCCCTGAATTCTGCTTCTTACACTTAACTCATCATATTTGCAAGAGTCTGCTGGTTCCAATTTATACTCCAGTAATACCTAGAACTTTTTTTTTATAAATAGTTTTTTTTTTATTTTTTTAAATCAGTGGAAAAGAAAAAATGAAAAAATAAATTTCTTAACTATTTATTTTTTTAAAAGAAAAGTTTCAATTTATAAAAAATCTTTTTTTAAAAAAAAGTTTGTTTAAGCTAATAATATAAATATTAAAAAAAAATTCAGTTTATAAAACTGATAAAAAATATTAAAAAAAAAAAAATTTGGTTTTTTAATAAAAAATTTAAAACTATAAAACTGATTGATAAATCATATTTTAGCATATTGAATGATTTAATAATTTTCTACAACAGTATATATATGATCGGCCAAATAAAATATAGGTCAAAATATGCAAATTAAATCTTTTACATATAAATATTTTTGATAAAAAAATGACCTAACTATGGACAAAAATCTCCTAAATTATATGCAAATCAAAACTTTACCCCATCCAACTCCACTATGATGATGATGAATTGATAGACCCTACCCCTATATGTATATTTCTGGATCCTACCATGGTCCTATGGTCCTATACCAAAAATGATGGACTGATACGTCTTGGTATAGGACTGCGGTCTTTTGGTTCTGTATTGCATACAATAAGACCATTAGTCTTTTTAAGAACTGCAGGTTTTTAGAACTAATCAGTCTTTTTTCCTTTTTTACAAGTAAAATATTTTTTCCTCAAAAAAAAAAATGATTGCAAATAAATTATAGAATTTCAAGGTGCATAAATGTAAATATCTTAAAATATTTTAAATTAATAAATTAAGATATCTTTTTCAAAAAAGTATAGGCATATATGTGGGGGAAATGATTATCATAATTTTATTGGTTTGTGATTTCAAAATCGGTCAGTCTTTATATTCTTTTATAAAGATCATTAAAATTAATAGCTTTATTTAATTGATCAGTCCTCAAGACCGGTCCTACTGCGCTACAAGAAAATGAAATAATGCGGTCTGATCTGGGGTTACAGTACGATTTCCTGAATACCATTTTCCCAAATGTACTTTTCCCAAAGTCAATATCCCAAATGCCAATATCCGAATTGGAACATTTCCCAAAACATACAATATCCCAAATCCCAATATCCCGAATGCCAATATCCCAAATTCCTAATATCCCAAATTCCAATATTCTGAATCTTTTAAATGATATATTGAAAATATACAACTTAATTAATGTAGTTTATATGATTAATTATTTAATATAGCATATTAATTAAATAAAATGTATATGTGAAATAAAATGTTTTATATGTGATATGTTCAAGATATTGTTTAGTAAAGATTAATAATATTAATAATGATTAACTATTGGTTATTTTACAGATTAATTTGTTTATTTGTTACAATTTTTAGATCTTAGATTAGTTTAGTTTATGTTTTTTATTATTTTTGATAATTGTTTGTTTCTTTTTTTTTATTTTATTTTCTTTTTCATTCTATTTTATTTTAATATTTTTAATTATTGTATTAAATAGATTTCAATTGAAAAAAAATAGTGATTTATATGTATAGATATATAGGATATTGTTTTGTCTTTGGCGTTCATAATAAAGAATTAAAAAAAAGATATGTTCAAGATATTAGGGATTCAGGATATTAGAGATTTGGGATATTGGAATTCGGGATATTGGCATTCAGGATATTGTATGTTTTGGGAAATGATCCAGTTTGGGAATTTGGGAATTTGGGAATTTGGGATTTGGGAAATGGTCCAGTTTGGGAAATTGGCATTCGGGAAATTGGTTTCAGGAAAAGGTACATTGGGAAAATGGCATTCGGGAAATTGTCCAACATCGCTGATCTGGTAGGTAGCAAGTGCGTAACGTAAATTGGTGAAGCGTCACTCAAGCGTGTAACAAAATTATGTAATTACATTACTCCCCTTTAAATAAAGCCATGGAACGTAAGATGAAATTTTTTTACCTTACGTTACTTCCTAATTTTCACATGAACTGTACGACAGAATTGTTTATTTTGATTTGGATAATTGTTTCACGCGTACTGTAACATTTACTTTAGAAAAAAATTCTTAAAAAAAAAAAATTTATTTTAAATAAATTTTTTATTAACACATTTATTTATAAATCAATACTTTACATTTATTAAAATAAAATCATTTTTAATAAACAAATAAACATTATTTTTAATGAAATAGTTTTCAAATACACATAAAAACACTAATTATTTTATAAATATTCAAACATAATGAAAATTCATATCTAAATTTTCAAGACCTATTTAACTTTAAAAAAAGTGCTAAAAATATGCATAAATTGTAAAAACAAAAGTAATTTCATACAAATTATTGATGTAATTATTAATATTAACTCTGTTTTAATAAAAATAATGTTTGAATGGTCCCGTACCTTCTGAACAACTTCGTTTAAACTTCTCGAGATTATTTCATTTAGCAAAGTCACTGAAACCACACTGTAAAAACGAAAAATAGATGTCACAAGTATTTAAACAATAATATTAATAAAATTAATACACGCGTATTTTCATACTTGTGAAATGATTTTATTAGTCACCAAGTTTTGTTTACTTAACTGAAGTGTTAAAATTAATATTATAAAATTTATAAAAAACCGCGTTCATTGTAAATAAGAATAGGTTACAACTTAAACTTAATAACAATATCTCACACTTAAGCTCTTTAAAAATATTGAACTTTTTATTATTTGATAGATTTTTTGAAAAAAAAAAATAATAAAGAAGAAAAAGAGAGTTCGTGGAAGAAATTATTTTTTGTGATGGTAAACAATAACAAATAAAAGCTGATGCGCCACCACAAGATCTGTACAAATCACGTGGCATTTATAAGTAAGACGAAAAAAATTTTCACTTTACGTACCGTATATATTATAATAAGCACGTAAATCAACATGTGATTTTATGATACTTTACTCACTTTCTATATACTCGGTCCGGTATTACAAGTCCTGGGACCGGCGGACCGGTAGGACTGATGACCATCCTTAGGTTTATGGAATATTCATTAAGATGATCATTTGGTATAGCAGAAAAGATAGGACTAGTTTAGGACTTTGATGAATTTTGTTCAAGTTGTATAATTAAGAATAAAGAATTCTTGACTAAATCAAGTATGCGCATTTTTATGCAACTAAGGAAGTGGTGACAACATGTGGGGAGTGCTAGAAAAAGGGACCAGGTGAATTCTTAATTCCGAATTAAAATATATGTACTGTAGATTAAATCAACAGGTTCAGAACATTTATTCAAAAAAAAAAAAAATATTTTTTGATTTAGGCCCTTTCCTAGAACTCACCCATGTGATTTATTACGTGTGCAACGTTAAAATTGCGATCATAGCAGCAGTAATAATGTGCTATCATTCCCAGTTTCTTAACCTGTCACTATGCTTCTTTCATAAAATCTTTTGGAGCGCACTAAAAATTTTATTACAATCATAATAAAATAAGAATAGATGTTTAGGATTTGCAAAAATCTGTAAATACTTGCAGTATTGTTTGAAGATTAATTCGGCGCAAGTAGATCAGTGATAATGTATCAAAACATTTAAGGCGATCGGTGTGCAATCGAAGATCGTAAGTCATAACACTCTCATTGTACAAAAAGGACATGGAATTAGTATCGTCGGGTACAATAAAGGATAGTTAAATTGTGGCAAATTAAGCTTTAAAGTTCAAAACTATTTTGTACATGTTCATATTTGAATTATTTAAGAATGTACTATTAAGTTAAAACATTCTATTCTTTTGATTATTTGGTACGGTTATGATATATAGTTATTCATTAAAGGCTAAAATTTTTAATGTATTAATGGATATATTGAGAAAGTTTTAATATTCTAGATAAATGATTCTTTAAAATGATTCTAAAATAACGTTACGCTCTTTTTAAAAATCTACACTCTATATGATGTGATACAATCATGTGACTTGCATTTACACATGCTCGCATAATTTACAAATAACAATTCATAATTATTTATGTAAAAAATCATCATTTTTTATAACAAACCACTTATTTTTCTTTTGTTTACATAGGAAGATAATAAGAAAGACTTAACAATAAAGAGAAAATATTCCTTAAAGACACTGAACGTATGATTATAGACAACACTTATGGTCCCTCTAACGTTCACACTAATACCGCACAAGTAAGATGATATCTCGGAAGATATTGCTACTGCCCTATAAAAAATAAGTGTCCGGAAAATGTTCGGAAAATGTCCAGAAAAATTATCTAAAATATTGTCCAGAAATTCTGGACACTGTGTATCTGGAAACTGTTCCGAAAACACTGCATTTTCGGGATATTAGGAAATTGTCCAGAAATTGTCCGGAAATGTATTTTCGTAAAATTTGCCACAAAAGATGATCAATGGATAGATGATCATTATTATTCTTTAACCCAAAATTTTTATATCATAGATATATAGTATTTTTGCCTGCTCTGCAATTTTAATTAGTACGACAGAAAAGGTTTTGAATGTCAGTTTTTTGCTTTTTGCATTTTTTTACAAAATTAATTTATCCTTTTTTGGAAATAGTATCCAGAATTTGTCCTGAACTTTTTCATGTCCGGAATTTGTCTATCTGGTTTTTTTACTATGTCCAGAATTTGTCCAGGTTTAACTGTCCAGA
The DNA here is from genome assembly GCA_015698045.1 of Rhizophagus clarus. NCBI lineage: Eukaryota > Fungi > Glomeromycota > Glomeromycetes > Glomerales > Glomeraceae > Rhizophagus > Rhizophagus clarus. The sequence continues at coordinate 448,814 of BLAL01000074.1, forward strand.
ATTTGTCCAAAATTTTATACTGAACAAATACTGGACGAATTCTGGACAAAGTTAGGACATGTCAAAATTTTAAGTATCAGAAGTGTGTCAAACATGTACCAAAAAAGTGGACATTTTCCGGACACATCAGATTTATTCCGGACATTTTCCAGACATTTTTGATAACATTTTCCGGACATTTATTTTTTATAGGGCTGACCTTCCCGTAAACAACAAAAAGAAACTCAAAACTAAACACTCAGATGGAGAGTCCTACTACACCTCCAACTAGTGTTTCGGGCGAAACTGAACTCACTTCTGGCAAAACTTCTGAAACTTGGCGAAACTAGGGCGAAACTAGTTTTGCCAAAGTGTCAAATTCCAAAACTGGCGAAGCTTGCTTCCGAAATCTGGTGAATTAAAAAAGTCATGTGTTGAATCTTAATTGGCTGTAATTTGAAAGATAGTACCCAAGTGTAAAAAACTAAAACACGTTAGTCCTTGGTTAAAAAATGTTTTGTCTTTTTGGTTACAAATAGTTTATCAGGTTAGAGACATACAGTCCCTATGAAAAAAAAATATACTTAAAACATACTTATGCACTTTTAAAATGTACTTAAAATATACTTAATGTACTTAAAATGTACTTAAAATTTTTAAAATGTACTTAAATTATACCTAAAATTGCAATTTTAAGTACATTTTAAAAATTTTAAGTGTATTTTAAGTACATTTTAAGCATATTTTAAGATTTAAGTATATTTTTAGTATATTTTAGAGAATTTTTTTTCATAGGGAGTCCTTTCTTTTGAACAGTAACTCTCCACCCTTTGCGATGGTTTTAGATAGTATATAGTTTAGATACTTTTTTTCATATAAAGTTTGTTGTCACCACCGTTAAAAAAAATAATGAAATAAAATACCCAAATTATAAAAAAAATCATAACACGTTTACATTTTATTTTCATTGTTTTTTTTTTCAATATAAATATTATATAAATTCAAAAACTTTAATTATAAGTAAGTAATGTTTTAATTTATTTTATTTTCTTGTTAATTTGCTCGGACATATAAAAAAATCAAATCACATGACATGTATGATATTGTCGTATCTGATCACGTGACTTCGTTGATCAATGTCACCGATGTCATAAATGAATGACATAGCATACATAGGTAATATTGCACACATTATAGATATATCATATATTTTTAATATAGCATAAATGGCATATATGTATTATTTTTGTTCTATGTAAGATATTTATGATTTATCATTGTTATATTTGCAATTGTTATAAATAAAGCTCTGGATTTATTCCAGACAAGGCATGTTCATAAGTTCTCTTCAAGCCTTTATTTTATTAATATTTTTATTTTTGATTGTTAAGTTATCTCTTTACTTGTGATGAATACCTGAGAATCCGAAGTACTGGAATTGGTATTACACATTTGATTGAGATTTTTACAAGTTGTATTTAAAGTATTGATAAATAAACCTTCTGCTACCACAAAATAATAATTGTTAGCGATTGCTAACATCAAAGAACTGACCCAACAATTGGTGCCTTCTGCCAGAAAAATAATCCCCCTCGTTACCCTATATTTTTTATGTTTCAAGCCCATTTTGATCGCAATACCTTACACGACGCTATTCACAGACAATTAAATCTAGATAACGTCGCAGCCTATCATCGTGATTATTCGTGCAATAATTGCTACCCCTCCGAAATACCCTTAACTCCTACATTCCAACACTTTTTAGATTGGATTGTATCTAATTATCCGCTTATAGGATACACCCGATTTACTCAACAACATTTCGAGGAAGTTGCTTATTCAACCGACATCTCGGACCTTAATAATACCCTGCAAAATTTATTCTTTAGTATAAGATACGCTGATTTAGAACTTATCGATTATACACTTTTGCGTCAAGACTTTATCAACGCATATAATCTAACTAACGGTTTCCAACAAGACCCAAACGAAGTCCTATACCAAGTCAGTGAAACTGCCGCGTCTCCTGAACCAGAAAACTTAAGTGGTACCTCGTCAGAATCGTCCGAAGAGGACCTACAACAACTTCACATCCCACTACCACCTGTATACAACACACCCAATAACCCAGTTCCATTAGCTCTAGTAGCGAACAATAACATGGCACAACCAAACCAGCAAGACTTTCAGCAATTAAGGGCAGCTATCGCTGCGTTGACTCAGGCATTGCCAAATACTAACAATGCCTTGGCCGGAAATACTCAAGCAATAAATAATCCACCAAGGAGAGAAGGGAGGGTAGCCGAACTACCATACTTCTATGGTGGTAACCAGGACCCGATAGCATGGTTGGAGGATTTTACGCGAGCGTGCAATGCTAATGGCATTGCAAACAATCGAAAATTGGAAGTAGTACCGGCATATTTAAAAAGTGCTGCCTCCACTTGGTGGAATGCTAATCAAGCACTGCCGAATAATGATCCGAATAAGGTTACTGCGTGGACTGGTAACAATAATAACACCGACTTTATTCAGAACTTCCCGACGGCATTCAGGACCCAGACCTTGGTCGAAATTTGGACAACCGAGCTTGAGCAAAGACGCCAGCAACCAGGGGAAGACGTTAACACATATGCGGCTGCATTACAAGAATTATATCGAAGGGTTGAAACAAACGCCTTCGTACACCCTGAGGCAATCAAGGCTCGTAAATTCGTTAACGGATTATTACCGGATTTGTATGTTACGGTAAAACCGCATAATGATCAGACCTGGAACGGTGCTGTTGATAGGGCAAAGGCATACGAATTAACTCACCAAGACCAACATGCGGTTAATGCATATTTAAATAAATTTGCCCCACCCGGTGCAAGTGCCCAATCTGACGATTTATACAAGGCGATCCAGGAGCTTACTAAGCAGGTCCAACAATTAAGCGCAGGAAACCGGGGAAATCGAAACAATTATCAACGAATGGCCTCACAGTCAAACAATCGGCCGCAGCAACAAAGTAGAGTAACATGCTATTCTTGCGGTCAACCAGGACATATTGTCAGATTTTGCCCAGCTCGAGACAATGGCGTGGTACCCCCTAATAATAATAATAATAGCAGTGGAGGTAACAGTAACGCCAACAGTAGCAACAATTACACTGCGCCTCCACCATCAAACAGCATAAATGAAGGAATTGCTCAGCTGCAGCAGTTGCTAGCCCAATTGGTGCCTCAAGGAGACCAGTCTTTAAACTAAAGGGCGTACCTCATGAGGGTGAGCGTACAAGCCAAGAAACAATTCCCTCGAATCTTACTTTGTTAGAATCATACCCCGCCGAAAGAATAACCCGAAGCAAAGCTAGACATGATCCGACTCAAGGACATGTAAAGGAAAAGCAAACGGAAGAAGAATTTCTAATTAAAAACGTGGCCGCTATAAAGAAGCAAGAAACGAAAAATGCGAAGGAAGTAAAGAGGAAAGGAACTATTACGAAGGTAACGAAAAAGAAAAGAAACCCAGTATTAGCTCCTGTCGAAAGGATGATCGAACCATACACCACCCAGCAACTATTCGACCAACCCGCTGATATAACTGTAGGTCAATTATTAGCAATGAATCCTAAGTTGCGCATGGCCGTCAATAAAAACCTACGGAAGCCTATCGTAAGGAAAAAGGATGAAACAACCGAAAAAAGAACCACGGCTAATGAGGAAAAAGATGAAAACGAAGCTACTGAAGTTGAGGACTTAATGGCTATTAACACATCCAAGCCAAGTGATGACAAATCCTCGGCTCTCTATTGTGAAGCTTCGATAAAACATATCAAGTTCCCGCTAATCGTAGATTCAGGCTCTGCCGGAAGTATTATGTCATTGACACTTCTAAAGGACTTGCAGATGGAGATTACCAGAGCATCGAAAACAGTTATGGTCAATGTGAACGGAGAACGGCGACGACCTTTAGGTGCAGTTTCGGCAATACCCTTAAACATTATGGGACGAATAATACCGATGGATGCTATAGTCACGGATGCAGATTCTTATGCTGCAATAGTTGGAAACGATTGGTTAAGAAAAACTAAGGCCAATATAGATTATGGAACAAACGAATTGACCTTGAAATGGGAGGACGAAATTTTACGAGTCCCTACAGAATGTCAGACGATGCCGCACCATATTACTACCATTGAAGTGCCCGATATTGAGGAAGATGAAGATGTTGAAGAGGAAACAGTAGAAGAAGAAGCAGACGAAGCAATAGAAGAATCGGAAGAGGAATACGAGACTGAGGACGACGAAAAGCAACAAGAACAATTGTATTGCAATACTCAATTTATAACGCGGGAACGAGCGCAAGAAATTGAGCAAGACTTAAAGGAGAATAAATTAATTGAAAACGAATGTTATTACCAATACAAGGAAGTCGAAAAGGGGACGTTCCATGTAGGGGATCTAAACGATGAACAACGACGAATGTTCCAGGAATTTATGAATCGGCATGTTAACCTATTCGCGTGGGAGCCTGACGATTTTGGACGAACCTCAGTGGTCAAACATGGCATTGACACTGGGAACGCGGTTCCGGTTAAACAAAGATTTTATCGAACATCGTACAAAAACCAATTATTCATAAAAGAGGAAATCCAGCGACTCTTAAAAGCAGGATTAATTGTGCCGTCTAGGAGTCAATGGACTTCGCCAGTAGTAGTCGTTGAAAAAAAAAATGGAAAGAAGCGCTTGTGCGTTGACTACCGGAAGTTGAACAAGGTAACTAAACGTGACTGTTACCCTTTGCCTCGGATTGATGATATGTTAGAAACCTTGTCGGGATCCCAGTGGTTTTCGTCGTTAGATTTAGCCAGCGGATTCTGGCAAGTGGAGTTGGACCAAAAAGACCGAGAAAAGTCCACATTCATTACGAGATTCGGCACTTATGAGTTTACTGTCATGCCGTTTGGACTTTGCAATGCCCCTGCCACATTCCAACGCCTCATGGATACTGTGTTGCGAGACATCCTTTGGCAATTTGTTGTAGTCTATATCGACGATATAAATGTGGGATCAAAAACGTTCGAAGAGCACCTGTTGCATTTAGAGCAAGTGTTCTCACGATTGGCGCAAGCCGGATTAAAGTTGAGTCCAGAAAAATGTTTCTTCTTTAAGGATGAAATACCATTCTTAGGACATGTTGTAAGTCGTCATGGTATCCAAACTGATCCTGAAAAATTAAGGGTTATCAAGGAATTCCCCATCCCTAAGGACTTGACACAATTACGAGGCTTCATTGCCTTAGCATCCTACTATCGGAAGTTCGTTAAAAACTTCTCGCGCATAGTTGAACCTTTAAATAGGCTTTTAAAAAAGAATACTCCTTTTGTTTGGGGGAATGATCAAGTCGATTCTTTTGAATATTTAAAGACTTGTTTGATGACTCCACCTATTCTTTCGTATCCTAATTTCGAAAAACCTTTTATTTTATATACTGACGCCTCCACTTTTGCTCTGGGAGCAATTTTATCTCAAAAAAATGAAGATAAAAAGGAACGCGTTATTGCATATGCTAGTCGCACTTTAGGCAAGCATGAAAGAAACTATGGAATAACTGAACTTGAATGCTTAGCGGTAGTGTGGGCCGTTAAACATTTTCATCATTATCTGCATGGACAGAAGTTTACAGTGATTACTGACCATGCAGCACTACGATATCTTCTCAATTTATCAAATCCGGCTGGACGACTTGGCAGATGGCTTATGTTTTTAAACTCATATAACTTAGAAATTATTAACCGCCCTGGAAAACAACATACAAACGTAGATACTTTAAGCCGGATAATACATTAATAAGAAGTTTCATTTTAAATTTATATTTTTAATTCTCTTGCAATTTTTGGACTTTATTTTTGGATAACCCCTTTTTTTGATTTAACGAATGGATTCAAATACATATTATTCACTTATTCAGTTTTTAACCACACTTTTGTTACCCGTACATTTAAGCAAAGAGCAGCAGGCTGCTATTAAACGAAAATCGCGATATTTTGTTGTAATAGATGAACAATTATATAAGAAAAATAAGAGTAACCCAAATCGGCCTCTTAAGGTAGTTAAACAAGATGAAATTGATGATGTTTTACATCATATGCATTCTGATCCTTTGGCTGGACATTTTTCTTTAGATGAAACATATAGGAAAATCAAAATACGATACTATTGGCCACAGATGTTTGAAGATGTTAGAAACTATGTAAAAACCTGTGATGAATGTCAAAGGCGAGGTAAAAATAGGCGTGCAGAACCTTTACATCCAATAAAGATCGGACAGCCCTTTGATCGTGTAGGAATGGATATAGTTGGACCTTTGCCACAAACCAAGGATGGAAATAAATACATAGTGGTTGCTACAGAATATTTAACAAAATGGCCAGAAGCACGAGCAATTCCAGATGCAAAAGCTACCTCTGTAGTGTCATTCTTTTATGAAGACATCATATGCCGACATGGATGCCCTAAAGAGATCCTTACTGACCGTGGGACACACTTTGTCAATGATATGCTAAATTCTTTATGTGATAAGTTTGGAGTGAAACATAGACTATCCACAGCCTATCATCCTCAAACAAATGGATTGGTTGAACGTTTCAATAGGACTTTATGTGAAACATTGGCTAAATTTGCTAATGAAAATAAGAATGACTGGGATTTGTATGTTTCAACTGCCCTTTTTGCGTATAGAACAAGAAAACACAATACAACTAGACATGAGCCATTTTACTTAATGTATGGCCGAGAAACAATATTACCAATAGAATTTAAAGTGGCTACAAGTGCTATGTTAAATATAGGAAATGATGAACAAGAAGACTTATTAAATCGAGTAAGAATGATCTCTGGAAGAATGGCTGAAGAACGCCTTGTTACACAAGACAGGATTTATGATCAACAACAAAGGCAAAAACAAAAATATGGCAAAAATATTAAAGAGCAATACTATAAAATAGGAGACCTAGTCCTATTATATAAAAGTCACTTACGGGAAAGGAAAAAGCTAGAAGAGCGATGGACAGGACCTTATTATATACATGAAGTAAGAGAAAATGGTGTGTATAAGCTTCGGACTATGGAAGGGAAGATACTCAAGGTCCCAGTGAACTCTGAACGATTAAAGCAATATTACTCCCGTGGAGATCTAGTATAAGGACTTCTATTTTATAAAACTCTTCAAAGGATAAAAATCTTATGAAAATCATGAAAGTGTAACATGAATAACACTAATTATGAGACCATTCATAAATTGAAGAATAAGATCAGCCGCATACATCTAATTTGTAGCATAAAGAAAGATCTGCTAATATAAAATGAACTGGCAAATTTGTTCCATATGCCAAAAGGTTTTATTAAAGTATTCCAAAAATGGGGAGTGTTTGTTATCAAGATGTTTTGCAGGATCTTCTTATGCCAAATGAAGGACATGCTGTGGGATATATGCCTCCATACTCTAATGGCATGGAACTTGAAGAAAAATTTAATGTCACATTGCGGGCTCTGTTCCATGCTAAACGACTTCAGAATCGGTCTTTACAGTTATTTTGTGCTTACTTTCTTGGAAAAATATTAGAGGAAGAAGCTGACCCTTTATCAAAACGAGCCTATTATGCTCAACGATTAACGACCTATTACAGAATTACTTCAGTACGGGCATATTTTCTGTTCAAGCCCTTTGGACCCACCAAAATAATGAATTCGGCAAGAACATCTCTGACTACACTTCGTAATCTGTCAACAGAAGAATTCCAAGACCTTGTTACAAAATCATCTTTAATTTTCAACGGAGTTGAAAATTGGGAGGGAGGTGATGTCGTATCTGATCACGTGACTTCGTTGATCAATGTCACCGATGTCATAAATGAATGACATAGCATACATAGGTAATATTGCACACATTATAGATATATCATATATTTTTAATATAGCATAAATGGCATATATGTATTATTTTTGTTCTATGTAAGATATTTATGATTTATCATTGTTATATTTGCAATTGTTATAAATAAAGCTCTGGATTTATTCCAGACAAGGCATGTTCATAAGTTCTCTTCAAGCCTTTATTTTATTAATATTTTTATTTTTGATTGTTAAGTTATCTCTTTACTTGTGATGAATACCTGAGAATCCGAAGTACTGGAATTGGTATTACACATTTGATTGAGATTTTTACAAGTTGTATTTAAAGTATTGATAAATAAACCTTCTGCTACCACAAAATAATAATTGTTAGCGATTGCTAACATCAAAGAACTGACCCAACAATATGTACAGTGGGATATCAAAAATCACCGGACAGTTTTTTTTCAGAATTGCATAACTGCATTTTCTCAGCATCCAGTGATCATTAAACAATGAACCAAAGCTTGTTAGAATCACCATAACAAGATGCATTGAATGGTATTATCTGTGTATCTCTAGCATTAATAGGTAATTAGTTATTGTCAAGTATTTATAAACAGTAAAATAGGAATAACTTTTCATCCTCTAATGCTAAAAACATAAAAATAATACCATTCGATTTGTCTTGTTATGGCGAATCTAACAAGATATGCCTCATCATTCTATGATTAATGGGCAATGAAACGCCTTGATACTTTTATTTTTCATTATTAAAAAAATTTTCAAAAATCATGATTTTAAAATAAACTTTAAATGGAGTTTAAATGTCACCCGGTGATCATACAAAGATGATCAAAGGCTCATTAGATTCGTCTCATTGAGATGCATTGAATGGTGGTATTTATATATTTCTAGCATTAATAGATAGTTAATTATGATCAATAATCTCTAAATTAAAAAATGGTGATAACATTTTATCTATTGATGCTAGAGATATAAAATACTGCCATTTAATGTGTCTCATTATGATAAATATAATGAGCTTTTTTTGTTTTTATATTACCACCAGACAAGTAAACGCCTTGATGTTTCTACATGTCAATATTAAAAAAATTGTTAAAAAAATACAATTTTAGAATAAACTTTAAATGGAGTTTAAATGTCACCCAGTGATCATACAAAGATGATCAAAGGCTCATTAGATTCGTCTCATTGAGGTGCATTGAATGGGGTGGTATTTATATATTTCTAGCATTAATAGATAGTTAATTATGATCAATAATCTCTAAATTAAAAAATGGTGATAACGTTTTATCTATTGATGCTAGAGATAAAAAATACTGCCATTTAATGTGTCTCATTATGATAAATATAATGAGCTTTTTTTGTTTTTATATTACCACCAGACAAGTAAACGCCTTGATGTTTCTACATGTCAATATTAAAAAAATTGTTAAAAAAATACAATTTTAGAATAAACTTTAAATGGAGTTTAAATGTCACCCAGTGATCATACAAAGATGATCAAAGGCTCATTAGATTCGTCGCATTGAGGTGCATTGAATGGTGGTATTTATATATTTCTAGCATTAATAGATAGTTAATTATGATCAATAATCTCTAAATTAAAAAATGGTGATAACGTTTTATCTATTGATGCTAGAGATAAAAAATACTGCCATTTAATGTGTCTCATTATGATAAATATAATGAGCTTTTTTTGTTTTTATATTACCACCAGACAAGTAAACGCCTTGATGTTTCTACATGTCAATATTAAAAAAATTGTTAAAAAAATATAATTTTAAAATAAACTTTAAATGGAGTTTAAATGTCATCCAGTGATCATACAAAGATAATCAAAGGCTCATTAGATTCGTCTCATTGAGATGCATCGAATGGTAGTATTTATATATCTTTAACATATATAGGCAATAAGTTATGACAAATATTCTCTAAATGATAAAGTGCAAATAACTTTTTACCTACTAATGTTAGTATTATAAAAAATACTGTCATTTAATGCATTTCATTTTGATAAATATAATGAGCTTTTTTTTATCTTTATTTAATATACTGTATTCTAAATATTCAAAGCCAAATGCATAAAGCCAAATATGCTAAGCAAATATACTAAGCCAAATAACTAAGCCTTATGTGTTAACCCAATACGCTAAGCCAAATACTAAGCAAATATGATGCAAAGCAAGTCAAGTATATTAAGCCAAAAATTAAAAAAATATATAAACATTAAAATTTTTACCAATTTGTATTTATGATAATATTTATTTTTTATAAATATTTTTTTTTAAAAAAATTTCTTTACTATTAAAAAAGTCTTTAAAATTATATAGTTTCTTCTTTTCCTTAATATTATAAATTATAAAAAAAATAATAAATTATTTAAATGGCTGCTACCCAACATAAAGAACTTACAGAATTCCAGCGTGGTGAAATAATAGGTGCTTGGAAATGTGATTTTAGCATAAGAAAAATAAGTGAAATATTAAAACATTCAAAAAGTACAGTTCATGAAGTTATTGCTGCATATAAAGAAGGATTTGAAACACTACCTTCACGAAGTGGTAGACCACCTATTATAACAGAAAGAGATGGCCGCCATTTAATGCAAACTCTTAATAAAAACCGAAAAACTACTATTGATGAATTGTGTGAAAACTTTACTACTTCTACTTCAATAGAGGCAAGCCCAATTACTATCAAACGATATCTCCATAAAAATAATATTTATGGACGAGTTGGAGCAAAAAAACCCTTTGTAAATGCAGCTAATAAAATGAAAAGATTAAAATGGGCTAAACAAAAAGTAAAGTGGATAAATGAATGGGAAAACATTATTTGGAGTGATGAATCTAAATTTGAAGTATTTGGTGGTGATGGAAAAAGATATGTTTGGAGAACTCCTCAGGAAAAATATAATCCAAAATGTCTTATTCCTACATTTAAATCAGGTCAAGAAAGTGTAATGATTTGGGGTTGTTTTGTAAAAAATAAATTAGGTCCATTAGTTAAATTAGAAGGTAAAATAACAGCAAATGTCTATGTAAAAGAAATACTTGAAAACCATTTATTGCCCTTTATAAATAATTTAGAAGATAAAGAAAATTATATTTTTCAAGAAGATAATGCTCCTATTCATACAGCAAATATAGCAAAAAAGTGGAAAGAAGATAATAATATTGCAAGCTTACCATGGCCTGCACAAAGTCCAGATTTGAATCCTATAGAAAATCTATGGGATGAATTGGAAAGAAAAGTCAGAAATCATAGACCATTACCAAAAAATCAAGATGATTTATGGAAGATTTTACAAGAAGAATGGTTAAATCTTGATGAAAAAATATATAAAAATCTTGTAGATAGTATACCATGCCATGTTGCTGCAGTTATTGAAAATAAAGGTGATCCTACAAAATATTAATAATAAAATAATAAATATTTTTTTTTTATAATTAAAATGTATTTTTTGTCAAAAACTTTAACTACACTTATTTTATTACTATTTAATTTTTTTCAATGAGATGAATCTAATGAGCTTTTAATCAACTTTGTATAATCACTAAGTAATATTTTAATCCTATTTAAATTAATTCTAAAATTACATTTTTTTAATAAATTTTTTTAATATTAACATTTAGAAACATCAAGGCATTTTCTCATCTGGTGGTAATATTAAAACAAAAAAAGCTCATTATATTTATCATAATGAGACACATTAAATGGTAGTATTTTACATCTCTAGTATCAATAGATAAAAAGTTATAACCACTTTTTAATTTAAAGAATATTGATTATAATTAACTATCTATTAATGCTAGAAATCTAAAAATACCACCATTCAATGCATCTCAATGAGACGAATCTAATGAGCTTTTGATTATCTTTGTATGATCACTGGGTGACATTTAAACTCCATTTAAAGTTTATTTTAAAATTATATTTTTTAACAATTTTTTTAATATTGACATGTAGAAACATCAAGGCGTTTTCTTGTCTGGCGGTAATATGAAAATAAAAAAAGCTCATTATATTTATCATAATGAGACACATTAAATAGTAGTATTTTATATCTCTAGCATCAATAGACAAAAAGTTATTACTACTTTTTAATTTAAAGAATATTGATCATAATTAACTATTTATTAATGCTAGAAATATAAAAATACCGTCATTCAATGCATCTCAATGAGACGAATCTAATGAGTTTTTGATCATCTTTGTATGATCACTGCATGACATTTAAACTCCATTTAAAGTTTATTCTAAAATTATATTTTTTTAACAATTTTTTTAATATTGACATGTAGAAACATCAAGGCGTTTAATTATCTGGTGGTAATATAAAAACAAAAAAAGCTCATTATATTTATCATAATGAGACACATTAAATGGCAGTATTTTAAATCTCTAGCATTAATAGATAAAATGTTATCACCATTTTTTAATTTAGAGATTATTGATCATAATTAACTATCTATTAATGCTAGAAATATATAAATACCACCATTCACTGCATCTCAATGAGACGAATCTAATGATCCTTTGATCATCTTTGTATGATCACTGGGTGACATTTAAACTCCATTTAAAGTTTATTTTAAAATTATATTTTTTTAACAATTTTTTTAATAATGAAAAATAAAAGTATCAAGGCGTTTCATTGCCCATTAATCATAGAATGATGAGGCATATCTTGTTAGATTCGCCATAACAAGACAAATCGAATGGTATTATTTTTATGTTTTTAGCATTAGAGACTGAAAAGTTATTCCTATTTTACTGTTTATAAATACTTGACAATAACTAATTACCTATTAATGCTAGAGATACACAGATAACATCATTCAATGCGCCTTGTTATGGTGATTCTAACAAGCTTTGGTTCATTGCTTAATGATCACTGGATGCTGAGAAAATGCGGTTAAGCAATTCTGAAAAAAAACTGTCCGGTGATTTTTGATATCCCACTGTACTTCATTTCTATATAATAAAAAAAAAAAACAAAACAATCATTGTAAATAAAAATAATTTAAAATGTTAATAGTTTTCCGATTTGAATTTAATAATAAAATATTTGTCTTGTTTTATTTTATTTTTTACCTATAAATTTAGAAGTTATATTAAATTTTGATATACTTGAGGTTTTCGCCAAGTTACGGAAATTTCGCCCAGTTTCGCCAATTTCGGTAGTTTGGCAAATTTCGCCAGGTTTCGCTGTTTCGGAATAATTTTGCCTTTTCTAGGTTTCGGTTTCAGAATTTTGCCAATCAAAAAACAGTTTCGCCCGAAACATTACCTCCAACGAATAATACTCTCGCAGACTCAGTCTATTCACAACAACGAAATGATCACGAAATGATCATCGAACGTGATCCAATGATCAACCAACAACCTTGCAAATCAAGAATGATCACAACACAAATATTGCATCATCACACAACACAAACACCAATGAACACCCAAATTCCACGAGGGAAGAAATAGAAATTACTACTTTAAACACAGGCCCAATTTTTCACGTTTTCACTTTACTTTCTTTATTCAAAGAAGAAAACCATACTACACAATATTCGCACCAATTTAGGAAATTTACCTGGCTTCGTCAGTACTGAAAAAATACAATTTACAACGGATGGGAAATAATTAAACTTTGAGAAATTCCCTAGCAAATACCTTAAATAATCAATTTCTACATATATAACACCGGAACATTTGATCGTATCACAGAAGAAACATTCAAAGAATTAGAACAATGATGCATCCTAGTACATGATGTACCCAAACATCTTTTGGTATTGATATTGATAGAGTCTGATAGAGTCTTCAGTAAATACGGAAAAATTTAACCAAATCACTGACATCATCAAAGATCCGGCAAAACCAAGATATAACCAAAAACAGAATCAGACGAACAGAACAAGATTTAACAAACCTCGCCCTCCAGCTTTCAAAACATTCATGATTGAATATACAAAAAAAGAATCTGTAGACCAACTCTGGCAGGAGGATATTGGTCTATTCAAATAGAAAAATTCAGTATCCGCATCACACCCATCGACATTATTCAAAGAATGAAACTATATAAAATCACGAGATATCTCGATGGCAATGAATAATCTACCACCGATCATCAAAAGGTCGTACCTGCACCATGACAACCGATCTACCACTAAAGCTGCATATGTCAGAACAAAGTAGCGAAGCTACAAAGAAAAGATCACAACGATTTCAATAGACCAAGACAGAAAACTTTATGTACTCCCTGCTGATATTAGCCACTGCAGAAACTGTGGTAATCCTAAACACAACTACCAACTACACTCAATACAACAAAAAACTTACAACGTTCATCGAATGTACATACAACTTAAAACCATCAATACAGACAAAACAAATATAAACAAATATCTAAATCACAATAACCAAGAGGTACTGTACTTCATCATCTACCAGACATGAATCTGATGATGTCCACAACTACTGTACCTAGGACGTCAAACCACTCGGAAAAACATAATCACAACAAAAACGCAACAAATATACGAACGTACACCAACGAACTCGAGTGTTAATCTCACATACATTACGAATGATCAATAACAACATACAAATTATGCACGTATGCGAAACAGGACAAACAACTCTACCACACAACTCTTCATCCAAAGTTCACAAAACATTTCACATTACATCTCAAATTGACAACCTTTCAAATTCTATATTTAATATTAACAACCCAACCAATGATAGCGGCAACGCTTTTATACTATCAGAATCAACCCGAATAATTACAATTTTATTATAGGAGACTTCAACGATGACGTTACAAACCACAACACGACATCTCACAGCAACAAATATATCCGATAACAAACGACCAATTACGTCTGATCGGAAAGAACTTTTCGATTTCTCAAAACACAACAATTATGTGCCATACAAAAAGATTACTCAAAAACCACAACACATACACAGGATAGATACTCAAGAATCGATTATATATTCGCTAACAACTTAATAATTAGCAAAGTCTTTAATATCGACACATTAACAACGGAATCGTACAAATCCGACCACCAGGTCGTTATCGCACACATCGACACGTTCGAAATATTCGAACCCAAAATTAAAAAGCTCATACCTAACCGGTATCGGTTGCCTCTTGTTCCACCTTTTCCTCTTCGTCACGAGCAGAAGCGTTCGCCATATGCTCAGGTCCTCCCAACAGTACATTTAAAATATATAATCAAATCTGTTACCACATCACACCGAGAAAGTTACTCTAAAACAAAATCACATATGGATCGCGATATCACAATCATTAAAAACAAACTTAAATAACCCTACATCAGTTAAAGCGCACTCACTGAAACATCTCTATTGACAGAAACATAAAACATAGCACCAAAACCATAAGCAATACACAAAAACTCTTTCACTGGTTCTCACACAAACAACTATCAACGATTAAAATAGTCTCATATAATAAAAGTATTGACTGGGACCTTATCATAAAATTCTTTAAACATAACCTCTACGATTCGCCAACGAGCATAGAAACTACCTGCAACCAACTACCTACTATGGATACCTCACAACGTAACTATCCCACCTTTATCAATAATCAAACCTCCTGTTTGCCACAATGGAACAGAAACGAACGACCACTTATGGAAATGCACCGAAACATTACGTTTGTTCTTACCCATTTGATCTATTATAAATACGAATTAAAAACATTCATCCTTAAAAATTGCACACAGGGAAACATCTTTTTAGAACAAGAATTACGCACTAATAAAATTTTTGAATGGACATACAACAACAACTACCTTAATCAACAAGATAACGCAGTTTTGTATCTCACTTTCAGATCCTTTATTACACATGAATTTATCTCTTTGTTTAAATCCAAATTTGATACTCAAAAAATACACGTAAATACATACTCAGATGGTTTTACAAACTCAACATGCTTATAAAACAACACATTTGGAAAACACGCAACGAACGCTTCAAAGAATGGAAACGCTCACGCAACATCAACAAGACTTCCCTCAAGAAACTAATATCGCGCCAATAAACATAAAGACACACAATCAACACGACATTAACTAATTACTAGGGAAACGGAAACCGTTGAGAGTCCAGAACATTTGTGTTACATTTAGCGTATTGCAATTTTATTGTTTACTAATGTAGCACAAAATTTAAGTGACGTAACGTGTGCGGACAAATGGCATCACCTTTCATAAACATATATAATCCTTCGCTTCGCTCCGGACAATAATAATACGTCACCAATATTCGATACATATAATTTTTTCATTTCTTTGAAAGATACTGAAACTTGTAAGGATAATCGAGTGGCGTTCATTTACACTACTACAAGCATAATCATCCGTGGTATAATCACATGATCACAATTGATTCGTTATACAATATAAATTTTTTTTCTTTTTCTTTTTCTTTTTCTTGTTTTTATTTGATTTCGGTTTTTAATTCCTCTTTTTGTTCTTAGGTTAGGCATTACCTGACTTAGTTCTTTAGATATGATCTAGTTTACGGATTAGTTTAGCGTTTGTTTACTTTTATCTATTCTTCTACACTATTTGTATTGATTATCTTTCCCGAAATTAAATAAAATAAAATAAAACAATCATAATTATTTATTATAATATATTCTGATTTAGAAACCACGGATGTACAGTGTCACAAAAATTTTTTATAATGCCTTAATAAATTGCAGATCCTTGGCCGAACGCATAACATAATCCTGGCCAGACATCACGTGAAAAATTTCCTTTTTCGCGTTTTAACATCCGGTGGAAAGGAATTTCAATATGTTTATTTTGGCGTCTGAATGAATTATGCAAACAAATGCAGTAGAACAATATGATCATCAAGGGCGTATTTCATGAGAATTTTTATAATATATCAATTTCTGTAAAAGGAACGATTATGAAGTATATATGCACATTTTTTTTTTATATTTTGATCAAATGATAAAATAATTGGTACAAGCATATGTGGAACATAAAATAACCTTTAAAAAGTTTTACAATGAATTCATTATATATGTACATACAATAAAGAACATTTATTAAAATCTTTAATTGGTTAATAAATTTCACTTGATTCCGAAAGGTTTTAGAACTCCGATGTATGTTGGCGTTTCAGAATGGGTCATCTGTAGAATTTTTTTTCTTTTGAAAAAAAAAAATTAAATAAGATAAAGAACCTAAATAAATCATCTTATCAATGGAAAATAAGTCAGCATTAACTAAATTAGGTAAATTATTTTTTTTTTTTTAAAAAAAAAAAAGAGGGCTGAAAATTGTATCATGCAATTTGAAACTTACTTCATTATTTTATCATAGTAATATAAAAACTTTCCGCGTAGGTCGATAATAATCGTATGATCACGGAATTGAACGCCACGTTAACTATAACATTTTTTTTTTTAAAAAAAAAGTTTTTATAGTAAAGCTTTATATTTACAATTAATTATTTTATTTCTAATCTATACAACAGGTTTTTGCAACTGCCATAATTATCATAGTTCAAAACTTCGGTACATGATAAAATTCACTAATAAAAATCTTTATTGTATTACGTACAGATTTAATTTACACATTAAAAGTTGCTATATCTGCTATATCTAAAGTTAGATATTTTATTTAGTAATAAAGACACTTTTTTTTCGTAATGACTTTTATATTTTTGGAAAATTAATTAAATAATATGATTCGTATTCGGAATTCCAATCCGAAGTTTTTTGCCCATAAATTTAGCAATAAAAGCAAAGTTGTTGCATAAATATCTAAATTAATAACAAGTAATAATTTTCTAAAAACAACAATTAATTTTATGTAATATTACGTACCACTTTTTTTCTTGTCATTGATTTGACAATTACGCGTTTTATGTTTGTTTGGATCTCATTCATTTCTAACAAAAAAAAAAAAAAAAAAAAAAAAATGTCATTCAACCCATTAATAAAGTTTGGAGCATTTTCTTTTATTTTTCTTTTATTTTTATACCAGAAATGAATAATGTGATTACCAAATTTTTATTATAAAAAGGCTCTGAAAATCATAGAGGAATACCATAAAATTTCTCAATTTGTTACAAAAAAAAAAAATATTACACAAGTAAAATTACTACTTAACCTTAATCAAATCTCTCAACACACTGTCCAAAATTTATTTAATCTCAAAATTCTTAGTATTACATTAATTTAAAAATTTCATTTTTATTAAAATAATCAAACCTCAAAAAAGTGCAATCCGGTTCACAATATTAGAAACTAAATGGGAGCTGAAGAAGTCACGAGAAACTCGAAAAAAATATTAAATGAACATAATTAATTAATATTGAAGTTTTTATTTCTTAATGAGAGTTTAAGAAGTGATGATAATATTAAAATTTCTAAAGAGTTATAGAGATTGTATACAAAGCGAACAAATGAACAGACCAAAGATGCAATATTGCGCTTTGTTATAATACTGAGAATGGAGTAAAGATATTTTCCTGAATATATTATTTTCCATTTTCAAAACTTATTAATTCTAAAAACTCAAGGCCCAAAGAAACTCTCGATTTAAATTAATCTAATAATATAGTAGTATATATTAGTTTTTATGATACTTTTCAAAAACAATGCCACTATCATACACATTCACTTCTCTATATTCCATGATTTCCACTACTTTCATTTCAGTATTTCTATTGTATATTCATTACTGTATATTGATTACCGTATTATATAGACCATATTCGTTCAATTATTAGTCATATTTTATTATCGTAGCAGATTCAATATTAATAGGAAATATCATTTTATTTAGATTTTGATCTTTGCATATTCGTTCATGACTTAAAATTTAATAAATAAATAACGATTTATAAAATTTTGCCCAAGTATGTCTTAATAATGAAAATTGTAAATTTGGCCTTGATGTATAAGACATGTTTTCTAATTACCGGTGATGTATAAAATTTCTTGGTCTAATGTACTGTACAGTACATTATGTATTGTACATAGGGATGTTAACAAGCAAATTGCCAAGTATTGAGATGATTATTTAAAAAAAATTTATTAATAAATTTATTCCCAGGCATTTTTTAGAGTAGATTACTTATTGGTATTAAGTGATAAAGTTCCACCTGAAGTCAGAAATGCTTAAAACGTGGAACCGGTATTAGTATCGGTCTGGACCGACTGGTCGGCATCGGTCCCAAGCAAATTGCCGGATTTTGAGGTGATTTTTTAAAAAAGAATTATTAATAATATTTGTTCCCAGACCGTTTTTAGGGTAGTCACTTGTTGGAGAAAGTGATCACACTTCTCTGGGATCAGCAATTTGTTAAATTGCTTCGGGACCGATCTGGACCGATTTGGACCGTTAACATAGGATCGAAATCATGTTATATATTCAAAATATATTATAATTAAACAACAAAGAATTGGGATCAATGAAACTATTTTTGCGTCATTATTATTTATTTTTAATTTAAAATTAAAACATATGTGAAACACTGCATAATTTTACCACGCGCACAAAAAAAAATATAAAAACTTTTCAAACATTATTATTTGTAACTAACTAAAAAAAAATTTTTTTCAAAGAATAAATTAGAAAATTCCAATGATTGCATATTGGCAAAAGAATTAATATAGAAAATGGTTAATTGGAACAGATTTAGGTAAATATTTTCTTATATTTTCTATTTTAATGAATAACCGCTTATTTATTATTATTATTATTATTATTTTTTTAAAAGAATTTAGAAATTTTAGAAGTTTCGTTACCCAGATTAGTTGTGTCACATAGATATACTTTCCGCCCATTTAAATGGGATTGGGAGAATCCCATGTCCCATCCCATCCTATATCCAATGAAATTTTAAAAAAACATAACATTTTTGCTATTTTTTTCAATGATTATAAAACAATAGATATTATTTTGCTATTAATAAAATAATGCTAAATATCGACTTTAATAATACTTTATTTTAATTAAAAATAATTATGAGTTAAATATGGAAATATGTTACTATATTTGAAGTAATCATAAAGTTAATAATTTAATTCTTTTTTGTCAAATGGAGTCATTTTGTTAACAGCAACACTAAATTTTAAATTTATATAGTATTTTGTTACACCAAATACTTATTTTTTCTATTACAATGTATATAGTTTCTGTCAAATACTGTGAGTTAGACAACATTCGTATTATGAATCATCATTTTGTATGTCCGTCTGTCCTCTTAATCCAATTAATAAGAAAACTTTATTAAATATATCATGAATGATGTTAATAAAACCTTTTCCATTTCTTTTTTGTTATTAACTTCATACTTCTGATAATTATGATCAATAAAAGTATTATCACATTTTTCTCCTCCTTCATCCGTTTGATTGGAATATGGAATATATAAAGTAAGAAGAAGTGATATAGGCTTGTTTTTCTTGTTAAGGTAATGACGACGCAACAAAAAAAAAGCGTAAACTTTATTTGAAATTTCGAAATTTCGTTCCCTATAAAAAATAAATGTCCGGAAAATGTTATCAAAAATGTCTGGAAAATGTCCGGAATAAATCTGATGTGTCCGGAAAATGTCCACTTTTTTGGTACATGTCTGAAACACTTCTGATACTTAAAATTTTGACATGTCCTAACTTTGTCCTGAATTCGTCCAGTATTTGTTCGGTATAAAATTTTGGACAAATTCTGGACAGTTAAACCTGGACAAATTCTGGACATAGTAAAAAAACCAGATAGACAAATTCCGGACATGAAAAAGTTCAGGACAAATTCTGGATACTATTTCCAAAAAAGGATAAATTAATTTTGTAAAAAAATGCAAAAAGCACAAAACTGACATTCAAAACCTTTTCTGTCGTACTAATTAAAATTGCAGAGCAGGCAAAAATACTATATATCTATGATATAAAAATTTTGGGTTAAGGAATAATGATGATCATCTATCCATTGATCATCTTTTGTGGCAAAATTTTACGAAAATACATTTCCGGACAATTTCAGGACAAATTCCTAATATCCCGAAAATGCAGTGTTTTCGGAACAGTTTCCGGACACACAGTGTCCAGAATTTCCGGACAATATTTTAGAATTTTTTCCGGACATTTTCTGGACATTATCCGGACACTTATTTTTTATAGGGGTTGTGTAACTTCTGAAACTCTTTAGGATAGAAATCAACAACAATATTTTCTTTCGAAAAAAAGAAAAAGAAATAAGTCACTATTCCATATACAGTACTTCATTTTTTTTAGTTATTTGGGTTAATTTTTTTTTTTTTTATTTTTTTTTTTAAAATAAATTTACCAATTCTGAAAAAACGCCGATATGCATTAAACAATTTTTTTAAAAAATTATTAATAGATTATAATTTTAAACTAACTAAATCGAAAAAAGGTTTTTCGAAATTCTCACGACATTCTTTTTTTTTCTTTGTGTGAAAAAAAAAAAAAATAATAATCTGTAAGACTGTGTAATAAATTTCTTGGCATATTTCACATACTTTTGCATCGTTGAAATTATTGAAATTAATTAATTTTATAATTTAGAAAACCAACATATTTTTACAATAACAACACAAAAATAGGGCTTTCGAACCTGATTCTTTGTTTTTTTTGCAGGATTTTACTATTCTATTAAATTGCATACAATATGATTTTGATGATCCTAATGTTTTCTTTTTATAGTTTGCGTAATTCTTTTTAGGCGTCTAGAACAAACAAATGGAACCTCCTTACCTTTACGTGTTAAAACCTCAAAAAGGAAAAAATATTCGGTCTGCACTAAGAATTTTTTGACCTGCATTATGATGTATGATCTTGGCCGGAATCAAAAAAAGGAATAATTGCCTTTAAAATGGCCCATTGAAAAGGATGTACAATACATATGAATTTTTGTTACATTTTTGTTAGTTGAATGAATAATACAGATAAATCTTGATCAAATGTTTGCACATAAATTCCGTGTAAATTCCGATAATATAAAAAACAATAAATGATATAATTGCGGTGATAACGATCAATATATGCAATTTAGAATTCCATTAAGGAATAATATTCCTTATCTTCTTATTTCCTGTTTTTGCTTTTTATGGGCAAAATTTTACAATATATTATTTATATTGACGTCATATATAATTTTATATTTATATTAGATATTTTATTACAGAGTTTACAATTAAACCAATGAACAGCAGAGTTTTCGATATTTCGATACTCCACTTAAAAGGAAAAAAAAAATACAATCCTTCTAAAATTAGATAATTTATTATGTACGGCTTGGCCATTATTGTTATTATTGTTATTTTTATTTTAAGAATGAATAAATAAAATTTGTTAATTATTCATTAGATGTATTAGGCGCAATAAGAACTTACATATTAATATTCTTTTCGGACCTCGGCAAAAATATTCTAAATAATTAAACTATTAAATATTATAAATGGCATAAAAAAATTAATATATTACATCTCATCTTAATTCTCCCAATCATAAACCTACCTAAAAATCAAAATTATTCGTCCAAGAGTCTAGTTACACACTGCCCATTTTTAATATTACCAGGTAAATTGATTTCTTTAACCTTTTCTTCCCTGATTTAGCATATTAACAATGAAATTAATACGTTATTGTTGTTCATATAAAATGTTCTCTTTATTTACTTTCTTATGATTATATTTGTTATAAATAAGAGCCCAATTCCCTTTCTCAAAATATTAGTTTTCAGAATATTTTACTTTCAAAAATAATTTTATTATGCAGCCATGCTTGATTTTAAAAGAAAATTTATCTGACAATTCCTTTTTATAAATTATATAAACATGATATTAATTAAAAACTCGTCCTCTACCAAAAAATTGGGAAATAGTTACATATTTTAAATGACTACAACCCTCTTTACGTTTTAAAAACGCGTAGAATAAAGAGTAAAAAAAGAAGAAAATTTTATAAATATAAAATGTTTGACTGGACATCGTTAAAAAAAAAAAAAAAAAAGACATCTTCTCTCTTAAGGACTGGTGTCTTAAATCAACAGAAAATTAAGACAAAATAAAATTTCTAAGGCTTCTTTTATCCGGATATAATCAAAAACCTTTTGATCGGATGAAATATAATATCATTTCCTTGGATTGCGATCCGAAATCCGACCATCCGAATAAACCACTACGGCATTGATATTTCGTCATATAAAATCAATCTAATAACGAATATCGACATTAAAATAAATTATCAAGGTCTTAACGAACGATTATGCGTGGGATCAACAAAATAAACACATAGAAGTGAAGCATTTTTTTGTAACTTATGCATAAACTTACAGTTAACGAAAGTGTTTAATATTTAGTTTTAGTTTCTTTAGTTTTTAGTTTTCAGCATTATTGTTTCTTTTAGTTAGGTCGGGCCAATTTGATTTTTTGTTTAACGAAACCTCCTCTTAACATCAAAAACGAAATATTCTTATAAAATATCTCTTTTATGAAAATAGATTTTTTCATTATTTTTGCTTCTCCCTCTTGTCAACATATAAATTATTAATTAAAACACAGTCGGTCGTCAGTTACTGTATAAATCTCAAATAATTAAAATAACGTAATAGATATTAACTGTTGCAAGATTTTTATTTTAACGTGGACTTATGCTCTTATGCTTTATTTTAACGTGTCCTTTAGAATATGTTCAAAAAATAATTTTCCATGTAACACGTTAAATTTTATTAGATAAAGGCAAAATGTTAATATGGAATGTAATAAAACAAAATATAATTGCTAATAATGCACTCCAATCCAGTGAATAGTCACTTGTCATTTTTCGTTTAAATAATTTTTTTTTTAAAAAAAAGAAAAAAATCTAAATATATCGAAATGAACTTCTGAATCTAATAATTCTTCCATAAAAATTATTAATAGATTTTTAATTTTGATATTTTGGCCTGAATTATCTAAAATCGGAGCTCCTGGTATTTCTCATATGTTTTGCACCATTAAAAATTTGCTAATTCTAGATCTACAGTACATTAAAAATTTTTGTCCTGTAAAAAAGGAATGATTTACACATTTATAGAATTATTTTTTTAAATTCCGTGTAAAATTCGGAAATTCCGTTAATATAAAATAACATTAATTGCAGTGATAACAATCAATATACGTAATTTAGAATGATTCGTCCAGAAAGGAATAATCTTCCTTATCTCCTTATCTCCCGCTTTGTTAAATAAACTTTTTTTGGGGCAAAATATTATTTATACTGACGTAATATATAATTTATGTTAAATATTTTGTAACACACTGAATCAGCAATATGCATTTGAAACAAAGAACTTCGAATTTTCGAATTTTCAATGTCAACAACTTTTTTTTTCTTTTACTTAAAACGAAAAAGAAAAGAAAAAAAAAAAAATGCAAAAAAATATTTTTTTTAAGACGAGATAACTTTTTATTATACAACAAAACTTGGGCTATTATTTACTCTGTTGTTTTTTTGTTATGTTGATAACGAAATTAAAATCGTAGTAATTTAAACCTTACATTATAACTCCAAATAAAATGAATTTGTTATAAGTAAAATTTCAAATTCCTTTTCTTTCAAAATATTAATTTTTCAAAATTTAGAAACATTTTACTTTTAAAAGAAAATCAATATCTAAATCCTTTTTGTAAACTATATAAACATGATAATTAAAAAACTCACTCTCCACGTAAAATTTGTATATTCTTAATAATATCAACCCTCTTTACGTCTTAAAAACGTGAAATTAAGACGAAAAGTTTAATATTGAGAAATGGATTCGAGTTTATCTATGTATAGAATAGAAGAAAGAAGAAACTTTTAAAGATTTATAAATTTATTTTTTAAAATATTGATTGGACATACTGTATGTCTCCCCTCTCCAACAAATCTGGCATCTTAGTAATGTGCGTGATGAGACATCGGATGTCTCCTCTCTTAAGGTTTGGTGTCCTGCAAGGAAATTCATGTTATAAATTATTTATGTGAAAAAAAAATTCAGACATTCACTCATAAGTATTTATTAATCTCTCCAATATATGTATATTTCTAGTTTATGTTAGTTAGTTCTCTAGTTTTTCATATTCTTTTACCTGTTACTCATTCCCAATCAAATATAATTTATCCTAAGGCTTTTCTATTCGAATGAATCAAAAGCTTTGCTTGGTATTGTATATATTATCCTTTACTTTGTTAACTTAGTCATAACAGAGAGTACAATGGAATAGTAATAATAACTGAACATTTATTGTTATAAATTAGCTATTATTCGAATTGTTTCTTTTATTAACTTCTGTCAAAAAAATGATCTCGGATGATTATACTTTTTGATAAATAATTAACACTTAGATAATTATATATACATTAATAATCACGTTAGCTTTACAGAAGAAAAATTTATTAGCAAACAAGAATTTATTTTATTAAATTATTCTTATAAGCGACAGATTATACGAACATGATTATGTCATTTAAATGTAACAAGAAATTTTATAGTCAGAGCTATTTCTTTAAATAATAAACACATTTTTTTTAAATAAAAATAAATCTTGAAAATCATATATTTTGTAAACATAATAAGAGAATAATATTTTTAAATAATTTTTTATCGTAAATTTTAATCGTTATAGGACGCACATCAGCCATATAACAATTTGTGCAGATCATATTACGAATTTGGAATTCATACTACTACTACTAGAATTAAAGAACAATTCCACCTAATTGTTTAACATAATTCTGGCCAGATTTTTCAGTTAACAAATATCGCGCTTTATAAATGCGTGTTTAGCAAAATTAAAAAATAATCCTGTCTAATTTTTGGTCAGATTTTCAGGATTTCAGTTGGCAAAATAATCATTGGCATTATTTGACCTAAATTAAAAACGTTAACTCTGGCCGGTGTGTACGTACGTTAAGGAATTCCTTTTCACCCCCTGCTTTATATATTGATTCTGGCTGGTGAACCGGATCCGATTGATCAACAAATGGAATTTTTTGGTTGAATCAGCATACAACCGGACCTATGTCTTCTGCCATCATTACATGGAATCTGAGCTAATTCTACGTCAGATCCAATGGAAACCTGGAGAATAATTAGTATACTGTAACCCACAATATAACCTGATCTGTACAGTAACTATATTTTGTTTAATAATGAATTTTTTTTTAAAAAAAGGACATTTGTGTCCATTTATTCAATTTTTTTTTTTTTTTGAATAATTCAAGTGGATTTTTCTTTATTTTATTTATTTGTATTGAATTTTCTTATTCATTTAATTACAAATAGCCAGAAAGAAATTTTTGTTATTGATAAACCAAATAATCAAAAAAATTATACTTTTGTGAGTGCCTAGTTAAGTTCAAAAAGTTATAAAAAAATAAATCATTAAATAATATTATCATTTAAAAAATAAATATCATAATAAAAATCAATAGCTAATTTTAAAGATCTTGCTCATTCTCGCTTAAGGTTTTTATCAAGTCCAACAGTATGTTTCAAAGCTTGTAAATTTAAATTTATAGTTGCATTATCAGACCATATTTCAGCATCAATTTTCAAAGCTTTCATTTTTATAACTTCTATCCTTATATTGTTGAATAGAGAGTCATAAAAGATCCTCCATAATAAAGGTGTCAAATACGGATGTTATCATTATATACATATTGTTTTTGATTTATTAGTAATTAAATTAAGAATAATTATATCAATGAAAAATTGTTGGAGTGCACCCAGAAAATAATATAATATTTGTGAATATAATAAAATAGTATTTAACAACAAATACGGGCTCTCTCAAGTCTCTCTGCTGCCATTTCTCTTTTGAAAGCTGATTCTCTTCTAAATTCCACCTCCTTTTGAGATTGCTGATTCTACTTCACTTTCTACCAAGAAATCTCTAAAAGAGATAACTATGGTTTGATCCTAGGGGTGAGACCGGTAATTATTCTTTGAATCGAGCTTTTCATTTTCTTTTTGGATATTTTAGAAGGTGACCTAATTTTTAATTAAGGGAAAAAAACATAACTACTTATCACCACCTCAAAATATTCTTTTACCTAATTAAAATTTTTTGAACCTCATATTTCGCCTTTTATTATTTTTTACTTGAATTAGAAGATTTTTTTATTTTGGTTGGTTAAATAAGATATAGTAACTAATTTTTTTAAGTTATTGTCATAAAAATGTAGGGTGGGTTAACTAACAATATATGGATAATAATTAAATATATTTGAACCAAAATTAACTGATAACAATATACTTTCTAACGGGTTAAACTATAATTAATAGTTAGATCCAGTATTTTAAACCTGTATTTTTTGTATTGTGGTAGAATGTTTGAGCAATATTTAAAGCCATAATACAACTAATTTGATTTTTGACTCGATAAGACTATGAGAGTGTGGACAAATTTTCTTTCATGCTGCAGTAATATCCATCGACTTGGAAACCAGCGGATGAGATTGCCACCTAATTCGTACTGTCAAACAGTGTCACTTTCGAATACTCTTTGTTGATAATACTTAATGCATCAGAAATCTCTTTCTGGCAATTTGGTGGCTTTGCCTATAACCGTTTGGGGTATATTAATAATGTTTGATAAATATTAGGTATATAATAATTATTCAGAAGAAATATTCAATGAAATAATTGAAATTTCTGATATACGTATTCTAAAATAAGCATATTGTGAAATATTAGTTGAATTTGTTTTAATTTTTAAAGTTAATTTGTAATCTAATATAAATAAATGTTATTAGATAACATCTTAATGAAAATTGATCATTTATATATTAATGATTAGGTCTAAGTTATGCCACAATAATCATAGTAATAGAGGTATTTGCTAACCCTTCATATTTTTTACACTAATTAATTATGATCACATATTTTGTGTCTTCATTGTTTAGTTAATATGATTTTTAATATTCGATGATTTTTATATTTTTAATTAAAAAATCATCTTCTAATAAACATAATTCTTTAATTACTCCT
The DNA here is from genome assembly GCA_015698045.1 of Rhizophagus clarus. NCBI lineage: Eukaryota > Fungi > Glomeromycota > Glomeromycetes > Glomerales > Glomeraceae > Rhizophagus > Rhizophagus clarus. The sequence goes on from BLAL01000074.1 coordinate 476,742, forward strand.
GTTTCATGAAGGAATTAAAGTCTTTTGAGCTTTAGGAAATTTCAATTTCGAGATAAAAAAGAAGAATTTTCAAATATAGTCAATATTGAGGTTGTTCTTCTGTATATATTTTATTTAATTGGGGCTCCATTTTAAATTCGAAATTGGAATTTCATTTTAAATCAAAAAAATAAAATATTTTTATGTTTTTTTAAAAAAATTAATACTATTTTTGTTTTTTTTTTGAACTTCATATTGCTCAAATATTGCAAATAGCCAGACAATCAATTAAGCTGACATTTTTTTCTGTCATGATGACTCTAGCCTGTTCTTGTATTATGTTGATTAATTGGTTGTTGGTCATTAATTAATAGAGTGTATTATACATCACTTCTGGAATATCTTGATAAATATTCTTATATCTTCACCAGGAATATATAAGCTAAAACAGTAGCTTTTAATTTCTTAACTAAAACCAAAGCACAACTTGGTTTCTGATATATTCGTATAACTTCTCTTCTTTTTAATGATTAATCAATGACTAAAAGCAATCCACTTATTATCACTAGACAAATAGTTATCAGTCAGAATATTTTGACTGCGTAGGATATTTTAATAAAATTTCTTTTATCACTTTATCAAAATGTTATTATAATAGTTGATACTTGTAACTTTATTTGATATGTTTTTTTAATATAATGTTGATAAATTCGGATCCTCGATTTGTTTTAGTTTAGCTGAAACAATAGTTGCTCTAAAGCAGAACGTGGAGGATCCCAACTGTGTAAAAATAGTCATTTTAATTCTTCATCCAAGTGCATGTAATTATCCAAATATTATACTGTATTATTATTATCGCTCCATATTTCATCAAACTCTTCAAGTTTATAGGATTTGCTTCGTTGAAATCATCATCTTTATCCAAATTATCTTCATTGCTTTAAATGGTTTTGGAAATGATTATTGCCAGAACACATTTAATCATGTACATAAAATATTGTACTTTACTTTTAAATTCTTCATATGAAAGAATGGTTCATAGTAGATACCTTTTACCATTTTCATATAACTATTTGGCAAAAGGATTTCCATTTTCATTAAAACATATTATAAGTGTAAAAACTATATCCAAAAAATCTCTATATAACCTTGCCTTATCCTTTGCATCCTTAAGATGTTTAATTCAATGAAAGTATGTTTCTTTATATCGATAAAGTTGTATGATTCTATTATGTCCTTGACTTGGATAGAAACTTGCATTTCTCTTGGCAAGTTTGGTTTCGGCACTTTTGAAACTTGCATTTTTTTTTTCAAATTGCATTGATTTGTGCGTATGTTACATGCATAAATGTCTTATCCTTGAGAATTGATCTTTAAAATAATAGTATTTTTAGATTTTTCTATTTGTATATCAAAAGAACAGAATGAATATTGCATATTGCACATCCTTATTATGTTTTTGGAATTGTTATTATCTGATAACCTGTCTATGTTGTTTGATAACTTATCCACTATTTCTAACGACTTTTGAACTTTATCCAAAATATTTTTGTGTCAAAATGTTATTTACAAACATATATTCTTCGTTATTATTCATTATATATGTAAAAAAATACGAATGAAATTGTATGTATGTAAAGAATACGAATAAAATAAAAGTAACTAATAATTATATGTATCATTTTCTTCTACGGATTCCTCAGTTATTGTTAAAATGCTCTTGTTAATAGGTTTGAAATTTTGAAATTATTATTTTATAATAATTCGTGTACTATTATTTAATAAGTATAAAAGTTAAATTATTTTTAGAGCGAAAATTGAATTAATTGGACTAATATTTAATATATGTTGAACATCCAGCAGTAAGTCTAATGGTAAGTATATTAATATAATCAAAGTTGTAATATTAGAAATATCAATCCTGTATTTTCGGAAGTACTTTCCTTTGGTTCTTTCAATTAACATTAAAATTGATGAATAACTTCCAGAATAAAGTTCAGAATATTCTAATATTTTGTAAATACTTTTTTGGATTTCTTTAATCCCTTTTCTATACTACTTTCACGATCATAATGAATTATTAAGAATATTTTTATATAAATTTAATTATTTAATAGGTTGATTGAAATCTTTAATATTACGGGATTTTAAAGAAAACTTATTTCCTCCATAATACTAAAACTGGGTTTCAAGTTATTAATGATACAGTTTGCATACAGGATATTCAAAATAAATGTTTGCGATATAAATTTTGGGATTCCATAATTTATATTCTGAATATACAAAATAAAACAGTCCCATGGAAATCCTTATCAACCAGATAATATTTTTCTTTGTAAATTTATCAATAGAAGATTGTAATCACACTTCATGAATTTTTCTCTGTAAGAGATGATTCTAATTTATTTATTTTTGCATCCAGTTCTTGAATACGAGCTAATAAAGCATTATGTTCTTCTTAAATTTTAACTAAACAATGTTGCTGAATAATATTATTATCCATAAATAATCATTTAGCCAATAAAAGGTTTAGGAATTTAACGTAATTAGTATCCCTGTATCCCTAATTGTAGGAATAAGAACTATGTTTTAAGTTCTCTATAAAGTTAATATTAATTATCTCTTTTTGAAAATTTAAAGTTTCTTTTTTAAAATCTTGAACTTCTCGCTGAATTTTATTAATCTCTTTGGGGATTCCATGATTGGTATTCTAATAAACAGTTCATGAAAATCCCTATCGATGTTTTGATTTATTTTAGATTTTAATATTACGGGATTCTATATTATCTCTAATTCTATTTTAGCAGAAAGCTTTGAGATTTGAACAGAAACTTGCTATCATTAAAAAATAAAAGTTTTTTAAATAATCTATTAATAATGTATAAAGTTTAGAGAATATAAACGGTTAACATCCGTATGAATAAAGAAAATCCTCAATAACATCAGGCGAGTTCTTTCTCAAAGTGATCAATAAGAATATTATATAAAGGTATTGTATCAAAAAATAAATTCAGAAGTTATATCTCTTGCTGATGTTATAAAAATATAGATATTGGCCTAATGACGAGTTTTTGATATTTTTTGATGCTCCTAGTATGATTATCCGAACAACTTAATTAACTGATTAAGAGCTATCCAAAAGACTGACTACATTCTTATTCTCCTCTTTAGTAAAAACTCAACATAATTTATGTATTTGACTCTTTAAAATGTTTAATAGATTCAATTTGGAAATTATTGCTGCTTGGATTTTCTGATTGACATTCTCGCATTATTTCCTATTACAAAAATTGATTGTTAAAAAAAACGAATTTTATCTTATTAAAGGTTAATAAATAATTACCAAATAAACAAGTCAGCATTGTTCTGAGTTTATAATTTCTAGTTTTTTATATTTCATGTTTTTCACTCTTGTTGGTATCTAATAATTATTAACAATACTATTTGATAATGGTAGGGTTGTGTGTAGCGTTATGAATTAGAATTATTTTTATAATTTAAATTTGCTGTGATTCATGTGATTTGATTACAATTATTTTAATTGTTTACAAACATAAACTATCTTTTCAAGGTATCAAACTTGCCCAATTTCTAATTAGCAAGATTTGAAAGGTTTTCTTTCTCAATCTAAAAAAAGATTGTAGAAAAAAAAAGGATGCAATGTGTTCTGGACTTGCATCTTCACCTTTATCCTTTATGACGTTAGTTGCTTATATTGATAGAAGATCTCTTGTCATTTTATAGACGGTCAGAAATTCATGAATAGGCATTAAATGGTTTCGGTTTGGGGATAGGATAAAATAGTGCCTTCTCGTTAACCTTCTGGGATCTTTTGTAACTTAATAAACGCACAAATCAGTAACCCCTTACGGTCTTTGGGTTGTTTTGTTCTATTTCTACCACTAAATAATTGGGTGACAATTAAATTGTTTCTCATTTTTTCTACTTTTTCTACTTTGCATCCGCCCTTCCATATGTTTTTTATTTCTCAATCTATGAATACAAATGTACTAAAAGAATGTATAAAAAAAGAATGCAATGTATTCTAAACTTGCATCCTTACTGACTAAGAATATTGCTCATATATTAATAGAAAAGCATACGCACCACAGAATACGTGATGCTTCATGTAAGTGACTTTCATGTTTACCTCTCACGTCTAGCGAAAATAGAAATTTGCCTAACTGTTACAAGACTGTTGCTTATCCCTGCTACTTATTCTACTCATTATTATAGATACATTTGAAATTACTCAAACTTTCTTGTATTTAGAAAAGTGTGGCATTTTAAAGAAATCAGAATTTTTAGAACTGTTTTTAATCAATAAATATATTTCACTAATTTTCCTGCAGCATTTTTATGATATAATATTAAGCTTTGAAATACTAAACCTAATTTTTGTAATTAGGTATTTTACTCTTAATATGTATATCTATCAACCAAAAATTTGCTGTATTGTGATGAGTATTCAATTTTGAGAATAAGAAAAATATAGCTGGCTAATACTTTAGGTTAATATTAGTAGTACCACTTTCTATATAGTAGATTTATATATTAATAAAATCTGATTAATGAATCCATTAAATATTGTATTATATGGTTACTTCACAAAATAATATAGTGGTATCTTTAAGAAGGTTAATTTAAAATTATTTGAGGAATTCATTTTTATTTATTTTATCTATTTTATATTGAAATTACCCAGTATACGAATTAATATCTTAGCAATTATCAGCAATTGTTATATACTTTATTTTTATTGGAATACAAACAATTAAATATCTTTTTCATACTCAAATTATTATTATCTAATAAAAAGTACTGAGCCCTTTTCATATCACATATCACGTTTATCCATTAGAAGTCCATTGACGGATTTTCAATGATTACAGTATTAGTCATCATTTTTATATTTGTTTAAAATTCTATGAATAGCAATTTTATCCGCTTTTAATAAAGATGTTTGATTCTTCTTATTTTGTTTTCGTGTTGTACGGATTTTTGTAGATGACGACGAGCCGTTTCTGGATTGTCTAGTTTAATATCATCATATGTACGTGTTCTGCAGACTTCGTTTTTAATAGAAGATGATATATGTTTTCTAAGTTATTATATCTATAGCTTTGCAACAATAGTTTAGTCTACTTTAACTGTTATTATGAGAATTGATGATTGATGTCTCTATGCTGTGTTATCTATTATTTATTCAGAAATATTTCCGTATTTTATAGCAGTTACTGTCTCATTTTCTTTGGTGTATGTATCGGTTATATCTTGTTTTCGGTTGATGAGATTCATTGATATTAATCATCAGTTTATTAGTTAAATCAAGCTTAATGATATCATATTCCCAAAAGCTCTCATACACATTTGTAATTTGATTATACGATGAAATTACAGTTCATATTTTAAAATTATTTCTAAATAAGTTTAATCTGGTTTTTAAATAATTTATTTAATTTCATTAATAATAAACTTTAAAAATATTTAAGCATACAGTATAAAGAGAAAAAGGGAGAAAAGATGATAAAATCATATTAATAAAATTTAGCCCTATATATATATTAATTTTATATCAGGAATTTTGTCACATATTTCAAAGCCCCAAGTCATAGCCACATAATCTCAGCCTATTTGATAGAAATATATCAAGTCAATAAACTACAAGTTTTATACAATAATGTGAAGACATATTTATTATTTAAAAGAATAAGAGTAAATAGAAACACGAATTATATTTATGGCAAATTCTTTGAAGTATTATACATTACATTGAATTAGTAAGACAATTCACATAAACTGGCCATAATTCAAGAAAGGTATACAATAATTATTACCAAGATTTAGGTCACATGTGCAAACCTTTAAGGGAGAGTGTTTATTTTCATATCAGACTTCAAAACTTCTTTTTTTACTTGTATACAATTACTTATCAAAGCTTTCAGAATTAAAATATCATGTACTATGATATTATATTAATAAATTTAGAGAATATAAGAACAAATAAAGAAATATGATATGTAACAGGCTTATTCCCGTGGCTTGGTTATGGCCAAATATGAACTAATTATGTCAAATATGAACTAATTATGTATTAGGGCTTAGTTTTAAACATCATTTTACTTACATAATTGGAATTCTACTAAGAATTACAAATTTTTTATACATTTTTCGGTAGATCACATGATTTTCCAGAATGGAGTAAATAAAGCTAAACTTTATTTGGCAAACTGAATTCAAACCAACAAAGTTTTTAGAAGACTTTAAATATTTAAATAATGGATATGACTTTTCGATTTAAAGAACGGGAGTGGCACAAGAATTATGAATTTAATTTGTAATCGGTAATTATTCTTCGGAAACCTCTACCTTTATTTCTATCCCGGTAATAAATCCAAAATTTTAATGAACTTAGATTTTAAAATATGTCTTTTTTATTATTTAAAGGTAATTTTTTTAGCAATGTCAATAAGACAATTATTAAAAAAAATGGTTACATACTATTGAAGAATAAATGATAAAAATTTACGTTATAATTCTCGCCTTAGTAAGACTTCGTGTGTAGTACTATACAGTGTATTATTGGGATCGTCGTGATGAGCATTGTTTTTAGAAATGTAAAGTTTATAAAATAAGAGATACGTTATTGTAAGGAATATCCGTGAAACTGTAATTTATGATGTATTTGTTAGACGGATTCCTGAAAAAATACTGAATGTTAACGGCATAGAGGTATATCACAAATAGTGTTTCTATTCGCAAACAAAGCAAGTATCTGACATTGCAGTGTCAAATAACGTTCAACAACTTCACTCTGGCATCATCTTTGGACTTACACATTAAGTGAAGTGCTGGTACGGTAGTTCACTGGGTCGTGGACCCTCCCTCAAAGAAAATTCCACGCTCTTATATACGTTAACCACCTAAAAAGGTACATAAAGCGAAGCTATGGATGCGAGTTACGTCACACGATTTTTTAGTGAAAATCAAAGTTAAAGATTTTAATGGGTCATTACAGATAAAGGAAAGAGATTGACCATTGGTTACTTCGAAACATATGATGATTTACATTACGCATTGAGTACCGCTGTTTGATGGTTATGGTACACACCCCCTGGCAAGTTCCTGGACAAAAGAAGGATCACGCGCAGCAGGATTCGGAAAGGTCTTCTCAAGCAAAGGAAGTTTAAAGAAGAATCCGTTTCAAAAGAAATCTATTAAGGCCACGCCATTTCCTGGTGGTTCTAGCAACGATCGATGGATAAAGTGGTTATCCTAAGAAAGTTGTTGATAATTCTGGAGATTTAGGAGAATAACATTCTTTAATTTTGATACACAACTTAATTGTCTAAGTTTCTAGAAGTTGCAGCTGGATGAGCAAAGCAGTCCCAAGATGGTTATCATATCAATTTATAAAAAAATTAATTCATTTTTTAATAGCATTTTTATGTACAGTATTTTACAATTTTCTCATGAACATACAGTATAAACGCTCTAATCCTAATTGATAATAATAAAGCAAATGCTTGATTTCGTATTATTGTCTAATTGTTTGATAAAAATTTAAACTAGCTATTGTATTGTATTGATTCACGTTTCATGATTTAGAAATGTATTATACATATTTTTTTAAATTAATAACGTATGTAAATTTAAATATAGAATTAAGGTTTAAGAAAATGTTATTCTAATGACGATAAACGAGAAGTAAAGAATAAAGAAATAATAATAAAAATGATAAGATTCGATTTAAATATTGTTGCTGTTGTTGCTAATAATAGTCATGATCAATATTTTTGGTATACAACTCAGTTTCTTTATCCATAAAGTATCGGTAGCTTTACTTATTACGCGACATTTAACATTTTTTAAGCCTTGTTTCTTCTAGAATATTTGTACAATTTAGAATGCACCGGGAAGACTTTTTGGTCAATGAGATATATATCATGTTATTAGATTATTAATCTAGTGTCTAAAGATATTGTGAAGATTATTAAACTTGAAAGTTTTATATATTGTTAAAGGGAAATGATTTAAGGTTTTCATTTTTTAGAATAAAATTTTGACATCTACATATAACACTTTTTAAAGTCATTGTAGATCGATAGGTATATTGTACATATTTATATTATAAGAGTTAATAACTCCGTAAACTCCGTAACCAATAAAAGATAAGCCTCATAAAGAGAATTTTTTTTTAAAATTATTTAACATATTTAGAATATCTCAAAGTAAGACAAAATTTTAAATAAATAAATTGCGTTATCCAAATATATCCAAATCCGAAAAAATATATAATACTAGCTGTAACTCGCTGGTAATCGTTATACTAATTTCGCTCCTTACATTGATTCTGGCTGATGAATCGGGTCCGATTGATCAACATCATCATCAACTGGAATTTTTGTGATCATCCGGATTCCGGAACCATGTCTTCTGCTGTCATTACACAGAATCCGAGCTAATTATACGTCAGATTCAATGGGAACTGGGTGAAATTAGTATAACCTCTGATAATCAATCACCAAAAAAGTGACACACTGGGCACAACGATAAATCCTTTAGAAAAATTAGGTTAATCCATATGTAAGCTTATGATCACACATATTATACAGTACAATGGATTACGGATGATGTCATAATTGTAATTAACGTTAATTATATAGATGTATGAAATGGAGTAAAAAAAATTTTTTTAAAAAAAATTTGGACAACGCAACTTTATTCACAAAGTCTTTTCGCTAAAGTGATTGTGCTATTTGTATCCATTTCATATATTTATCCTTCCTATATAACAGCAGATGGAATATTTTCATATAAACAAGAGAATGACTATGATGGACAAATTACAATAACTGATTTGAAAGCATATGATGATGGTACGGTAGTAATGAGAATAATTCGGAATGATGATACTGTTAACTGTCAGGGTATACTTTTTTTAAGAATCATTTGGGAGAAAGATATAAAATTAGCTATTCGTGGTTTCACCGATAACTTAAAATATGGATTGATTAGAATGAATCAAATTTTAATCATTTATGAGGATTATAATGGGAATGGTAATTGATTTTGATGGTAAAATGTTAGATAGAACATATTTTGGATTAACACCATACCCAATTAGTTATATCATCAAATATGATAAATCCTTTTTCTCTATTAATATTTAGTGTTAAAGTTTTAACAACTCCCGCTATATCATGGTAATATAGAATTGAGCTTGATGGGATATTTATAAAATTAACTAGTGGGAAATTTGAATTAAATGTATTTAATGACTATCAATTGTTTCAAATGTTTTTTAATGATCAAATGATGATGTCAACAGTTGATGAAGGTTATGCTTATATATATGTACTTACATCTCCAAAAATAGATCTTGATAGCCTGGCTAATGATCTATTAATTGCCGCTGTATTAATAGATCGGAATCGGCTACTGTTTTACTTTATCACAATCATTTATAATATGTATCATTTCTTGATACATCATTGTTTTGTGATATTGAATATGTGGGAGTTGGCCAATATTGTACTATTTCAACTTTTGACCTTAATTCGTTTGTAATTCTATTGTGAGAGTTAACTTCTTATCATCTGGATCAGTTGTTTCATTTAACAACCCACAATATAGATATAGTTGATTCTACGCATGTTAGTTTTTTTGACGAAATGGTACAGAAAATAGTTCTACAGACATACATATAAGTAATTTGATAGAAATTTAATATTGCCAAATAATACTCTTCTGGTACCCCAAGATGTACCTGATAATAATGCTTGGACATTAAAATCTATTAATGTACCTAAATTTATAGATAGAGACAAGGGTTATTTCAATACAAATATTGAATCAACGTTTCCTAAAATTAATGGTTCTTTAAAATCTTCAGATATTACAAATTTTTCAATCAATTTTTATGCTCGAATAAAATCATCAGATGGTAAATTATCAAAATATTATCAACTGAATGATCAAAAAAACATTTTACGTCAATCAACTTCTTGTACTAGTACAATGATGATAAAAGGATTACTGTAACAGTACTTGATAGTGTTTTGAGTGAATCAGGTGGAAATTATTTTATTAAAGTTGACGACAATTTTGTTAAAGATAAAGTTTATGAAGAACCTTTGTTGGGAATAAAAAAAAACATTTGGAAATTTACAACTAATGATAGCGAAACGCCATACTCCATAATTAGTTCAATATCTGGCTTGCTTAGATTAAATGTGGAGTGAATTGATAAAATTGATCGATTAAAAAGTAATGAACGAAACGAGTTTTTTAACGCTTTATTAAATGAATTGGCTGATGTATTGTTAATACCAAGAGAACGTCTCAGCAAAGACAGTAAAGAACAAATTGATCCTGATTTCTTTAACAATTCGTGAAGGTAAAAAAACTAGTGAAAAAGATGTTGATACTGCAATATATGATTTAAACAATATAATGGCAAATAGTGAACAAACACTTATTGGACAAGGTGACTTTACCAAGTATTTGGATTCTACCTTTGGCTTTAAACCTAAACGTAAGTTATAAATTATCAAATTTATTAATCAAACTAAATTAATAATCTTTAATGATGATATTTTTCTTTAGCAAATTATTGGTAAGAATATAAATTTAAATTATTGGGTGCATTTTTTGCTATAATAATCTTGTTCATACTTTGCATCCTTGCTCGTTTCCGTTCAAAAAATAAAAAAAAAAGAAGTATGTTTAATCTAAAAATTTGTATGAATTTATTTGATTTTTTACTTTTTTAAATTAAATTTTTTTTGATTAAAAAATTTTAGGGTGGTAATTTGCTATTTTTCAATTTGCCCTGATTATTTTTGATTTTGTCATGGATATTTTTTTTTATAGGAAATAGTGCTAATGTCTTCCCAAAACTTTATATTCCAAGGCAAGATATAATAATATGTTAAATATATTAAATGGACTTATCATAATTATATAAACAAGAAAGGTTAGTTCTTAATTTTAAATTATTCTAGTTTAATATTCTTTACCCTTCCAATAGCATCAAACACAATATTAGCATTTCTGATAATAACAAAAGAAAATGCGAAATCAGATTCAAAATTTTCTAAAAGGTTTAATAAGAATCTTAAACTTGTAAGCATATTTACAATATTGGCGGGGGCTGACATTAAAATATTAAATCTACTGCATTCAAACTTAGCTGGATTTGAAGTTTTTAATGCTCCACTTTCTGAGTCTGTCGAACATAAAATATTTTGGGGTTTCCTTTTAAATATTTTTATTGAGGATGTTCCACAATTGATTATTCAGGTATTGTAAATTTAAAATTATTTTTTTAAAAAAAAAAAATTTTATATTTATTGATCATTGCTAATTATTATTTTTTTTTTTTAAAAAAAAAAAAAATAAAAATAAATCCTATATAGAAGCTATTCGATAACGTACGATATTATTCCAATTTAAATTTAATCTCATTAGCAATAAACCTTACAGTTAATATAGTGGGACGTTAATATCAAGCTATAAAAAAAATTCAAGACAGAAATAAATGCAACGCAAATACATCAGATGATAATCTTTGATAACAATATTGATAGTAGCAATGATTATATTATTTCTTTATTCCATAAGTTCTTTCAATATATATATTTCCTTTACACTCTTTACTACTATTAAGAATCAATGTCGTTCTTTACTACTATTAAGGATCGATGTCATTTTAGTAAATTATGAAAGGTCAATGTTGTTTTTATTATCATTATAAAGATCGATATCTTTTCTCCAATATAGTAAGATGTAAATTAACGATTCAACATTATTGATCTTTCATATTAGAGGATTATATTTAAAGCGTAGATTTTTTGGTAATAGCTAAATAAATGACAGAAACGTATACCTAATTTAATGATGCATGATTTGTCTACTTGTGCTCCGAGTTTAAATATTACCAGTTAAAGGCAAATATTTTAGATAATAAAAAGTTTACAAGTTTTATCATTAACTAAAATATGCGTTTTATTTAGGGGGCTTCGTCCCCTATGATATATTGTCTCATTATTAGCAAATAAGATAGTTTGCAAGCATGAAATATAAATAAGGAATAAATTATTCAGACATTATGTTACATATTAAAATATAGTATGGTATGAATATAGGGATGCCAACGGTCGGTTCAGTTCAGTTTCGGTTTTAAAACCACAGTTTTCAGCCAAAACTGAACCAACCGCAAAACTGACCGATGAAACTGAACCGCAAAACCGATTGCAAAACCGAATAAATTATTATTAGAAAGTGCTAATTATGACCTTATTTAATAATAACATTTAAATTTAGTGTCAATTTTGTGATTTTTTGGCGATACAAAAATCACGTGATCATCGCACCAAATTAAAATTCTCCCTATAATTTCAAAAAGGAAAATACTATAAATTTAAACATTAAAATTCATGTATTTTAGTTATTCTCAATTGAAACAAAGATATTTTTTCAGGATATGTTGTGAAATATTTACAATTAACCGATTGGTTTTTTCATTGGTTTTTTTATATATAAAACTGACGGTTAACCGGTCGGTCTTGGACTAAGACCGAACTGAAACCAAACCGGCAAAAACCGGTTATAACCAGTTATAACTGAACTTTTGGCATCCCTATATTAGGGATGGAAGTTAATTAACCATGGTTAATTAACGGTTAATTTGGTTAATTATAATTAGCTAAGATTGGTTAATTAACAGTTAATTTGGTTAATTATAAATTGACCAATCAGAGAAGCAAAATTTTCATCACGTGGACAAAAGCTTTTTTTTTGATTATCAATTTTTTTTCATCTTTTTTTTTTTAATTTTAACAATGACCAAAAAAAGAGGTCCTGTCTGGAAACACTGGACAGTTATTACACAAAACCAAGTGGAAAATAATAGAAATAATTCACATCCTCCTGTACAATGTAATTACTGTACCAAAATTTTGACCGGGCTGTTTCTTCACGAATGCAAATACACCTTGATAAAGAATGCCCTGGAGTACCAGATAATGCAAAGTCTAAACAAAATGTAGGTTCACAAAATTCTATACCCGAAACTATACAATTTCACCCAAATATTGCATTAAATTCCATTCTTACAGATACACCAAATAGACCTGTAAAACGAATTAAAACCCAAAAAATTGAAAGTTTTGTTGATCGTATGAGCGAAGAAGAACAAGAAGATCTTGAATTTCAATTAGCACAAGCATTGTATTCAGCTGGAGTTCCATTCTCCTTTGTTGATAATTCACTTGTTATTCAATTTTTTCAACACCTTCGACCAGCTTTCAAGTTGCCAAATAGAAAGAAACTAGCTGATGACTTGTTAGATGATGTTTATGATGAAGTAAAAGCACAAGCAGATGAACAAATTTCTAAAGCAAAATCACTTTGCATGGTTTCTGACGGTTGGTCTAATATTAATCGAGATTCGGTACAAAATTTTATAGTTTGTACTCCTAAACCAATTTTTTTTGATGCCACATTTTCAGGCAAAGAATCTCACACAGGAGAGTGGATTGCAAACCAAATAATTCAACAAATGGAAATTATTGGTACTCATAAATTTTCCTCTGTCATTACAGATACAGCTAGTGTAATGAAAGCAGCATGGAAACGGATTGAAGAAAAATATTCTCATATTGTTTGTCTTGGATGTAACTCTCATATTATTAATCTATTAATTGGGTATATTTTGAAAATTGATGAAATTAAAGATATAGTCAATAATGGCAAGATGATAGTAAATTATTTTAAATCTCATATACAAGCAGCGGCAAAACTAAAACGTATTCAGATTGAAAATTATAATAAGGAGATTGCATTAGTTTTACCAACACTCACACGATGGGGTACGCATCTTAGCTGTTTTCAGTCACTTCTAAAATCAAAAATTGCTCTTGAACAAGTGCTAATGGATCCCGAAATTCGCCAAAAAATAAATAGAGAAGTGAGAAATAATGTATTATCGGAAGAATTTTGGGAAATGGCAGATTTAATAACAAAAATTTTAGAGCCAATGGTAGTAATTTTAAAATTGTTTGAGTCTGACACATCTACCCTTTCAACTGTTTATTCCCATTTTAATAAATTAATAAACAAAATTAGCGAACTTTCTTGTGAATTTTCTGAATACATTCAACAGCTTATTCATAAACGATGGGAGTATTCATACCATCCTGTTATGATGGCTGCTTATATGTTAGATCCACGTTTTTTAGAAGAAAGTGAAGATGCGGATATAGAGGCAATTGGGTATGCTGAGTTTACAGAATTCACAAATAGATGATTTGGTCAGGAGGAATCCGTAAAATTGTTTGCAGAATTAGTAGTGTTTCGTCAAAAAAATTCACCATATGATAACGAAACAATTTGGTTATCATCATCCGTTCTTAGTCCATCCATATGGTGGCAATCTTGGCCAAAAAGTGAGCTTCAGCATTTAGCTATCAAAATTCTTTCAATTCCGACATCATCTGCAGCTGCTGAAAGAAATTTTTCAACCTTCGGATTTATTCATAATAAAATCCGTAATCGATTACAAAATGATTGTGTAAAAAAATTGGTTTTTATTTATGGAAATCTTTGGATGCACAAAAGGGGTTTGAAACTTAAAAAAAATAAATTTATACATGATCAGCGAAAAATTGATAATAACGATAATGGTAATGATATTGGTAATAATAGTAATGATCATGTTGATAATGATAATGATTCAGATGATGATAGATTTATTGGGTTGGAATTAAATATTACAGATATAGTAGCTGACGAATAAAATGTTTTGATTTTTTGATAATAAAATTTAAAATTTTAAACCATAAATAAAAATCTTATAAATAATAAAATATTAATTTAGCCCGAATTAACATAATTCAGTAGTTTTTGGGCAAAATTATAAAAGTTTAATTAACCGTTAATTAACTGTTAAATAACGGTTAATTAACCCAGTTAAATAACCAAATTATAATTAACCGTTAATTTTCCATCCCTACCCTATATGAATATGTAAATAATTGTTGCATGATGTCACTTTTAGTATAATTCATTTTAAATTTATTATTGATTGGTATTCGCATTGAACTGATTTCAATCTATATTTATTTAATGGTTTTTTTAAACAAAATAATAATATTAATATTTTTTAATAGTTTATTAAAATCATTAGTCATTAGGTCAGTTTTTAAACTGAATATATACCTGATATATAAAAAAATTATTTATTTTTTTTTTCTTAGCTTATTAAACCGGATAATTATAAAATAAATTATTTATTAGCTCATTAGACTAAAATAATTAATAATTTATTTTTTTGACGGTTTATTATTAAATTGAATGATTAGTTATTAGTTTATTAATAAACGGCAAAAAATAAATTGTTTTTTTTAACGGTTTTTAAACTGAATACTTAATAAACCGTTAAAAAAATAAATAATTTTTTTTTAAAACGGATAGTTAAAAAAAAATTAATTTATTTATTTTCTTTACTGGTTTATTAAAAGAAATTCTAAATTGCATTTATTTTTTATTTTATAGTGCAAATTTTGGTGACAATATTTATTGACCAATCAAATGTGATTTACGATTGTCATATGATACAAAATAAAATGTGGTTCGGCTTCGGTATTCTCGGGCCGAAATAATTCCAACATTCCGAAACTTACCAAATAAATCATATTAAAGGTACTGTACAATACATACTTCTTACGATTTCTTTCATTTTTTTTTTTTTTTTTCCCATCTCTTTGAAAGTTGAAAGTTCGGTTATAATGTATGATGATAAATTTTTACCAAAATTATCTCAAAATTTATTAGAAATTTTAGAAGATAATGAATTTTATGATATAACAATTGAAGTTGGTAATGACCCTTACGTAAAAATTTTTCGTGCTCATATGATTATTTTAAATTATCGTTCCTCCTATTTGCGAAGAATTTTATCAACTGAAGCTAATAAAAATAAAAATGATGGAATTTTGACACATATTAAATTACCAAACATTTCACCTGAAATTTTTCAAATGGTTTTAAGGTAGAAGAATTATTTTAGTGATTTCTTTTTTAAAAAAAAATTAATTTTTATGAAATATTTTAATGTTTCATTTCTTTATAGATATATCTATGGAGGAAGGCTTTCTTTAGAAGAATATGATACTGCAGATATTATTAAAATTTTGATTGCATCCAGTGAACTTAATCTTCAAGAATTAATCACTCATTTACAATCCTTTTTGATTGAAAATAAAAAAAATTGGATGGAACAAAATTTTAACTTGGTATATAAAACAAGTTTTGAGGATAACTCTTTCTTAAAATTACAAAATTTTTGTATTGAATTCATGTCTAAAGACCCAGGAAAAATTTTTTATTCAATCGATTTCGATTCACTTTCAGAAAATTGTTTGATTTCTCTTATTCAACATGATAATATTAAAATGAATGTTATTCAAGTTTGGGAACATGTACTTAAATGGGGTATTGCTCAAAATCCTGAACTTTCTTCAGATCCTTCTAATTATTCAAAAGATGATTTTACTACTTTAAAGAATACTTTACAACAGTGTATTCCTCTTATTAATTTCTTTAATTTAACTTCTATAGAATATTTGGATAAAGTTTATCCATATAAAAAAATTATACCAAAAGATTTGCGCGAAAGTTTATTTAAATATTTTATGGGTAAACCAAATAATAATCAATCAAATATGATTAGAGAAGTTGATTCGATGACAATATCAAGTATACAAAAAAATCTTTTAACCGAAAAAGATTTTAACATAATTGTGGATGAAATACATGATTTTATTTATAAATTAATGAATGAAGTACGTGACCATAATCCAATAAAACAGAAAGTTATTGAATATTTTAATGACCATAATATAAATTCACAAGAAACTTATAATTGGTTGTTAAATAACCAAATTAGTACAAATTCTATTTTTTTACTTGGATATTTTAATTATAATGGAATTGTTACTAGTCAAAATAATGAGAAAGCATTTCATTTGTTTATTAGTGCTTCGGAAAAAGGTCATATATTGGCACAATTTTTTGTTGGTAATTGTTATGAATATGGATATGGAACCATAAAAAATGAAAAATTATCATTCGAGTATTATGAAAAAGCAGCTAATAAAAATTATGCAAAGGCGCAATCTGTAATTGGTGATTGCTATATAAATGGAATAGGTATTGAAAAAGATTATAATGAAGCTTTTGGATTTTATAAGCAATCGGCCGAAAATGGATTTTTGAAAGGAATAATAATGTTAGGATACTGTTATGATGAAGGTATTGGAACTATGATCGATAAGCAAAAAGCATTTGAATTATATCAAAATGCTGCTAACTTGGGAGATCCTACAGCACAATATAACCTAGCTTTGATGTATGAAAAAGGGAATGGAATTATAAAGGACATAGATAAAGCAATTTATTGGTATGAAATATCTGCCAGACAAGGTGATGAAGATGCACAAAACAGATTAAAAATACTTAAATATTTTGTTTCATAAAATTATTTTTCATTAAATTTTCACTTAGTGTTTCTTTTATACTTTAAAGTTTATTGTATCTTTATTAAATTATATTTTTTCTTTAAATTAAACGGTCTTTCAATATCAGGTACTTTAAATATGGAAATTTAATATGAAATGCATTTTTTTTTTATTTTTTAAAATATTTACGGTAAAAAATTCAATGAGATGATGATATTTTATTTTGGATTATAACTTTTAACTTTGCATATTTGAGGATTTTTGATTAAATTGACACGAAAAAAGGCAGAATGTAAAAAGAGTCAGTATCTCTCATAAAACAAATCGATAGACAAAATCTTACTTCTAATAAGATTTCCTTCAAATTATATAAAAGTCTTAGATTTGTATCAAATGTGACTAGCTTAATAAAGTCCGAAAAATAAGAATATTTGAAATCGTTCATAGTAAATATTACATCACTGTAGTTTCTAAGTTTTACTATTGATTTTACTAATTTAACCCTTAACTCCTTGGAATTGAATGATTCAAAATGATTTTATTTTCCAGTCTTTCCTGGATTCTGTGTAGAAGATTTCATCCAGAATATTCCTGTTAATAATGTTAAAGGATTTTATACTTTATACAATATAAATATATTTGCATTATACACTTTGAAATTTCCATAAAAAAAAATAAATATAAGAAGGTACAGTGGAATTTATACTGAAAAGTGTGTGGTGTTTACACATTTTCATCAGTTCAATTAAAACTTTAATAATTGACGTGTAAAAATATAAGTTTGGAAGCTTTGATGGTAGATGTAGCTTTCTAACCGTTTATGAATCAAGTCTATTTTAGTTATAGTAATAGCATTGGATGCAACAGAAAAAAGTTGCTCACATATAAAAACTAGTCGCTTGAATACAAAGTAATCTCACAATAACGGATCTGTTTTTTGTCGCAAGATAAAGCTAAATATTGGTCTAATTCTGGAAAGTTTTTTCTGATGATAAAACTGCGATAAAAGAAATAGATAGATGATAATCGATATGAATCACTTTCAGATAAATGTCTCCATTTTCGTGCCATGTACTGTAACCATTTTCATCTTGTAATTTTATTTTGTCATCATATGTATGATAACTACATAATAAAACCATAGTGTAATAGTGGATATTACAGATGGTGGCCAAAATTATTGGGCCACGTGATTATCTATCATCCAGTGATCCAAATTTGACAAACAAAAGCTCATTGGGTACGTCGCATTAAAACGAGTCGAATGGTCATTAGCCCATACGTCTAGCATTGATAGATCACGAGATAATTACTAAAACGTCCAATTTTTCCTAAATTAAAAATTCTGGCTAGAATACGTTTGTGACAATATCTCGCCAACCAGTGATTCAAATTTGACCTTTAGATATTCATTTGAACTGTCTCATTGAGACGCATCTGATAGCGGCTAGATCATAACTCCAGGATTGATAGATGCGGAGATATATTTAAAAATATGTTTCGGGCGTTTTGACAATTATCTTGTGATCTATTGAGGCTAGAGATACAAGCTGGCTACATTCGATCCGTCGTGATGTGTTGAATCCAATGAGTCTTTATTTATCAAATTTGGATCACTGGATGACGAGATACTCACAAGTATCCCGATAATTTTGGCCACCATCTGTACATTCAGTTAGCGGTTGGTATTTCTGGATTATAATATAAATAAAAGTGAAAAATGGTACAAACTATGTAGAAAATCATTTTATTAATAAATATCAAGTATGAATTACCTTCAGGATAAAATCAGCGTGAATTTAAATCGTATTTGGATTGTTCAGTTATCAATTATTTAATTTCTTCTCAATACATTAATCAACTTTGATTAAAAAACCGACATTTACATCAGAATGTCAAAGTATAATATTGTTTAACAGCATAATTCGTTTTAAATTTATTATTGAATGGTATTTGTATTTATCTATATTTATTTTAATGGTTTTATTTAAGCCAAATATAAAATAAAAAATCTATTAATATTAATTACTGGTTTATCAAAATTATTAGTCATTTTATTAACCCGAATATATACTTAAAAGAATTATTTTATTTTTTTTTGTTTATTAAACCGGACAATTAAAAAAATAAATTTTTATTGGCTTGTTAGGCTAAAATAATTAATAGTTTATCTTTTTAGTGGTTTATTATTAAGTTGAATGATCAATTATTAGTTTATAAACAAAAAAAAATGTGGTTTTTTAACGGTTTTTAAATTGAATACTTAAAAAAAAAAAAAAAAATAATTTATTTTCTTTACTGGTTTATTAAAGAAATTTTTATTTTTAGACATTTTGTAGTGCGAATTTTGTACACTATATTTATTGGCCAATCAATATGTGATTTATGATTGTCATATGATACAAACTAGAATGTGGTGATCAGTCATGTGTTTAGTTCGGCTTCAGTATTCTCGGGCCGAAATAATTCCAACATTCCGAAACTTACCAAATAAATCATATTAAGGGTACTGTTAGTGTTTCGATCCGTGACCGGGTCCAACCGGTTTTTATCCGGATAATTATCCGGATAAAAATATCCGGGTCAGATCCGGTATCCGGATAAAAAATATAAAAAAAAAAATTTTTTAATATTAAATATCTTAAATAATAGTTCTTTTAATTTTCATTTTTATTTCAAAGTATATGATAGAATAATTTAATAATTAAAAACATGTAAATATTCTTATAATAAAATTCTTTATTTAATAAAATAAAATTCAATACATTTAATAAAAATATTTAATAGAATAAAATTCAATACATTTAATAAAAAAAATAATGAAAAATGTAATATCATTCATCTAATAATTCTTCCAATTCGTGTTCATCTTCCACATAATCATTATTTTCCACATCCAAATCTGGTGGAAATATATTAATATGATCCATAGTTTTCATGTTACGTTTTAAAAATACCATTTTACCTAATAAAGCAGGATCCAATAAGCTTCTTTTTGCTGTAATGTGGTTTCCTGCATCTGAGAAAAGTCGTTCAGAAGCTACAGAAGTAGCAGGAATTCCTAAATATTTTCGTGCAATAATAGAAAGAACTGGAAAAATTTCCTGTTTTGATTTCCACCAATCTAATGGGTTTTTATTTTCCCTAGCAACTGGTAAAAGAAAATAAGTAGTAATTTCATCAGCTATTGCTGATGATGAAGTAGAACTTTCTTTTGTTTGAAACACTTTTTTTACTTTTTGTTGATGTCTTTCTTGATGCTCATGTAAAGATCTTATGCTAGGAGTTGAACTTGTTGAGGTAGTTGAAATTGTTGAAATTGTGGGTGATGGTGGAGTACTAGTTTGTTGCTGCATTTCTCTCTTTAATTGATCATATTGTATTTGTAAACTTGAATGAATTTTTACTTTTGTTTCTTCATCAGTTATAAAATTAAGATCTTTATACCTTGGATCCAAAAGTGCTGCCATAATGCCAAACTCATCTGGCATTGCCCAATAATGTTTCAAACCTAAATAAATTTTATTTTTTACATTTTTTAATACTTCTGAAATATTACTATAATCTACTTCAATTTGTGAACTTTCTTTTTCTACTATATCAGAATTAATAGTATTATCATCAGAATCTTCTAATACTTCATATGAATTATCAGATGGTTTTAAAGAATTTGTGAGATTTGTAATAATAGGAAACATTTGACTTAATGTAACATAAGTATTTCCAGAAAAATCTCGTGTAGCTTTCTCAAATGGTGCCAAAATGTTACATAATTCATCTAATAACTCCCATTCATTATCTTTTATCATAATTTTTTTTAATCTAATTCCATCAGTTTTTTCTTCAGATATAAGAGAACAAGACAAGTTTACACTAAGTTGAAGCACAGCATATTGAAGAAAAATCAGCCGATCCCATGCCAAATATGAAGAGTTCCACCTTAAGTAATTAAACAACAATAATTATATAAATTAGGATAAAATTTATTAAATAATTAAATTGAATTAAAATATTTACCTAGTAGATATATCTTGTATTAAATGTAATGGTTCTTCATAACCAATCTCTTTTTGCACTTTAATCAATCGTTCAATTTGTTTTTGAGTAGAAAAAAAATTTATTAGTTGTTTTGTACGTGATACCAAATTTTCTACAACTTTTAATCCTTTACTAATTGCCAGCTGCAAAGTATGAGCAGCACATGAGAGTCTTTTAATTGGTGTTAAATCTCGAATAGCAGCTACTACATTTGCTCCATTGTCTGTTGTTATTGATACAACAAGATTTTCAATTTCCCACTTTTGCATAGCATTTTTAATACCTTCAGTAATTGCTTTTGCAGTATGTGGTGTTGGAAAATAGGATATTTCAAGCAAAACATCCATTATTTCAAAATTTTTATTGATCCAAGTTGCTGTTAAGCCTAAATATCCATGTTTTGAACGAGAAAACCACAAATCAGTAGTTAAAGATATTGATTGAGCAGTTTTTAAAAGCAGTTTCAATTTTTCTTTATTATACCCATAACTGCGAGCAATCATCATTCTTAATTTTTTTTCTCCAGGAACTGTAAATTGTGGATCTATAATATACATATGCTCAATATATGCCTTTTGAGTTATGGTTGATAATGGTTGAGTTGTAAGTAAAATCCACCGTAGTGTTGATAATTCTTTTTCTTTTTGTCCATTTTTATTGGATGCAGATTGAGTATGCATTGGTGATATAATGCCGCTTTCTAGAGGTGGTATAATTCCATGTTTAACAAGATAGTAACTGAGATTTCCTGTAGACCCATCATATTTGTAATTTTTTGAGCATTTTTCTCCATCATCTAATAAAAACTGACAATATGCACGTATTTCTCCTTTATCATTTTGTTTTCTAATAAAATAATCCCATACCCAACTTACTTTTGTTTGTGGTTTAATTATTGCAGCAGTTTGTTTAAAGGGATTTGAATCATTTGGTACTCGATCTGTTGATTCTAGTGTAGTATTTGTCATTTTTTGTTTTCCAAGGGCTTTAGATAATTTTGCAGGACGTCCTCTTTTTTTCTTTGCTAGTGGTATTGGAGTAATTTCAACAATTTCATCACTAGAACCTTCATTTTCACTTAAGGTAATAATGTAATCTTGATCATTGTTATTTTCCATAATTTTGTGAATTATTTTAGCTTTCAATAAAATAAACTTTAATTGAAATTATGAAAAATTCAACAAGGGAATGTACAGTATTTATTAATCTTTATTATGGCTTAGAACTGAATTAACTGTGATTTTATTTGTAAAAGTTTTAATAAACAAATAATAATTGTCATAAATCAATAGGTCTAAATAATAAATTTACCTGATTAATATTGTAAAATTTTACAAAATTTTATTGCTACAAATTTAATAAATTCCATGAAATTAATAATACGAAATTAATTAAACAAATTCCACAAAAATAATTAAACAAATTCCACGAAAATAATTAAACAAATTCCATGAAAATAATTAAACAAATTCCACAAAAATAATTAAACAAATTCCACGAAAATAATTAAACAAAGACATAAATGAAGTTAATTACAAAATTAATTAAGAAAATACTATGATATTAAACTAATAAACACTACGAAATTAATTAAGCAAATGCCACGAAAATAATTAAATAAAGCCATAAATTTAAGCCACAAAATTAATTAAATAAATTCTACGAAATTATTTAAATAGGTGCCACAAAACTAATTAATAAAGCCACACATTTAAGCCACAAAATTAATCAAAATGCCACGAATTTAATTAAATAAATGCCACGAATTTAATTAAATCTATGCTATGAATTAAATCTAATATATGCTATAAATTTCTTGATTTACAAAAATAAAATTGTATAATTTTTATCCAGATTTCAGTTTCTATCCAGATATATCCAGATTTTTATCTGAACTGGATTATCCGGATAAAAACCAGATAATTTTTTTAATTTATCCAGATAACGGTTTCTATCCGGATCGAAACACTAAGTACCGTACGTATTCCTTACGATTTCTTTCATTTTTTTTTTTTTTTCATCTCTTTGAAAGTTGAAAGTTCGGTTATAATGTATGATGACAAATTTTTACCAAAATTATCTCAAAATTTATTAGAAATTTTAAAAGATAATGAATTTTATGATATAACAATTGAAGTTGGTAATGACCATTACATAAAAATTTTTCGTGCTCATATGGTTATTTTAAATTATCGTTCCTCCTATTTGCGAAGAATTTTATCAACTGAAGTTAATAAAAATAAAAATGATGGAATTTTGACACATATTAAATTACCAAACATTTCACCTGAAATTTTTCAAATGATTTTAAGGTAGGAGAATTATTTCAGTGATTTCTTTTTTTAAAAAAAAATTAATTTTATGAAATATTTTAATGTTTCATTTCTTTATAGATATATCTATGGAGGAAGACTTTCTTTAGAAGAATATGATACTTCAGATATTATTAAAATTTTGATTGCATCCAGTGAACTTAATCTTCAAGAGTTAATCACTAATTTACAATCCTTTTTGATTGAAAATAAAAAAAATTGGATGGAACAAAATTTTAACTTGATATATAAAACAAGTTTTGATGATAATTGTTTCTTAAAATTACAAAATTTTTGTATTGAATTCATGTTCAAAGACCCAGAAAAAATTTTTTATTCAATCGATTTTGATTTACTTTCAGAAAATTGTTTGATTTCTCTTATTCAACATGATAATATTAAAATGAATGTTATTCAAGTTTGGGAACATGTATTAAAATGGGGTATTGCTCAAAATCCTGAACTATCTTCAGATCTTTCTAATTATTCTAAAGATGATTTTACTACTTTAAAGAATACTTTACAACGATTTATTCCTTTTATTGATTTCTTTAATTTAACTTCTATAGAATATTTGGATAAAGTTTATCCATATAAAAAAATTATACCAAAAGATTTGCATGAAAGTTTATTTAAATATTTTATGGGTAAACCAAATAATAATCAATCAAATATGACAAAAGAAGTTGATTCGATGGCAATATCAAGTATACAAAAAAATCTTTCAATTGAAAAAGATTTTAACATAATTGTGGATGAAATACATGAATTTATTTATAAATTAATGAATGAAGTATTTGAATATAAATCAGTAAAACAGAAAGTTATTGAATATTTTAATGATCATAATATAAATTCACAAGAAACTTATAATTGGTTGTTAAATAACCAAATTAGTACAAATTCTATTTTTTTACTTGGATATTTTAATTATTATAGAATTGTAACTTGTGGAAATAATGAGAAAGCATTTAATTTGTTTATTAGTGCATCAGAAAAAGGTCATATATTGCCCTATAAAAAATAAGTGTCCGGATAATGTCCAGAAAATGTCCAGAAAAAAATTCTAAAATATTGTCTGGAAATTCTGGACACTGTGTGTCCGGAAACTGTTCCGAAAACACTGCATTTTCGGGATATTAGGAATTTGTCCTGAAATTGTCCAGAAATGTATTTTCATAAAATTTTGCCACAAAAGATGATCAATGGATAGATGATCATCATTATTCCTTAACCCAAAATTTTTATATCATAGATATATAGTATTTTTGCCTGCTCTGCAATTTTAATTAGTACGACAGAAAAGGTTTTGAATGTCAGTTTTATGCTTTTCGCATTTTTTTACAAAATTAATTTATCCTTTTTTGGAAATAGTATCCAGAATTTGTCCTGAACTTTTTCATGTCCGGAATTTGTCTATCTCGTTTTTTTACTATGTCCAGAATTTGTCCAGGTTTAACTGTCCAGAATTTGTCCAAAATTTTATACCTAACAAATACTGGACGAATTCAGGACAAAGTTAGGACATGTCAAAATTTTAAGTATCAGAAGTGTGTCAGACATGTACCAAAAAAGTGGACATTTTCCGGACACATCAGATTTATTCCGGACATTTTCCAGACATTTTTGATAACATTTTCCGGACATTTATTTTTTATAGGGTTGGCACAATATTTTGTTGGTAATTGTTATAAATATGGATATGGAACCATAAAAAATGAAAATTTATCATTCGAGTATTATAAAAAAGCAGCCAATAAAAATTATGCAAGGGCGCAATTTGCAATTGGTGATTGCTATATAAATGGAATAGGTATTGAAAAAGATTATAATAAAGCTTTTGGATTTTATAAGCAATCGGTTGAAAATGGATTT
Source organism: Rhizophagus clarus (assembly GCA_015698045.1). Taxonomy (NCBI): domain Eukaryota; kingdom Fungi; phylum Glomeromycota; class Glomeromycetes; order Glomerales; family Glomeraceae; genus Rhizophagus; species Rhizophagus clarus. The sequence continues at coordinate 502,468 of BLAL01000074.1, forward strand.
TTGGAAGGAATAATAATGTTTAGATACTGTTATGATGAAGGTATTGGAACTAAGATTGATAAGCAAAAAGCGGTTGAATTATATCAAAATGCTGCTAATTTGGGAGAATCTACAGCACAGTATAACCTTGCTTTGATGTATGAAAACGGGAATGGAATTATAAAGGACATAGATAAAGCAATTTATTGGTATGAAAAATCTGCCAAACAAGGTGATGAAGATGCACAAAACAGATTAAAATACTTTAAAAAAATCGTTAATTTATAACGAAATTCTTTTATTCATATTGTAAAACTGAGAGAATGCTATATTGCTTCATTGAATTGAATTTTTTACTTAGTATTTATATGATGATTCAGTTTTTTTTTTATACTTTAAAGTTTATTGTATCTTTTTATTAAATTATATTTTTTCTTTAAATTGAAAGGTCTTTCTATATCAGGTATTTTAAATATAGAAATTTAATATAAAATGCATTTTTTTTCTATCTTTTAAAATATTATACAGTAAAAAATTCAGAGATGATGATATTTTATTTTGGATTGTAACTTCTAACTTTGCATTTTTGAGGATTTTTGATCAAATTGACATGAAAAAAGGCAGAACGTAAAAAGAGTCAGTATCTTTAATAAAACAAATCGATAGACAAAATCTTACTTCTAATAAGATTTCCTTCAAATTATATAAAATTCTTAGATTTGTATCAAATGTGACTAGCTATAAATAAAAAGACTTAATAAAGTCCGAAAAATAAGAATATTTGAAATCGTCCATAAATATTATATCTTTGTAGTTCCTAAGTTTTACTAATTGATTTTACTAATTTAACACTTAACTTCTTGGAATTGAATGATTCAAAATGAGTTTATTTTCCAGACTTTCCTGGATTCTGTGTAGAAGATTTCATCCAGAATATTCCTGTTAATAATGTTTTAAAAGGATTTTTTACTTTATACAATATAAATAAATTATTATACATTTTGAAATTTCCATAAAAAAAATAAATATAAGAAGGTACAGTGGAATTTATACTGAAAAGTATGTGGTGTGTACAAATTTTCATCAGTTCAATCAAAACTTTTTCAGTTATACTATAATAATTGACGTGTAAAAATATAAGTTTGGAAGTTTTGAAGCTTTCCAACCGTTTATGGATCAAGTCTATTTCAGTTATAGTAATAACATTGGATTCAACAGAAAAAAGTTGCTCACATATTATAAAAACTAGTCGCTTGAATACAAAGTAGTCTCACAATAACGGATCTGTTTTTTGTCGCAAGATAAAGCTAGTAAATATTGGTCTAATTCTGGAAAGTTTTTTCTGATGATATAAAACTGCGATAAAAGAAATAGATAGATGATAATCGATATGAATCACTTTCAGACAAATGTCACGTTTTTCGTGCCGTGTACTATAACCATTTTCATCTTGTAATTTTATTTTGTCATCATATGTATGATAACTACATAATAAAGCCATAGTGTAATAGTGGATATTGCATTCAGTTAGCGGTTGGTATTTCTTGATTATAATATAAATAAAAGTGGAAAATGTCATTTTATTAATAAATATCAAGTATGAATTACCTTCAGGATAAAACGAGCGTGAATTTAAATCGTATTTGGATTGTTCAGTTATCAATTATTTAATTTCTTCTCAATACATTAATCAACTATGATTAAAAAACCGACGTTTACATCAGAATATCAAAGTATAAAATTGTTTAACAGCATGCCACTTCTATAATTCATTTTAAATTTATTATTGAATGGTATTTGTATTCATCTATATTTATTTTAATGGTTTATTTAAGCAAAATATAAAATAAAAAATCAACAAATATTAATTAATGATTTATTAAAATTATTAATCATTTGATTAAACCGAATATATACTTAAAAGAATTATTTTATTTTTTTTTCGTTTATTAAACCGGATAATTAAAAAAATAAATTTTTATTGGCTTTTTAGGCTAAAATAATTAATAGTTTATCTTTTTAGCGGTTTATTATTAAGTTGAATAATCAATAATTAGTCTATTATTAAACGGGATAAACAAAAAAAAATTGGTTTTTTTAAACGGGTTACTTAAAAAAAAAAAAATAATAATAATTTATTTTCTTTATTGGTTTATTAAAGAAATTTTTATTTTTGAACATTTTATAGTGCGAATTTTAGTGACATTTGTACACAATATTTATTGGCCAATCAAATATATGATTTAGATTTTCATATGATACTGATACAAACTAGAATGTGGTGATCAGTCATGTGCTTAGTTCGGCTTTGGGATTCTCGGGCCGAAATAATTCCAACATTCCGAAACTTACCAAATAAATCATATTGACAAGTATGTACTCCTTACGATTTCTTTCATTTTTTTTTTTTTTTCATCTCTTTGAAAGTTGAAAGTTCGGTTATAATGTATGATGATAAATTTTTACCAAAATTATCTCAAAATTTATTAGAAATTTTAGAAGATAATGAATTTTATGATATAACAATTGAAGTTGGTAATGACCCTTACGTAAAAATTTTTCGTGCTCATATGGTTATTTTAAATTATCGTTCCTCCTATTTGCGAAGAATTTTATCAACTGAAGCTAATAAAAATAAAAATGATGGAATTTTGACACATATTAAATTACCAAACATTTCACCTGAAATTTTTCAAATGATTTTAAGGTAGGAGAATTATTTCAGTGATTTCTTTTTTTAAAAAAAAATTAATTTTATGAAATATTTTAATGTTTCATTTCTTTATAGATATATCTATGGAGGAAGACTTTCTTTAGAAGAATATGATACTTCAGATATTATTAAAATTTTGATTGCATCCAGTGAACTTAATCTTCAAGAATTAATCACTAATTTACAATCCTTTTTGATTGAAAATAAAAAAAATTGGATGGAACAAAATTTTAACTTGGTATATAAAACAAAGTTTTGAGGATAATTCTTTCTTAAAATTACGAAATTTTTGTATTGAATTCATGTCTAAAGACCCAGAAAAAATTTTTTATTCAATCGATTTCGATTCACTTTCAGAAAATTGTTTGATTTCTCTTATTCAACATGATAATATTAAAATGAATGTTATTCAAGTTTGGGAACATGTACTTAAATGGGGTATTGCTCAAAATCCTGAACTTTCTTCAGATCCTTCTAATTATTCAAAAGATGATTTTATTACTTTAAAGAATACTTTACAACAGTGTATTCCGCTTATTGATTTCTTTAATTTAACTTCTATAGAATATTTGGATAAAGTTTATCCATATAAAAAAATTATACCAAAAGATTTGCGTGAAAGGTTATTTAAATATTTTATGGGTAAACCAAATAATAATCAATCAAATATGATTAAAGAAGTTGACTCTATGGCAATATCAAGTATGCAAAAAAATCTTTCAATTGAAAAAGATTTTAACATAATTGTGGATGAAATATATGATTTTATTTATAAATTAATGAATGAAACACATGATCATAATCTAATAAATCAGAAAGTTATTGAATATTTAAACGATCATAATATAAATTCGCAAGAAACTTATAATTGGTTGTTAAATAACCAAATTAGTACAAATTCTATTTTTTTACTTGGATATTTTAGTTATAATGGGATTGTAACTAGTAAAAATAATGAAAACCCATTTAATTTGTTTATTAGTGCATCAGAAAAAGGTCATATATTAGCACAATATTTTGTTGGTAATTGTTATAAATATGGATATGGAACCATAAAAAATGAAAAATTATCATTCGAGTATTATGAAAAAGCAGCTAATAAAAATTATGCAAGGGCGCAATTTGCAATTGGTCATAGGTATAGAAATGGAATAGGTGTTGAAAAAAATTATAACAAAGCTTTTGAATTTTATGAGCAATCGGCTGAAAACGGATATTTGAATGGAATAATGATGTTAGGATACTGTTATGGTGAAGGTATTGGAACCATGATTGATAAGCAAAAAGCATTTGAATTATATCAAAATGCTGCTAACTTAGGAGATTCTACAGCACAGTATAATCTTGCTGTGATGTATAATATAGGTGATGGAATTATAAAGGATACAGATAAAGCAATTTATTGGTATGAAAAATCTGCCAGACAAGGTGATGAAGATGCACAAAATGAATTAAAAATACTTCAAAAAATCGATAATTTACAACGAAATTCTTTTATTCATATTGTAAAACTGAGAGAATATATTGCTTCATCAAATTAAATTTTTCATTAAACTTTTATTTAGTATTTATATGATAATTCAGTTTTTCTTTATATTTTAAAGTTTATTGTATCTTTATTAAATTATATTTTTTCTTTAAATTAAAAGGTCTTTCAATATCATGTAATTTAAATATGGTAATTTAATATGAAATGCATTTTTTCCTATTTTTTAAAATATTTTGCAGTAAAAAAATTCAATGAGATGATGATATTTTATTTTGGATTGTAACTTCTAACTTTGCAGTTTTGAGGATTTTTGATCAAATTGACATGAAAAAAGGAAGAACGTAAAAAGAGTCAGTATTTCTCATAAAACAAATCGATAGACAAAATCTTACTTCTAATGAGATTTCCTTCAAATCACAAATGTTTTATGGAAGTTTTAATATGTATCAAATGGGACTACTAGCTATAAATAAAAAAACTTAATAGAACATTTGATAATCCATAAATATTCCATCTCTGTTTTGCTGATAAAGCTAATGAAAGTTTTACTAAATTTTACTGGTTGGTTTTGCTAATTTGCCCATAATTCCTTTAAATTGTTCATAATATTAAATAGGGAATGATTCAATATGAGTTCATTTTCCAGTCTTTTACGGATTCTGGGTAGAACAGAATATTCCAGTTAATAATGTTAAAGGATCTTATACTTTATACAATATAAATTACTAACTTATAAATTGTTATACATTTTGAAATTCCCATAAAAAAAAAATAAATATGAGCACAGTGGAATTTATACTGAAATGTATGTGATGTGTATACATTTTCATCAGTTCAATTAAAACTTTAAGCTCATTATTTAGGTTACAGAAACACTTTTTATAATTGTCGACATGTAGTTTGGAAGTTTTGATAATAGAAGTAGCTTTCTGACATTTCTGAACAAGTCTATTTCGGTTATAGTAATAGTATTGGATGAAAAAGAAAAAAGTTGTTCACATGTAAATCCTAATCGCTTGAATACAAAAAAGTAATCTCACAATAACGGAACTGCTTTTTTACAGTATAAAAGAAATAGATAGATGATTTTCGAGCCGTCTACTGTAATCACTTTCATCTTGTAATTTTCACTTGTCAACACATTATAACCGCATAATAAAGATATATTGTAATAGTGAATATTGCAATAGTGGTTGATATTTCCTGATTATGATGTAATCGAAAGCGAAAATTGGTGCAAACTAGGAAAATCTTTTCATTAATTAATAATAAGTATGAATTACTTTCAACATTTGCATTGTTAACAGCAGATATTATTTTTGGATTAGCAACATAATCTTAAAATATATAGAATACAAAAGAATACCAAGAGTACCATCCGTTATCTTCGATATCGCAAATATTGTGAATAAAATTGATGATTTAGATGATCTTCACTATTCTGGGAACAAATTAAGTAGAAATTTTCTACTGACGAAATAAGGGAGAATTTTGCATTGTATACCAAGCATATTAGTCAAAGCTTTGAACAAGTGGTGTTGTAATTTTAAAAAATCTCAAGGCTTTATTTTTTTTTTTTTTAAATGAGGTAAACATTTAATTGTAGATATTTACATTACTAATTTATAAAATAATCATTAATCATGAAATTTAATTGGATCAATTAATTATTTATCAGAAATTAAGAGAATATAGCGTTACAAAATATCATAAATTTGATTCGAATTTTGGCTGGTAATTAATTGGAATTCACAATCTTGTCATGTATATATAAATTTACTTACTTTTTCTTATATATACAATAGTTGTAAGCAAATATTTTTTTGTGAAATTTCACGAGGTATTCAATGATTATAATTTCGATCAAATTTTAACAATATTTTTTTCCTTTATCACCATAATATTAAACCCGATGAAATTACTTAAATCAACAAGTTTTATTAACGTAATTTTTGAGGCTTATTTGATTAAACGTGTTATAATTTGATTGGAAGACACCACACGTGATTAAAGTAATGTGTTTTTACTTTTTAAGATGTCGATATTTAATTTCAATATTTCCGTGCACCGTGTTAGGATTTGTTTATTCTTTTAATTACAGTGAGAATTTGAGAGCAAACCGTAATAAAGTTCAAGACATTAATATCATTATTACTGTAAGCTGTATATTCAAATCTTATTTTATGCTATAAATGCTCAAGTCTTGTGATTCAAGTGCTGTATGTATAAATGACTCTTATAAATTTGATACAATCATGTAGTAATTTCCATTTACAAAAAGTGATAACACTAGATTTTAAATTTTGGGACTGTAAAGTATTTCATGGGGGAATATAAAAAATATTAAGCAAAGAGATATTCGATTTCGTTGATACGGTGATCTGAGATAATTGTCCATGAACTCAATAGCAAAAACATTAAACTTTGTAATACCTAACAAGATTTATTATTTTACCTAAATTATATGTTTAATCATCTTACATAACTGAATAATAATTCATGAGGGCTTTGTCTAAATTTCCTATGCCACTCGGGAATTTCCATACAGTTAAATTCCGTCTACACAAAAGTTGTTAAATAGAAAAACATACCGTTGTACGAATTAGGAGGCTTATGATGTTGAGAATCCTATATAATAAACAGGAGTTTAACAATTTTATTTTTCATTTTTGATCCCTTCCTCTTTTATTTTTGTATTATTATAAATTATGTTTCTTTATAAAAAAAAAAAATTATCCAGTACAGTAGCTAAGTACGTTGGATGTTTTCTGTAACTTGATGCATTCATATTCATGAACTTGTACAATATTAAAACACCAGCAAAAAAACCAAAACGAAGTTCAATTTTCTTTTACTCTTCTCGACCATTCTTGCTTTCATTACATCGAAAAGTGTATTCAATTAAAATTAACAAGAATATTATGCCTTTATATTCACGTTTTTAATATATAATTCTATGTTATAAACCGCAACTCCTTCTATGTACAAAAATCTTAATAATAATGAAGCCAATTCCTTTTCTTTAAGGTATATATTGCTTCGCAGTTTATATAGATATCCTGGAGGAATATAAACAAATACTCACGAGATACTTACATATAATGAAGTCATCCTTGTCGCGGACCTAAACTACGTAATAAACAATATAACAATGATAAATGCGGCAAAGGCAGTAAATCATTTATATGTAAAGCTAAAATTGGATTTGAAGCCTCCTTTTTAAACCCAGTAAAACTTGGAATGTAGATAAAATTATATCTACATTATAAGTTTATCTTGAAGATGACAGGTTATTGTATGAGGACTTGATAATCTCTATTCAGTGGAATTTATTCATTTCATCCGAGAAAAATTTAGTGCTAAGTTTAAAAGAATCGGGCTACCACTCCGAGGAGTGAAAGCAACCAGATTCGGATAAAGAAAAATCCATATTCATCTATGATAGATGGTGGCCAGTAGCACAAATCAAACTTTGTGAAACGTAAAACATTGTAAATTAAAAGAGTATGGTAAATTGATTAACTTTTTTTTATCCTATTCAAAATTAACTATTTAGAATATTTAGCTATCGCTATGGTTATTTAATAGCCCTTAAAAAATCTTTTTAAATTAATTATAAACATTAATAGAAATTTATTAAAACCAACACTATTCATTACACGATTTAGCATCCACAATTGATGATAAATACCTCACAAATGGACATTCATATATTAATATCAGTACTAGTATGCAACTTATTCATAGAATTTAGGAAATCTATTTTTGTCACACATTTAGTGTTTTACCTCCTCGTCTTAGCAATTTGCTTGATATCATTCTTAAAGTATTAAACTTAGTCCTACATAAGCTAGAACCATTATTTAAGAAGGGTCATCACTTTCATACAAAAGTTCAAGGCATCATGCATTAACTCAAATATGTTACTAAAGTTTTTGTGTAAGTGTGTATTATGCTGAAATGCATCAAGATTTCATTTTAATTAAATTAAAAAATACCTCCCTCTTCTGACGAGGAAATTTTACAGAAAAATTATAATGTAGATTCTTTAAATTAAAGGTCGCAGGTGCACTCTCGAATAATGAATATAACATAATCTGCAATACAAGAGATACTTGGGAATTTGATTGTTCAAATATCCTTCCTAACATTTTTCAGTTCTAAAGAAAGATCATTATGTAAAGGATTACACCTTCAAAGAAACTTCTTACATATTGTTACTAGTTAAAATAAAATTAAACTGGATAACAACATTGCCTTATTATTCAAAACCAATTTTAAAGTGAAATAACTTTTAAAGATAAATTTTATTATTTGAATAGTTGTATTTTCTTTATTCTATTATAAAAATCTACTTTACTGTTATACAATGTTTTTTTCAAAGATTCATTTTGCATATAGGGAAAAAGGAAAACTGGCAATCAAGAATTGCTTACATACTTCAATGTGTGTATTTCATAAAACAACATATTTACAAAAATTACCGACTTAATATTCAACTAATATTAATCCTAATCAATTGTTTCAAGCATATAGAAATTTATATTTTAGAAGCATTACATTAAATCATTATAATAAATAAATTATACCTATCAATTATTTGAAAATTTGATTAAATTAGTATCAAATAATATTATAGATAAGAAAATAATAATCAGATAAATAAGTTTAGACAAACATTAAAATGAGGAAATAAAAGAGTATATATCATCAAATTTAGAGATAGGCTATGTTAATTATAACTTTTAATAGGAAATGCAAAAAGTAAATGTAGCAACTAATAAGTAAAAACCGAAATCCCTATTAATTTAGGGAATCAAAAACTCTTATCCCCTGGTCTATTATAATTCTTCAAAACTAAAACGTACTAATAAGCTTGTCAAAATACTATAGTTATAAGCAGCAATACTTTTTTTTCATGACTAAGCTTATTAATTTAGTTTATATTTTAAGTGTGAATACTTGTTTTATTATTGATATTCTATTTATAAATATTGAATTTAAGCTATTTCATTCGAAAACTCAGATATAGAAAAAATATTTAAATAAGGTATTATCAAAACCAATAATAATTATTAAGTCTTAAGAATTACATTTACCAATAATAATATATCAAAAGTATAAAAAGTATAAGAAACTGATGCACAACGTGAGAAAAAAAAAACTATATATATGTATTAGCACTTTGTTCGGTATAATGCATTAAAGGAAATTCGTGGGGCGATAAAATGGCAAAAAAAAGATGAAGTGAAGAAGCTAGGATTAAATCCTGATATGATGTTGATTATGAAAAATATTGATCGCGTGCAGGGATTTTGATCAACATTTCTTTTAACATATCAAATGCTTGTTATTGTTTTTTGGTTGAGAAAATCCTTAACAACTTTCCAAAGAGAATAGTCTTAAATTTGCAAAATACTTGGTAATTTTTAAACTTGCTAAACTCAATTTTATTCTTGATATGCATCAATAGTAATTATCTCATCTATTTACTTCCTTCAAAGACATCTCTGCAAAAAAATCAAACAGAAACTAGTAAAATTAACCTTATAAATTTATACTGGATATGCTACTTCTATTTCCCAAGCTTCTTACAAAACGATCCAAAGAATAAAGAATTTTGAAAGATTGAAATTATCAATTTTAGGAAATCTTGAAAATTAAACAAAATAAGAGACATCATGGTTTATTACAGTAAAAAAGAGAAAATCCTTAATAACCTCACAGATTGGTGACCTTTAGGAAGTTTTGGTTAAACAAAATGGTTTACTGGTTTGAATTTTAAAAGTGGCTACTAGTTAGCTGACAAGTAGCTATGAACGAACCTGATGTTGAAAAGACAGCATTTGTCACCCAATTGGTCTATATGAATTTCTTATTATATTCTTTGGTTTAAGTTATACTTCAATACATATTAGTAGGTAATTAATAGAATACTCCAAGTATTTCTAAATGACTTGCGTATATGTAGATAATAATGTACTAATAATCACATGAAGGGAACTTTTATAACAATAAGCATTTTCCGAACTGGTTCCGACCTTTCAAAATAAAAAGCAAATTGTTTTACGATGAATCACAAGATTAATTTAAAAAGTGTTATTTTAATATATTTACTTTCTTGGATATGTAATAAGAAAGATGAAATTAAACCTGATTTAGCAAAATTGAGATGCTCTTCTTAAGTTACAGCTAGACATATAATAGGATTCTTATTCTCCCTTTTTTCCAGCTTTCTTCAGTTATTACGAGAGTTAAATTCAAGGTTATCAGATAAATCAGAAAGGATCATATTATATTGCACAAATTATTATCATAGATTGAAAAAATATAAAGAAAACAAAATTGGAAATCAATTTGATAAATTAAAATGGATATACGATAGATTAGTACAATTTACAAGTATTACAAAAGACCAATTAAATTTACAAAGTTTATAAACGATTTATTGAAAAAAAAGGGAAATAAAGAAAAACAAAGAAAAAAGAAAAATAAGTAATAATATATTCTATCATTATTTAAATTTAATCTGATGCTTTTACTTTTCTATATTCTCTTCCATAAATAACACTTCAATCCCCTTTAAATTATCCTTCTCTTCCAACAATTCTTTCACTTCTTAATAAATAAATCTTCTTGTTATAAACTTATTTTTCAAACCCTGTATTCAATAATCATTTAATCATAATCCCCATAATTATTCAATTCCACTCTAAATTTTCTAGTCTCAATACAATCTCTGCAAATCCTGTGTTTGCAAGTATTGTGAAGAAAGCTATTTAGATTTATTATTACTTCAATATCCTTACTCTATAATTTATTCTGAATAACAATCCATTACAATAAACAGTTATTAGTATTCCTTACTCTATAATTTATTCTGAATAACAATCCATTACAATAAAAAGTTATTAGTATTCCTTAAAAGTTCTTCAACACATTTATTAGTAGTATTAACCTATGGCAACTATAGTGAAAAAACTTTTATTGAAATTTGCCAGACTTTATTGTACAGCTACCTTTAACTTTCTTTATAAATTCCTCTTTTGATCCTTACTTCGTCTAGAAATACCAGAAGTAATCCGACACCTTACATCAATCAAATCAGCTTTTTTATCAAATGAGAATCAAATTTACTGTATATTGTTTACGGAAACTTTGATTCTGACACAGCTATCCTTGAACACACAAGAAAGGCATTCCTAAACCACTTCTGCAAAGGAAATACCAATTCCTATGTAGATGATATTGCGCCGTTAAACGAAATGGGAGCATTCTACTTTTTTGGTTATTATGTACTTAATTATGTAAAGGAACAATGAAACTATAAACTTTGGAAATATATATTTTTTTTAAAAACAAAAGAAGTGAAAAATACTTATGAATTTATTGAAAAAGTTAAAGAACACACCCTTCGTCAACAATATAGTGCACGCTTATCTGGATTACCATTTGGAACTACTGCCATGGACCCCAGATATATATCGATAAACTAAATGTTATGATTTGCTTCATCCCTCGCAATCAATTCAGATAAGAGTCAAGCCTACCCAATAAAATGTTTTGCGTCGAACAAACTAGTGTGATATATATCCTTAGGAAAATCTGGCATAAAATTCATAAAATTGTAATCCATGTTATCCAGAGAATTTGACGAATTGAACTTATTTATTCAAATATAACAAATCCAGAGCGTAATATAAATACATTTGCTACTTCTTATCATAAGATGAGGAAAAATTATTGGTAAATATTATTTTATGTTTCACTTTCATGTAAATAATAATTCTGTAAATATTCTAATTTTTTTTTTTTGTATGCAAAATTAGCTCGTAGTAGAAATGGCTACGAGAATTATGTCAAGACTTAATCAAGATGGCCAACCTGTAAAGTGGGAACCATCACAAATACCTTCCACTAAATCCAAAAATGTAGTTTGTAGCTTGTAATTACAATGAATGATTTATTATTTTCATTTGAATTGATGGATGATCAACACAAGTTTTCATGTGGAAAATTTGTTTTTAACCGCAGAATTATATAAAATACCATATTTTACATATGTAACATTATTGCATTGTTATATTTTTTTATTAATATAGGAAAAAAATTTATTACTAATGTAGGTACTAGAACTGGTACTAGTCTCTGCAGCTTTTAAATTCCACTGGCTGAATTGCAAATTTGGTATGAATTTGCCAGAGTATAACAATTTTAGCTTTGCAGATAAGGAAAAGGATAGATTTTAAAATAGATGTTGTATGAGAAGCAGGACCAGATTCACGTTTTAAAAAACATTTACCAAAATTACAAGTTGGAAAATTAGTTTTTATTTTTGGCTTTTTCAATCTTATGGAAATGAAACTTCATTTATTGAGGCAAAAGATCAAAATAATGAATGAATTCTACAAAAATTTGCCACAGGCTCAATCAAATAATAATTTCAATAACTCTTTTCACGAATTTAAGTGCAAATATTAGTGATGACGAAGTACTTTCAATTCGTACTAATATAAAAGAATGTAGAGTAGGTGCTTTACTTAATAAGAATTGGAAGCAACTCTCCAATGTGGGTGAAGGATATTTTCTTGAATCCGTTATGATCTGTTTTTCTCCGGAAGATGTTACTTAGAAACTGTTATTACTAATCTACAAAATATTCATGTCAAAGATTATTTTAAAACTTTACAGCTAAGTCTTTTTAAAGATAGAAAATTTAGAATCTGTTATTCATCCAAATCAAACACAAAATAATTATATTAAAGATCTGCTGCTAAATTTAAAAGTAATAAAAATTACTTACTTAGATCTCTTTAGCAAAAGCAAATAAAGCAATTGAAATTTTGATAATGATGAGCAAATGGATGATAAGAGTGCAGAAGAATCAACAATTGCATCTACTTCAACTGCTGAAACAAAGGATCTATCAATTTATAAAGATTAACCAAAAAAATAGTAACACAAGAAAAACAGAATTATCAGATTCATTAAGTCGACATTTAAATAGAGCATCCAAAAATACCAAGGTCAAAACAAGCTCACAAGGATGGAATAAAAGTAAAAAGAGTGATATTTTAGCAGAAGCGGAAGAAAGTACTTAAATACTTTTAATAATTTATTATTTAAATTACTTATATCGGTATTTTGATAATAATTTTGAAAATTTTAATTTGCATATTGTTTGCTATTTACTGTAGTTTTGGAATTTATAAACTACACAGGTACTTGGATATGCTCAAGCATCTTTTATTGTTCTAAGGTCAACTTGTATCCCATTCAAAAATATATTTATCTGGCACACTAAATTATGTCACATATATATATCTTTTAATATTCTTTTTATATTAAGGTAAAGATTTAGTCTAAAATAAATGAATTATAAATGAGAAATTTAATGCATAAAATATATTAAAATTTTAGTAAAATTTCTTTAAAAATGGCTTACTTTGAAAAGAGCTTAAAAATATAGCTAAGATACAGAAAATATAGACGAAATTAATTTCAAACATAAAATATATATTAAACTTTAATAGGATCATATTATGCATTAAATAATTTACAAACAAATTTAGCACAAAATTTTTCTTTATTAATGATGATGATATTGGAGAACAATCAGAACAATTAAAGAGAAAGAAGAAAAGAAAGATATAAATAGTTGTTATTTCTATCATAAAAGTATCACGGCAATCATAGAAAATATTGTTTCATGAAATAAAACAAATAAATATATGATCGAAACAAATAGTTTCATATTACAGTGTTATTCGCGTCAAACATGTCTTTATTAACAAAATTTATGCAGAAAATAAAATAATTCACTTTGAAAAATAATAAAAATCATATTTCCTAATATAAAATATTTATTAAAACTTGAATAGTATAATAAAATTTATGCAGAAAAGTGATTAGCTTTGAAAAAATCCAAAAATATAAAATATAATAAAATACAATAAAATCAAATTTTTAATATTAAATATGAATTAATAATTCTAGTAAAATAGTAATAATATACAATAAATATAAAAATAATCTGATACAAAAATAATAAAAATAAAAGTTCATAAAAAAGTAATTCGCCTGAAAATATAGTAAAATGCAGATAATCCCAACTTTTGACATAAAATATGTACAAGATTTTCAATAAAATAATATTATGCAATAAATTTTACTTTTCAAATCGAATTTTAGAATAAATAAATATAGTTTATTATATTAAAGGTATTGCTATTAGCAAATAAAAATTTAAATTCTATCAAACGTACAGTACATTTAAACGTCTTAGGGAACAATCACAAAAGCTTAAGTAAACAATAAAATAGTGCTTAAAAGTGCGTAGTAGTATACAGCGTATACACGGGTACAAGTTGTATAAAACGCGGGTACCAGTTGTATAAAGCGGCGGGTACCCGTTGTGTAAAATGGCGACACCTGTTACAAGCTTCAGACCCCAGATTCTTGCGCTGCTTTAGGTCCTTTTTTTTCAATCTCTCTAGATATGAAACTAGACAAGATGGTAAGTAAAAGAAAAAATTTCATTATTTTATCTAACGAACATTACTAACTGTTCGTGTTATCTTACATTTTTAAGGTCATTATTTCAAGTTTCACTAGATGCAGGAAACCAGGAAGTAAAAAAAACTTTCACGGTTGTAAAAAAGGCTTGCTCATCAGAATATAGAGTTTCAGACTCAGCATAAATAAGAAAAACTGAAGCCAATTTTTTTTCAAATAACAGGAAAGTCTTTCAACATTGATTAAAAAGTAAAAAGTTTTGCCATGTTTTTTAGTTGAATTTTTTTAATCAAAACTTTTAAATAAACGTTGCGAGAATATTTTTATTAAATAATTAAAGTGTTAAAAATGTTCTATTTATCAAATAAACGTTGCAAGAACTAAATAATTAAACAGTGTGAAAATGCGTTATTATTGAAATGATCAAAAAAATTTTTTTTTGTTAAAACGATTAATAAAAAGAAAATCGTAAAATAAAATCGTTTTTGGTTTTTGAAATAATTAATAAAAAAAAAATCTTTTTTTTTGTTAAGACGATTTTTAAAAAAAAGACTTTTTTGTTAAAACAAAAAAATGACATTTATTTTTGTTAAAACTATTTTAAGAAAAAGAAATTTTGTTGAACCGATTTTTTTAAAAAATAAGGCATTTTTTTTTTGTTGAAACGATTTTTTTTAAAATAAGTCATTTTTTTTTTTTTTGTTAACCCGATTTTTAAGGAAAAATGACATTTTTTTTGTTAAAATGATTTTAAGAAAAAGAAATTTTGTTAAACGATTTTTTTAAAAAAGATTTTTTTTTAAAAAAAAAAAGCATTTATTTTTTGTTAAACCGATTTTTTTTAAAAAAAATCGACATTTTTTCTTTGTTAAAACGATTTTTTTTAAAATAAGACATTTTTTTTTTTTGTTAAAACGATGTTTAAAAAGACATTTTGTTAAAACAATTTTTTTAAAAAAGCCATTTTTTTGTTAAAACGATTTTTTTAAAAAATGACATTTTTTTTTTTGTTAAAACGATTTTTAAAAAAATTAAAATCAAAAAACGATTTAAAAAAAAAAACATCAAAATTGTTTTTAATTAGAAAACGACTAACGGTTTAGAAAAAACGTTAAACCGTTTTTTTAATTAGAGTGGTTAACGAATTTTTTTTTAAAAAAAAAAAAAAAGTTAAAAATCGTTTCTTATTAAACGACTTTAAACATTCATTATACGTATAGGTTACCGTTTAAACAAACGAAAAAAAATAAACGCAATATTCGATGCATATTTTACCGGTCAATATTCCGAAATGCCATAATTAGGGAATTACGACGGCACCTACCTATTAATCACATGATATAATGCGATTGGACTAGAATTGCAGATCGTAGCATGAAAAAGATTTGTTACACAATGCGTAACGTGCATCGGCTATTTATTACACGAGGTGGCGATGAAATGTAATACCAACCTTATTTTTTTCTTTTTCCAAAAAAATGACTCGTCAACTTCCTGTACTTCCAGCTGACTGTATAAGTGAAATTCTTGAACATTTGGATAAAGACATATGTACTTTGCACTCATGTTTGCTAGTAGATCGTCTTTGGTGCAAGATTTCTGTTAAAATCTTGTGGAGGGATGTTTGGAACTGTAAATATTATTGTTACCAACGATCAATTCTTAGTACATTAGTCGCATGTCTACCTAAAGAATCAAAGGAACTCTTACACGAACGTGAGATTTTTATTTCGACACCTACTCCAAAACCACCATCATTTAGTTATGAAAAATTTTGTAAAGTCCTTCCGATATATAAAATGTGTATTAAAATTGAAAATGTTCTTAATTATGAATTACCACCGACTTTCAACATAAAGGAGAGAAATTTTTTGGTCATAAATGAAATTATCAAGATGTATACAAATCAAATTTATTCTTTAAAAAAGTTGACATATTATAATTATAAAGAATATCGCGACTTTTCTTTCACTTGTTTTCCTGGCGTGAGGTCACTTTCAGAATTAGGCTGTAGTTCCAATCTTCCTTCTGATTTTTTTAATCAAATGTCTCAAATATGCCAAAATTTACAATCGATCTCTATAAGGTTCAATTCAGTAGAAGTTTCGAATGATTTAAAAGAATTAATTTCTTTGCAGAATAATTTGAAGCATTTAACTTTAACGGCTTTTTTTGATGCGAGTTGGAAAGATATTATTCCTTCTTTAACGAAACACTTAAAGACAATAACGAAATTATATCTTTATAGTGATAAAGACAATTTATCATTATCATTCGTCAGTTCATTCTCAAATTTACAAGAGATTATGTTTTCATTTTATAATGAAGCGGATTTTAAAGATTTACAATATGCTCATTTTCCTAGATTACAAATTTTAAAAATTCCTTATCGTTGTTATCATTATTCAGTCTATAAGCATATAATGAAATTTTTAGAAACAAATGGGTCAAATCTTAAAAAGTTCCACACACATGAACATGATCCTATGCTGAGTTTGTCCATTCCTCGTTTTTGTACAAATCTTAGAAGCTTGTTTATAATCCTTAAGAGCGGAGAACTCAATACATTAGCAAATATATTTACTAGTTGTCAATATTTAGAGAGTATTGGAATTTGGTGTGGATGTGTATATTTATCTGAAGAGAAGGTGTTGGAAATTGTTGCGGATCATGCACCAACTAATTTTTGTGAATTAAAAATATATAATATTTCAAATTCAGAATTTGTAACTCCAGAAGATTTAGAATTGTTTTTCATGAAATGGAATAATAGAACACCGAAAAAATTATTTTCTTTGATTGTTTATAAGAGTAATTATAATTCTCATAGTTTATTAAATGAAAGGAGTATGAAAGTAATTAAAAAATATGAAAGATTAGGCGTCACTAAATTGGCGATCAAGATGTATAGAGAAGATGCAGAAGAAGAAGAAATAAGAATGGAAGAAATTTCATAAGATCTTATCTATAGTCCATGAATTTGTGATTATACACTATATGTATGTTTTTTTTTTTTTGGATAATTAGGGTTTTTTAGACAGATATTATTCCATCAATAAAGTATTGCTATTATCCTTCTGATATAGAAAATTTATTGTGTAAGCACCTGATCTATTCTTCGTAATGTCTGATAATAATGCTTCTTTATATTTAAATGTATTCCATTGTCATCCATATCAAAATTTTTATAATTAAACCCAATTTGATCGGTAAATTCGCATTGATTACTAATTTTTTGTTATATCCGGTACATACATTTGGTTAGATTAAAGGTTAGTACTACTAACACTAACGAGTAGTAACAATATTTATTTTTTTTTTTTTGTTTTTTAATAGATTACATAATTTTTTTGTATGAAATTTTTGTAGATATTATACTAATTTGTTATATTAATTATACTTTGATTTTTTTATGGTAGATATAAAAAGAATGTTGATACAATCATTAATACTTTCTTTGAGATCGATAAAGTTTGCTCATTTTTTCGATTTTTTAAACTGTAATCATTTTTCAGTTTTTAAATTGGAAGTAATTTTCTTTAATTATTCATTTTTGTTACTTTTTTTTTAAAAAAAGTTTCTGTTTTCTTTAAGCCGGTGAAAGAAAGGCAAAAAAAAAATAATAAATAAGATTTGTTTATTTTTAAAAAATGACTTCTTTTTTTAAAGAATGTTTTAGGTTCTGTCAGACTAAAGATAAATATAATTACCACTTTTGGAGCCAAAATCTTAAGAATTAGGTGAGTTGGGCGCAGAAAGTGGAATTTAGGAAACATTAGTGAATTTTACTAATGCTTTCGCTGGTTTTTTATTTTACAGGTATCCATCTAGCAGTTATCCATCTAGACACCCTGGATTTTGGACTTCAAAGCTTGGAAATAAATTCAATGGAAGATAGGAATTTGGGAGTTTTGATTTAGGAACGTTATCAAACTTTTATTAACATTTCTTTTATCTTTTTTTTATTTGTAGACATCTACCTGAACGTCTGGATTTAGATTTCAGTTTTCAGTTGGATTTCTAAATAGAAGGTAGACGTTGTGATTGGGTGTTGGGAACGTGGGAACGTTAATAGAACCTTTACTAACATTCTTTTCATTTTTAACTGTAAGTACTCCTACCTGATTGTCTTTGATCTCAAAAATTAGGATGAAAAGTACAAAATTAAGGTAACATTACTTGGAGGCCTTGGGTATGTTACGTGTAAATATCCCTGTCAATAAATGATAATTGTCATACTAGCACTTGGCAAATTGGTTATAAATATTTTGGTGTTAATTATTATCCTATAATTGATTACAACATTGATATTTTTTAGTTCATGTGTGTGCAATCCTTTACCTGAAGTTTTCTTCTCGTTCAATTAATCCATAAATTGTTTTTTTGTGTCCATCCTCAGTAAAATGATAAAACTTACTATACTACGCATGCCACACCAGAAAAATTATTTGATGATATATTTAAAGCATCTACAATATTTAGTATATTATCAAACAGGGATCCAGCAATAGTCATAAAACATTCTTTTGTATCAAACCAAGTATAAAATAGGCATAAATCTTATAAATGGACAACATATTAGCAACAAGCATCATGACCGAGAAGAATGGATTAGATTTGCATTCATTGTGATTAGGGATGGCAACGGTCGGTCACGGTCGGTTATCGGTCGGTCATAACCGGTTAAGGGCCTTTGACCGACCGACCGTTTTGGCTGACCGTTTTTCTGACCGTTTAACCGACCGTTTGACCGACCGTTTAACCGACCGTTTAACCGACCACTTTTTTCTTTTAACGAATTTAATCAAGACAAAACATTAAAAAGTGTTTTTATTAGCGAAAAAAAATGTTATTTGACTTTTTTATTGATTAAATACGTTAAAAGAAATGTCAAATGGATAAGATTAGCTAAATGGTCGGTTAACAGTCGGTTAAACGGTCGGTCAGAAGCCTTTGACCGACGGATATCGGTCACGGTCATAACCGGTCATGACCGGTTAATAACCGTGACCGTTGCCATCCCTAATTGTGATGCCAAATTTTAGATAGATGAAAAAGATCACATACAGTGTAGTGTAGCGTATGACTTCATCAAGTTTTTGTATTTGTGCGTGTAATAAGAACATGTTATGAATATATATCAAGGAAAAAAAACAATAAAGAGTACCCGTAATTAGGAGAAGTGTACCACCAGATGATGAACCAAATTTTCAAATGTTAGAGCAAGAATTTATGCTACAAGGTAGAGAAACAATCAAATGATTGTATATTTATTGTAGATTTAGTCCACATGATAAAGATTAAGAAGCGAGCAATGATAACATGTAAATATTCACGTTTTGGGCTCTTCTGCCTTCTGGTAAAGTTATTACTTTGGGAATAACTGACTTTGAAGAAAGAAAAGTCGATTTTTATTGAAAATCATTTCTTATTGTCTAATGTCTACTATTATAGGGAATTTTACAATCTAAAAAATATCCTTTATAACAATTGATTTTGGTCTATTTGGTATATTAAGATAAATTGCTTTCAGTTACTATCTTGTTCATCAAACTTATAAAGTCGTAAAATATATTTGAATAATGCATCCTGTTTCCGTATAAAATTTGGATAAGAAATTGATCTCAACATACATTTTACGAGTCTGTTCATTTCACCAACAATTACTTCATCAAAAATCACTTCACCAATAGATATCTCATTTCACCGACAAATGTTTCACTAATAGACATTTCACTGTTCACCGACAGTCATTTCGCTAGGGTATTTAATTGATGAAAAAAGTCTCAATCGATGATTTGATCGATCACACAAACACATGATCGATCAAAAATCGATTTATCATAATTGATCACATGCAATCGATTTCTTGGCCGATTTTATAACTCAATTAAACAAAAAAAGGACATTCGACTTAAAATGATTGATTCTGTAAAATTTATTAAATTTTATTAAATTTTATTTCTAAACTTTAAAAAAATTTACTTTGATCTTATTAAATTTATACAAAAGAATCATTGATTTTAAACAGCAATGAACACAAAGCAAGAACTCAATTTAGATACAAAGTCCATCTTAACACGACTTTTTACGATCTTTAACCTATCATAATAAAATAGGAGTGAATTGACATGATAATGTTTTGAATATTTACGTTTTTTGTTCTTGTCTGACATTTTATTTATATAATTCTTTTCTAAATTAATAATTATAGATAAAATGTACAAAAGATGCCTTTAATTTCTTTATAATGTTGTACACAAATATCATATGCTTAATTTGATAATTCACATAAAAAAAAATTGCATATTATTATACAGTCCTGTTGGGACTATCATTTTATGCTGTACCAATATTCCATACTATACAATATATTATGAACTAATTAATTTAATATTAGAATCTGAAAATTTTAATCATTTTGGTTTGGATAATAATATTTTTATTTGTATAGGCACTATATTATTTATTAAGCATACTTGAACGTACAAATATTGTATCATATTACTATGACCGATTAGCATGGGTAAATTGATCAATCAATTTAGGCAAATTTGATCGATCAAATATCAATCAAAGTTAGTTCAATTTTGATCGAGACTGAAAACTTATGATCGATTAATTGATTGACTCAATCAATGATGTTCTTTCTTGACTCGATTAAGAACCCTACATTTCACTGCTACCGGTAAAATTCTTTTTATAAAATTTATACTATATTTATCTGTAATGAGCAAAAAAAAAAAAAATAAATAGGCATCGAAAACAAATCCTTAATGGAGCCATTAACATTAATCTTATATTTTCAGATTAAATTCTATATATATACAGTACATAGTGTATACATAAAAAGAATATATATACAGTAATATGGAATATCAATCTTATGTTTATTGAAAAAAAAGTATATATGTATATATAATAAGGGTTTAGAACCGGTTGCGATAAAATCGGTTTACAGTTGATTTCATAATGCACGGGACACATGACAAAATTTGATGCCGACTGCCGAGAATTTCAGGTTGCCGGCTTGTCAGATAATATATTTAATATTATAGATGGTTATTATATTTATACAAAAAACTTGTTTTATATCCGCGTGTTTATTTTTATTTTCTCTATTTGCCGATAACCTGGCAGCCCGCCAACCCGAAAATTTCTCGGCATAAATTTGTCATGTGTCCCATACATTATGAAATCAGCTGTAATTTCTGAACTAGTTTAAAACCGGTAATTGTAGCCGGTTCTAACCTCTAGTATACATCATCTCGTATTACAGTATAACAATAATAATAATTTCGGCTATATCTTGTAAGTTAATTCTATAAGAAAAAATTACATTATTATTATTAATTTTTAAAAATTTATGCAGGTGTTGATGAAACGACCTGTCAGTTAGATGATCCACAGCGAAACGTTTATCGGTGAAATGATTTTGGTAGTGATTGTAGGCGAGTTAAACGTGTTCCTATTACAGTAATTTTACTATTAAACTGTTAGGTTAGCCGTCATCTCTTAAAGAGAAATTATTTTTGTTTCAACAAAATGGTAAAATAACTATGATGCTGCATATACAGAGGGCAAGTACATTGCATACATCGAATAGAAAAAATTTTAATCGACTTTGTAAAGAATAACACGTCAAAGATGGATATCCATTATTTCAAAATATATATATTTGAATAACATACAAATTCATTCAAAATGATTACTCTAGATATACGGGCAGATATGAAATTAAGAAAATTCCTGACCGTTCAAAAGGTTCAAAAAATTTTATAATTTGAAGAAAAGGTAAAGGAACTTAATAATGAAAATGGAAAGGTGACAGAAAACCGACGATTGATATAATGAGATAGCAAGGCTTTTGTGGAGGAATTAAAGCATTTATTGAGTATGAGGAGGATTAAAGAATTATCTGAGGAGAATGAAGAACGAAAATACCATTAATGGAATGCTACATTTAAAATATTATATGGGCACAGAGATAATTCTTAGCACCACTTTTAGAATAAAAGAAAAAAATCAATAATTGATGAAAGAATTCCCAACATTAGAAAAAATGAAATTATTAATTTACAGCATTTATAAAGTAATTATAGTGGTATTTGAAATATACTGTACATTAGTATAAGTGTATTATATGATAGTGAAATAAAGTGTGAACCTGCTCAGGTATAGTCTGAATTTTTTGTTTTATGGAAACTTTGTAAAATTGATGCTAAGATACCAGTAAAAGAAAACTTCAACCAGGCAGACAATTTCCTAATAAAAAAATTAGAAAATGGATGCTGGACGATGTCTTTTCCAGGATCATGACTTATGTGGCATTAACAACAATACAAATTAATGTTTACAGTCACAACAAAAAATCTCAATTATCTCTTTTTCTTTTTCAAATTTAAAACAATTAAATGAAAAAAAAATTAATTATTTTAAAGGAAAATTATTGTAAGGTTATATACAATTTTTGTTTATAACACTTTTTTACTTTTTTAAATGTATTGATAATAATTATTTTTTTTTTTTTATGTTAAAATAAAAAATTAATATTTTTTTTCAAAAATATTAGATAAAAGGATGTACACCACAAAATCACGTGGAATGAAAATTAATCCAGACAATGGACGAACACGTGTCTAGCTGGGGACAACTGTTTGACGAAACTTAACTTACCAAACTTGCTGTAGCACAAAACCAAAAAAAGAAAACAAGGGAATTTATATGCAATAGTAAAAAAAAAAAAAAAAAATGTTTCCAATAACTGAGAATAAAATTTTAAAAATTACCATCGCCCACTTATGTTGTAAAAACTTTCTAGAAACTCAGAAAAACTTACATGAACGTAGTCCAACAAAAAAGTACAGATTATGCCATAATAACGAGACGAGATATAGTTTCAGTTTGTAATGGACACATAATGTTAATATGTGATTATGTTTCATTAGTACTTTATTGTAGAATAATTTTTTATGTTAAAGTCAACTTGTCCAAATGATGGCAAGCCTTTATAAAATAACACAAATAAATAAAGAAATAAAATATTTTTATCGAAAGTAATAAGTAAATAGATTAAAATTAAAGAATCCGTCTATAAAATGAAAGTAACACTTTTTCGTTTTTTTGTATACCCAAAATACTCGATCTGTTAAATGAAATTTCTTTACCAAAAGTTCACACCCCTGATTCATATAAGCCATGCATGATAAGAGCAAGCGCCTGGTAAATAAAGGAAGGATTCTAAAACTATAAAGTTACAAAATTATTTACTTGACATCAATTTTTTGTGAGAGATAATAAAGTAAATGCTTCGTTAAAATTACGTAATTAATTCATGATATCGTAGGTTTTATTTAATTAAAACAAATGAATTACACAAAATGAATTACACGAAATGATACATTCATCGGAAATATTTTTTTTATAGGATGAAAAGGAATTTCGCTATTAATTGAACTCTCGAGAAATTATTAGTATAACGAAAAAAAATTCGATAAAAATTAATAAAATACGTGTGATTAAAAAGTTTAGTTTAACTAAACAACGAATTAAATAGAAAATATGATTTTTTTTTTCTTTTTTATGTAGCAGGTGTAGAGAGAAATTTGGACGAGTGTATTTTGAGCGAATGAATCTTGAACAAGCAATTTTGAACATATAAACGACTTTTTTTTTTTAAGAATTCTTTTATAGAGGAAATAGAAAAGTTTCGGGGTGTGTAACGAATTGATGCCATAAGAAGTTTCTTAGTCCTTATATCTTAATTGGTAAAAGATGGGTACAGAAAACTGAAGTGAAATAGAATCTGTACCCATATTTATCTTGATTAATCATGACGCGAGTTATAATGGTTTAAGGGTGAGGGGATTAAGGATGGTATGGGGATAGCAATATTAATGAAAAGAAAAAGAGTGTAATGAGTGTCATTGAATTTGTTCGTTGACAATTGTGATTATTGTCTGTTATTTAAATTTCATGAATTTTTTTTTTTTTTTTTTTTTTTTTTTTGTATTTAAAATTTTGAAAAATCGATAAAAAAATTTGATCATCTTTTATAGTAATTCTTACGAGTGCGTGACATAATTTTAAAATAAATACAAATTTTGAAAAAAAGTGATATCCGTAGTCCGTACTAGCTAAAATCGAATTTACTAGATTTTTAAGGTAAGTATGGTATTTATTTTATGATTCAATTGGTTCGAGGTTGTATGTAGCTTTAACAAAATTATCTATATTTATTAAAAAGGGGAATGTGTCACAGTTGCATGATTATTTGTAAATAAAATAAAAAATACCATGATCATAATTTCGGAAAAATTCAAAGTATACAAAGGTGACAAATCAATAATACTAAATCTAATTTAGCAATTGATTGTTAAATAATTATAATCAACCAAAACAATGAACTTTGTTTGAACTTTAAAATTCAAATGAAACGAAATAATAAAGTTAATCCTGAATTTACTATATATTGAAATATTCCAGTTTTAATACCGGGAAAAGATTTGTTTATACGTTTTGTCATTCTAATTAATCAACTGGGCAATTTCTTTGTTTTCATTATAAAAATAAAAATTTTTAATATAACTAATTTTGACATTTGGTTTCATATTTTTCAACTTTAATAACTGCTGTGTTAAACGAAATATAAATTTGGTATTCTTTAGCCTTCATATTGTGCTATAATTAATAAGCATATATGACTGTAATAATAATAACAGGACCACGCATTATTTCCAATTGTTTCTGTAGCTTATTATAAATCAAAAATATGAAATATGGATAATATTAATGATTGATATGTTAATTAATTAATAATATATATGTTAAAGATAGGCTAGTGTTACGATTCGGATTATTGTTATCCGATTTGAGAAAATATGGATGAATTTGGATCCATTTTATGTAATAAATTTTATTGTCACTAAAAATAAATAATTTTTTTATAAATGAATGTTTTATTAAGTTATGCACAAAATTACATTTTTTTAATATTTTCTATTTTCGAACTTCCCATTTACGTATTATTATAACCAGCTTATTGACGCCATGAAAATAAAAATTCATTGCAATAAAATGTAAATAAGTGGTATGTCTTTATATAAAGTTATAATATCAAAATTTTGTGGGCCGAGTTACTTTTTAACTTCAGATTTTTATATAATTACACCACCTCATCTCTACTCATCTTAATTGACATCGGCTATTAACCTATTGTAATACATACCCACGTATTAGCCAAAATCAAAACAATTTTTTTTTTTTATAATTATTTAATACTCAAAGTTTCACAAACTCAAATTATAACTACATTACACATGAGTAAATTACAATCACTTATGGTATGGTGTACGGTTTGTATGGTTTTATGCAGTATGGTTTTGATCAACAATTCATACATACATATATTACAGTATATTGTGAATAATATTAATTTATAGAATGATTGTGTAAATTGAGGCTTAGTTATTAATGACCCACATGACACACATTGACTAATTTATTATTTTGTGACTATTAATCCTCGTTCACAACATGCAATTATATTTTCAAAATTGATTATTTTCTTATTTACAAGATATTTCTATATAAATGATGATAATTAAAAGAAATGCAAACGCGTAAACACTTACTATTATTCGCTTGTTTTTCTCTTTTAATATTTGAATCGTTTTTAATTATTCTTTCAGATATTGAAACGGTATTTGATGATGAATTTGTTTTTGATTCGATAAATAAAAATATACTAGTTCATATACTATTTTTTAAAAAATTATTACTTTATTCAAATTGTATTTATTTGTATGCTAAATTCCCATACATGTATTGTTTTTTTAAGTCTATATGGATTTGCATACTATAAATTAAAAACCATACAAAAAACCATACCTTACGTGATTGAGTTACACCTATTGCACATCGTAACTACAAAAAAAAAACTTCCAAATTCTCATTGAAGATAATAGCTTCTACTCTTTTTTTTAATTCTAGGCAAGGTGTTACCTCGAACTTCACCTCCATCCAATTATAAATGAGTTCAAGTATAATATATACCGTTAAAAAATTCTTAAAAGTAATACTATTCGAAATATAACACCTTTTGAGAGAGTTTACCAAAAGTGTCAACAAGTCTTACAGAATTTATTATAAACGACTTAATATTAAAAAAGACTTAATTTATTTTACTCATTGTCAGCTACAAAATGGCTTCAAAATGCTGGAAGAAAACGGTCTCAATACTATACAGTGAAAGTTGCAATTTTACTCCAAGAAATCTGGTGTTTATATATGTTGATTTCATGGGAAAGAGAAATGGGAAAAGCTAAACCAAATATTTTTGGAATAATATATTACATGTCACGTCAAGCTGAAACTAATCCTTTAACATTAGCTAGTTTAACTACCGTCAAAAAGACCGATTATTCAATAAAACAAAAGACTTAATTAACAAATACGAATATGGAAGGTGGTAATTGAATGGAAACGTAAGCGTGATAGTTCATTTATTTTCACTTTTTCACAAAATAGGCACACATCGTCTAGTTTTCAAGTTAATATTAAATAATACATACATTTTTACATACTGTAGAATAAAAATTGAATTACACCGATATATAATTAAATATCAGTCACCGGAAATGTCACATGCAGATCATTTTCATATTAAAATTATCTTGTATAACATCAATCGCATTACTTCATTTAGTAGTTAAACATTAAATTTTTTAATGTACTACACTTATACAAATTAAGAAATTGATAGATTATCATGTGTTCTATCAATTTCTATTCTTACTTTCCGATCTTGAATAATAAAATTTTTTTTTATAACGTACGAAAAACTCTCCTTAAAAACACACTTTTTTCAAGATTGAAGTTGAGAAATAAAAAAATATGCAGTTTTAAAAGTAAAAATATATGTAATTTACGAGTAGAAAAAGTTTTTCTAAGCTTGTAATAGGGGTTAATCAGGTAGTTTTTGTATAAAACATGAAAAACTAAAAAAAACACATTATTTTTAAATATACATAAATTTTTAGAATGAAATTTCATCACCTTGATCAAAGTAAAGTACCTTTTATTGCTTAAGTAAAGTTGTTTAGCAAAATCCAAAATACTTGGATCTTAAATTTTATAAATATAGGTATAATATTTGAAAAAAAACTCGCGTTTTTATAATGAAACTGACAACTAAATCTATTTTACATATTTAGAGCGTAATTTTGGTACATTGGCAAATTGAAATTGCTTACTGCGGCTTAAGTTATGTTGTTCAGAAGTGTCAAATATATTTATATTATAAATTTTTTAAGTATATAATAAACATTCATAGAGTAATATATATTTTACAAAACTGCACTAATTTTCAATTTCTAAATTTTTTTACATCTGTTTAGTGACTTCAGAGCGTAATTTTAATACTTTGATCAAAGTAAACTACATTTTGTTGCTTAAGTAGAGTTGTTTAGGCAGGTTAGATCTATTCGTATCTTAAATTTTATAATACTATGATTAATATATATGGAGAAATTAACGTTTATATTTTCTCACTCATTTAGAAATTTTAGAGCATAATTTCAACACTTTGGTCAAAGTAAATTGCCTTTTATTGCTTAAGTAATATTGTTCAGGAGGGTTTAAATTACTTGTATATCAAATTTTATAATGCGATGTTTAATACTTATGGGGAATTAGCATTTTTTGTAACAGTATTAATTTCTGATCTTTAATTTTTTATTATTTTAATAAAGAAAATAGACTATTTTTAAATAAAGATTCAAGTTGAATAATAAAGATTAAATGGGAATTTTTTTTTATAAAATCGTAAAGGCACTTAATAAGTTTATATTTTTGTTTTTAAATTAAAGTACTATATTATATAAATGTAATGCTATATTTGATCTGTATTTCTTCAATTTTAACTTAATTTAGGCCGAAATTACGAGGTTGGCCAGAATTATGAATTATTGATCAGCAAATTTAACCAGACTTTATACATTCGTTGAAGAGGATACTGTGCCACAAATTTTTTTTTGCTAACCTTAATAAAAAAAATTTGCCTTCTTTTTTTGTGACATTTCCAGTAACTGTTATAGTAATAAGAATAGAAAAATAAGAAAGAAAATGAATTGCAGAGTATGTGTCGATGTGAGTGGCCTGACATCTAACAGTATAGAAAGTGAGTAACGTAAATTGGCTAAGTGAATATCATAACAGATAAGATCACATGTTAATTTACATGCTGAAATTCTTCCATCTCATATCCGTGACTTATACAGGATCTTGTGAGTTGTGATGCAATCAAGCTTTATTTGTTTAGTTTACCGTCACAAAAAAATTAATTCTCACACGAACTCTATTAAATAATAAAAAAGTTCAAGAACTTAAATGTGGAATATTGCTATTAAGCTGCAACCTATTTTTATTTACAATGAACTAGGGATTGGAACCATCCAAAAAAACCTTAACAGATAATAACCAGTTAATTAACCAGTTATTATACGGTTAATTTATGATGAGGTTAACCGGTTAATTAACCGATTAAGATATAAATTTTGCGCTTAATGCGTTTAAAAGTTTTTTTATTTTGCTCATTTGCACCATTTGTTCCTATTAATAATTACAATTTAATTTCCTATTTTTTTAACATATATTATATGCAGTAGACGAAAAAGGACTTTGGAAAAACATTTCCATTTATTGTGCAACGAGTAAATATTTGTAACATGTGAAAATTTGCGGATATACCCCTTGTGATGTGAAAAATTAGATATCAAAAGTATATTAGTAACAGATTACATGATATCTGTCTATTAAAATATAAGTCGCCCAAAAAATCATCAGAAAAAAATGAGTTAGCTAATTTTGACTAATTGAGCAACTTTAAAAAACAGTTTCATGGTAAATATCCAGCCAAATTTAATAATTTTTTTTTATTTGTTTGTTGAATTATAAAGCGTAATTATTAAAAATTTTATGGCACATTAATGATTAAATTACATTAATCAAAAATTTCATGATTTTTTAAGTTTTTTAAATTTAACTTTAATTTTAAGACACTATTACACAAATTTTTATTAAGAAATCACACATTGTGTATTAAGACAAAAATATTTTTCAGACCTGTTTCCATATAAATCTTATATATTTTTAATGAGTTATAAGTCAATTATCGGCTAGATATTGACTGGAAAAATTATTCCGAAGACTTTTTTCGTCCATTGTATATTATTTGGAAAAAAAAATCATAAATTACCTCTTTTTCTTTGTCTCCTTCAGTTTTATTGTGAGCTGTGTTTAAGTGGTATTTCATATTTGATGTAGTGCCTGTATATTTATAAGTTACATTACATTGTTCTTCTTTCTCATTTCTAATTATCAACACTATACATAGTACTTTTTATTACCAATTTTTTAAAATATTCCCATACAAAGCTTTTTTCAGACTTAGGAGATTTTAGTTTTTTTACTTGCTGCTGTTGACTGCCAGTTAACAATTCGGAATCTACAAATGAAGACCTTTTAGAACCTGCGGAAGGTATAACAAATTGTTAGATTCATCAATGTCTCTATAGTCAAGACTCAAGCTATTCTGAATAATTATCATCCATATAGTATAAAAATAAAAAAAAATATTTTAAAAAAAAAATTTCGTAAAAAAAATTGAGCTAAATGTTTCAATCAATTTATTTTGGTTAAGCTGATATAGGAATATCGGAAGTTTTCAATTAAAAATTATAAATATATAGCTATCTTCATATTTAACTGGTTAATCGTTTTTTGGATTGTCTTAACCGGTTAACCGCTTTAACGGTTAATTAAACGGTTAACCTTAACCGGTTCCAACCCCTACAATGAACATGTTTTTTATAAATTTTATAATATTAATTTTAGCATTTTAGTTAAGTACAAAAGTGAATTTTTATATTCGTTTATTAGTATTGATTTTATTTTAACGTTAATAAATGTAAATTGACAAAAAGTTTGTATAAAATATTATCATTATAAGAATTTTTTTTAAGGTAAATGTTACCGTGCGCGCGAAACAATTATTAATAAACATTTTCTGTCATACGGATTACGTGACACATATTTTAGGAAGTAACGTAAGATAAAAAAAATTCTTCTTTGCCTTCATTTAAAGAGGATTTTCATGCTATGATACTTATGATAAAATTATGCATAAACATACATAAACTTGTTATTATACCATTAGAACAGTGTTTATTTTGCTTAATAGATCTTAGTAATCTTACCAGTTACCAATTAATAGAAATAAATTAATAAATTCATTGTTCAATAAAACAATTTATTTTTTTTTAAAAAAAAAAATTCCAATACGGTAAAAGATATTTGACTCAGTCGTTGATTCTAATAGAGTTCATGATTCTTGATCTACTGGTACTTGTCACTTTTTGTTTTCCAAGAGTTTAGATATTTTGTAGACGTCCTCTTTTTCACTTTACTTGGAGTAAAGTTATCGGCACTAGAACCTTCATTGTTACTTACTACCTTAAATTTTATTAATTATTTTTACTCCACTTACAATTGATTTCGGCTGATGGTAACTGAATTCCATTATTTTTTAATAATTAATAGCTCATTCATATAAGTAATAGCTAATTCATAGATTATTAATATAAATAGATTTTTAGTAAATATTTTATTATCAGATTTAATTACAGTATATTTAAATACATTAATTATTATTTTAGTTGTTTGGTCTTAGATATATGCACTTTAAGTAAATTTTGTGAGAAATATATCGAGAAAATTTACAGTATTATTAGGGATTATGGCTAAATTAGTTGTAATTTTATTTGTGCAAATTTTAATAAACAAATAATCATCATAAATCAATAGACTAAAATAAGAGCTATAAATTTAATTATAAGCCGGATAAATTAAAAAATTATCTAATTTTCATTAAGGTAGAAACCATTAATTTTTTTTTTGTTGATCGGAAAGTTCATAGCATGTGAATTTGTGGTATAAATTTAATTAAATTCGTGGCATTTATTAAATTTATTTAAATTTATTTCGTGATAGTATCATTAGACTTATTACAATTAAATTTCATAATACTTATATTAACTAGATTGATGAACCGAATACATTTTGTATTTCTGATTAGATGTATTTAATATCTGACAAATGTTCATGCTTACTATGCAACGACTTTGATCAGTAGTTATTCAGTTAAGTTTGATTCTTAGTATATTGTATTGTTAAAAATTTTTAAAATATTAATCAGAATTAAACTCATTCTATAGTGTTAAAAGGTATTACATCACCAGCCAGATTGTATCATCTACAGCAATTGTAATCCTAAATAATGTGGCTATGTAAAGTATTGATATTGGTATGATATAAGGCTTTTTGTTTAGCATGTTTTGTGTTTGAAACTTTATTAAAAATTGCCCTCAAAGCCACATAACTTAAAAGCCTCATTTCATTAATTATTGAAGCATTACACCAAGTTTTCAAGAGATTATCATCATTATATTCTTTGATGCAATATTTTTGTTTTGTAGTGGCTATACTAATAAAAATGAGGCTTATAAGATGTATATAAATAACACTACTTCACTCAAAATTTCTTGTTCTTTTTTAAAAGGTAAGTGAATTAAATTATTTTAATATTTCTTTCATCTTAAAAAAAGAATTAAAAAAAGAAATGAATTAACTAATAAATCACTATAAAAATAATCTTTTATTCTTTAGAGACACCCTTATACGGGAACTTATCAGCTAATGTATTTAATGCGCAAGTTGAATTAACAAAAAAATTTGGAACAACAGAATTCGCAACATCAAGATGTTAAAAAAACAGATGACAGAAAGTATCAAATTAAAATGATCGCATATAAGATTATAAAAAAGAATAATTAGAGAGAATATCATATTATTTTCTTAGTTATATAACTTACATTTGTTAAAATTTTGAAGGCTTCAGCATTGTTTTCTTTCCAGACGTTCAATATGGTAACAACAACACATGTAAACAATATAGTATTTGTAATACAGGTCACAATAGACCATAAATAAGAAAGTTAACACTCAAAAGCGTAACTTTATTGAAATTAAACTTATATTATTAGTAAAATAATAAATATAATAATGTCAGTAGTGTCATGAAAACATACACCATGTCATGTACATTACCATAATAACACTTTAAACACCAGTAATGACATGTACCCATGCATTATATCATAAACATTATTAGTAATAGCATTAGGGTAAGAATAGCATGAACACCTCCTTAAAGAATAATTATTAAGAATATCCAATTATTCCTATTTATTAAAATCTTAAAGGGTTAATCATTGTGGTTTTCTTTCCCAGACGTTCAATATAGTAACTACTCATGTAAACAGTATAGTATATGCAATACAGACCACAATAGACTATAATAACATTAATTTTCAAAAAGGAAAACTAGCCTTTAGAATTAGAGAGAAAAAGTTATAATTAATAAGTGAATCAACATTTTCTCTTATTCAATCAATATGATTATTGACTACTATGAAGCAATTTTGGGATAGTAGTTATAATCAATGAAATATTCAAATTTTTTAAAAGTCAACCAATAGGTGTTGAATTACTATGCTTAAAACTTAATATGGTATAACGACGTCATTAGCTGAACAATCAGAATATAATTACATTTTCTCAAGTAAAGAGAATTAACCAAACCCTCCTAATACTAAATTTAACCCTAAACCTAACCCTTACCCTAAAGTATTAAAATATTACCATGAATTTTTCTTCTGTATATGAAAGAAACATTATTGATTGGCTAATCAAATATAGAATTCGAGTATACTGATTGAATATACTCCTGGAAATTTACGAATCATATGATGATAAGGTGAATTACTCCTGAAAAGTTTCACGAGTCATATGATGTAAATTGGATTTAGTCCTGAAAAGTTTCATGAGTCATATGATAAGTTGGATTTACTCCTGAAATGTTTCACGAGTCATATGACAATAAGATGGATTTACTTTTCGCGCGAGATAAGATAGTGCTTCTGGAATCATATGTAGTAGCATAAGCGTACAAGAGACTTCAAATTTGAATAGGTAATTCAACAAATATTGCCATTGTAAATTTAACATCAATGGATAATCGTATCTTCTATTAATTACATTCAGTTTTTGACGAAAGAATGTGAATTATGACATACCATTTTTTTTCACCACCTTAATGTTTATACTTTATTATAAAATTTTCATCTTGGTCATGTAAAATATTGTAAAAGCTAGATGTAAAAATGAAAGTTAATACAATTCAATTATAAAATAATATAATCATCACTCCACATTCTGGAGTTACCTTAGAAGACTCTTCTCAGAACGTTGACAAACTAAAAAAGAAGCCATCAGTGATTATAAAAACTTATATAACTATTACTGAAAATGAAAAAGAAGAATATGACATTCATTTAGTAAGAAATATTTATTGACTCGTCAAAATGAATTTATATCAGTTAATTTATTTATAACATGGATATAGATATGAAGAAAACAAGGAAATGGAAATTATTCCGAGTTATTAAATCTCATGAAATGGAACCTGTTCTTTATATGACCCATCTCAGGATATTTCACGATAGTTATTGTTCAATAAAGGTATTATTGGCCCCAAATGTATGAAATCATTACAGAATACATGAGTAGTTATGATGCCTGTCAACATAAGAACAATTACTTTTCCCTATACCAGTACATCATAGACTTTATTAGAATATTACTTAAAATTTCTTGATGGAAATCATGGTAAAAAACATACTATATCCATCATGATTTATATGCCTGAAGTAAAGGATATACCTAAAACTATAACTAAAGAAACCGAAAATTAAATTAATGAAGCCTTAGGCAGAAATAGGATGATTAATTTTTATTCACTATAATAATATATAACTAAATATATGGTTGTGATGTAAAATTGTCATCAGATTATTTCTTCAAAAGAAAAATTGAATGGACATTTAAAAAAGATGCTATTTTAAACATTAAAATTCAAGACACATGTTCTTGTCTACAATATTTTAATGAACATTACAATTTAGAGTTATGCATTCAAACCTAAAAAATGGAATATTTTAGCTGTAAAATCTTAATATTTACAAAATAATATTGCAAAACAGACATTCGTCTTCTTCAACAATAGTATAAATATAATTAAGAGGAAATTATTGTCTGTATCAGGTATATTTTATAGAATCAAAATATTGTAACATAGAAAGTGAGACAACCAACCAATATAATAAAGCAAAAGTATTAATTAGTATATGGCTTCTTTTCTGATCTTCATTCAATACCTTGAAACTACACTTTACCAAGTAGTATTGAATAAAAATCTCCATCTAAATTATCAGATCAGAAATGAGCAATTATTTAAAATGTTTGAATATTATTCACTTTAATGCTGCAGCTGCGTCATTGAGCGATTTAACTATGGACGTTAATACTTTACCAAGTAGACAAATGAAGATAGAAATGAAAAGATTCACAT
Source organism: Rhizophagus clarus (assembly GCA_015698045.1). NCBI lineage: Eukaryota > Fungi > Glomeromycota > Glomeromycetes > Glomerales > Glomeraceae > Rhizophagus > Rhizophagus clarus. The sequence continues at coordinate 537,691 of BLAL01000074.1, forward strand.
AGAATCCTTATAGGATAGTGTAGATAAATTTTATATACTACACTATTTATACAATTGTTTTCTTATAATTGTCATCATATTATAATTGTCATCAAATTTGTTAACAATATCTATTAGAGAAATATCTTTCCTGCGCCTACAAAAAATGTCTTCACCATCAGGAAGCTAGTTACTCATCTCACCAATTTTAATAATGATATGGTAAAAGGGCAGAAGATCAGAATTAGTAATGTGATCAGCAATTACATTGAATATTAATATTATCAAATGTCTTTTTATTATTGACTTACTCTTTAGTATTCAATGTAACCTTTAATAGTTTACATTGTCTTATTAATAAAATATAAAATATTAATATTATTATATGCATATTTCTTAAACTCAAGGAATTTCAACCATAGGAGCTAATGCGTTATCAAGGAAGTTCCAGGATTTAAATCAATATCCCTGGTGAAAAGGGTTATTTGATCAAAAGTTACAAATACTATTAAGCAATTAGATTACACCAATTATCTATCCGTAACATCCCTTTAAAAGTATGTAGAAAAGCCTATAGGTATACAAGAAAAACAATGGCGGCAAAAAGTTCAATTACGGGTAATAAATATCAACTAGTGTACACTTTATACATATTGAAAAGGAGGTTCGTTAGTAAAATAGAAATATCAAATACGCAAAATCATAATAAAATATTAGGTGTAGAAATAAAAATATAGAGAAGATATTTTAACTATTGGTGGGACTTCTTATTGTTCAGTATATTCATCTTCTGAAGTTTCCTTTATAATTCCATAAAGATTGGAGAAGAAAATTTCTTTGAAGATTATCCTTGGACAAAATGTTCAACAACATATAAAAAGACTTATTAAGAAAGAATTTTTTACAATCACATGACTTATGTTATTAACAGTATCATAATTCATATTCAAATTAAAATTGCTCAAAACGCTCTACTTTTCCCCATACCCAAACCTTAAGATTGGGGAGCGAAATCACCAACACACGACCTATTATCTTATTGGAAACAACACGGAAAATCTATGTCAAAATCCTCACCAAACGCCTACATAGCATTCTTTCTCAACCTGGATTTTTACAACTCAATAACCATGCAGACCTTATAGGTGAACCAACATTCCATCCCTTACAACAATACCATTGAAATGGTTACTTTACTGAATAAAAACCATAAAATTCACAATGAAAAAACAAAGGAAATTTCAAACCCATATGGGTAAAGATAATCCTGGACGACGTGGTGCGCGGTCATTTTGATGGCGGTTTATGGATGTGCTCATTCGACAACATACCTATCCAATGGTTGACCGATGTGGATCGGTGTTCAAGACCTCTCAAAAGCTTACGATAATGTTAACGTCTAACTTCTTCGACTCGCTATTGAACGTTTGAAGATTCCACATCAACTTATCACTCTATTAATCAAATTGTTCAAAGATCGCTCTAATTCTATTATTTAACCAAATTTTTACAGTAAAGAGTACAAGGTTTTAAGAGGTATTGATCAAGGCGAAGTGATTAGTCCATTATTATGGATCATATACTACGACCCTATATTTGCAAGAATCAATGCCACACCTGGACTTCAGTATTATTTACCGGATAATTTTATCACCTACAATACTTGTGTCCAAAGCTACCTTGACGACACTACATGGATCACCTCGTCACTTGAAAAGATGGAGCAACTATTACTCCTCTCTAACGAATTTTATGAGATGGTTGGCCAACATCAAAAGCTACCTCAACAAGTACTAGTAATTACTCTGTAATATTAAAGAGTTATGCGATACCACAGTAGATTCACAATTCAAACCTAATCAATACACGAAAGTAACGATCCTAGGGAAAAACGAAGGCATCTGCCGTATATTAAGTGCTTGCGTTAACGCTTTTAGCTCATCTCGTCCAACCCTCCGAATTTTAATAAAACCTCAAAAAAAGCATTTGTATGCTAAAACCTCTGAAACTTTCGTGACTGGCCTAATAAAACCCCAAAAAAAGTATAGTCCGAAAACTTTATCCAAAAAGTCAAACTTTTAACGACGAAACTTTGAGGGAAGAAAATTACACATAACCATATGGTATAAATTATTAACAAGGTTCTTCTCTCCATATTAGAATATTGTAATCAATTCACCTTTTTTTCATACAAACAATGCGAAATTATTCTTTCCTCAATCAAAAACTTTTTAAACATAAACTTTATTTACATATATCAACTCATGATAATATTATTTATAATCAACTCATGATAATATTATTTATAATCAACTTTTTTTTTTTTTAAATAAGTAAATGTATTTTATTTAATATTTTAACATATAATAAAGTTAAATCTTTCTATCTATTTACATGATAATCTATGTAGTTACTTGTTGATTTGTTGTGTAAGAAAAACACGATCATAATAAAATACTTACTCTAACTACTAAACTACTTAAAACTGAATACACTACTAAGGTTTCTCGTTCTTCAGCCTTTATTTATCCATTACATACTTTAACATCTTTGTTAGTTGCGTCGTAAAGTCTTCGGGGTCTATAGGACCTAAGTAATACGAGATGTCTAACTTATCCTTTGGTAATTCCGTGGAATTATTGGTCATCGTACCATTACTTGCGTTATACTGAGCCTCCACCATCGGTTTTGGATCTTCAGGTATGGTGTTTGACATTCGTTTATGACCTCCTTTCTCGTCATTGACATCCTTAAGCCGACTCACAAACTTGTGCTGTGCCTGTACTATTTATAATCAAATTTTTCCTTCTATCATATTAATAATTTTTTTTCAATTCGCTATATTCTCATATGACCACGTTCAAACTTCTTTTAAATTCCCCTTTACTCAAAACCGTTGCTCTGCAACAACTTTATTACATACAATATGATTTATGGATAAAAAGTGGGTTTATTTGGTAATTCCTATCTTATGGAAAAGTTACCATATTTATTATATGATGATGAAAATTTGGTTAATATACAATGCTATTAAGTTACCCTCGTCAATGTTTTCAAAATCCCCAACACTTAATTATATCATTCTTTGTAAATTTATAGAGGTTACAATCATGATTGATATTATGTGTGCGATATTAAGGAAAAATGTTTGAGAAAGAAGCCAATCATTTAAGACAAATGAATCTTTTAGAGCAGAAAATTTACAAGTTAATTATCACTCAATGTAAAAATATTAAAGAACTAAAATGGAGAACTTAATCTTTGCATTCATTTACAGGAGCTTTAACATGCTTTCCTCAACTTCATAAACACAGTATTATCTAAGTCGTGTAAATTCCAATAATCTTTATGAAATGGCATATTAGTAATTTCTGATTATTCTCAGAATGTTCCTGGATTAATATCTTTAATTGATACACAAAGAAATTTAAGAAGTGTATCATTTGGTTCTCGAAGAAATTATGAGGAACTAAGCAAAGTTTTAGCAAAAAAAGGATGTACGATCAATAAACTTCGTTTATATTATTTAGATGATATTATCACATTTTCATTTTTAACATCACTTATCAATTTAAAAGATTTATCAATTTATTATGTAAGTAATAGTTATGAAAGAAATGAAGAATTACAATATTTAATTAATTCCAATTTTCCAGATTTTCAGTATCTTGAAATTAATTTTCATTTATCAGGTTTTTAGGAATTGGCCATGTTAATCAAGAAAACTAAAGGTAGTACATCCAACAAAACAGCTGAATATTCAGGAATGTTACTTGAAACAATTTCTAATCATTGTCCAAAAATAGAGTATATAGGTACCTACCTTAGACCTAAAGATTTGATTTATGTGGAGTCATTATTAATGAATTGTAGAGATTTAATTAGTTTATTCCTTGATAGTTTGGATGAAACTAATAATATAGAAGATGAATTATTAGATATTTGGGTCTGGTTCATTTCACCGACAATCATCTCACCGACAGTCATTTCACCGACAAACGTTTCACCGACACTTTTTTTATAAACTCATATTAAATATCATATATTTTTGTTCTATAGTATAATCAAATAGTAACATTAACGTATTTTATTTACATATATGATAAAATCATGGACATTCATTTAGGTTTATTACGAATAGAGGGAATAACTTCGCATTTTTTTTTAAAAAAATAAATGATTTTGATGAGAATAAAAAAGAATATGGTTTCAGTTGATGAAAATAAAAAAAAGTTTTATATGTATACAATATTATTTGAAAATAATTGTGTATACGTAATAAAAAAAATTTGTGGCTATGTATTAGGACAATAACAAAATTTTTTATTCGTTTAAAAAAAATTTTTTTATAAATGTCGGTGAGAAAACCTGTCGGTGAAACGATCCTGTCGGCGAAACGTTTGTCGGTGAAACGTTTGTCAGTGAAATGACTGTCGGTGAGATGATTGTCGGCGAGTTAAACGCGACCCAGATATTTTAACTAAATATTCACCAAAATCTTTAATTAATATGATATCAATTAGTGAACATTGGAAGTATTCCATTGTTGCTTTTCAAAATTTTCTTGAAAGTTATAGGGAAAAAAAATCACTAGGGCTTGGCATTAGCGCTGATGATTTTAATAATCATCTTATTACAAGCGCACATGTAGATATTGTTAGGGAATACTATGAAGAACAAATTCAGATCTTTTAGGTAATATGTTTAGTTAAAAAGATAATAACAGAATTATGTCATACAGTCCAATTTCTAAATATTCAACCTGCTATAATTATTAATGTGTTTTGATAATTAATTAGCCGAAATTTTTAAAATTAAAAATATGACAATATTTATATAACTTTGTTATATTATTCATTCAATAAAATATATTATATTATTAAGTTTATTATTTTATAGAAAAAAACAATTACTTATAATTATTTTTTATTTCTTAGTGTAAAGTTCATCGGTATAATTTTTAAAGTTTGATTTTGATAATAACATATCCTAATAATTTATCTGTTTAAGTGATGTCCCCATTATGACTCTTTTCTCGAGTCAAAAAACGTACTTACATTTTTATTTCGTGTTGTAGTTGCAATAAGTTTTTAATAGGGGAAGAACTTTTATAATATAATTATTTTACAGTATTTTAGTATTAAACTGAAAAGAAATATAATTACACATATCTAACATAAAGTAAAGACAAAAAAATAAAAGAAAGACAAAAAAGGACAAAAAAAAAAACGAAAAGCAAGGAAGAGAGGGTGAGAGAAGACAAAAACATCTTACCCAGTGTTCGGCACCTTTAATGTCGGTTTCTTTAGTCCGGTTAAACATAGAGATGAAAAAGGAATATGATTATAAAATGAATACGAAATTGAAATGATCTTCACTGATAGCCAATCAGAACTTTAATATTATTCACGTGATTAATAAAATAACACAAATGATCAATTAATCATACGATTTTATATAGGATGCACAAAATCACCTAAGAGGTGCACCCACTTTTTTTTTGTCGTTTTAAATAAAAAAAATAAGATGGAAAATTAAATACTGATTGCCTTACACTTATTTTTAATAAATTACGGGAAGATAAAAAATCATTATATTCCTGTATTTTAGTTAATAAAGAGTGGTTTTATTTGGCAATTCCTATCTTATGGGAACAATTACCATGCTTATTTAATGCTGAAAGATTGGTTAATACAATTCTTTCCTGCCTACCAGCTTCTTCAAAACAACTTTTAGTTGACAATGATATCAAACTACCCTCATCAATTTTTTTCAAAATCCCTAACATTTAATTATGTTAGTCTTTATAAATCTCTACATACTGCAATTATGCATGATATTAAGTATTTAATATTTAAGGAAGAAATATTTAAGGAAAAAAACTTGGTTGATGTCAACCATTCAGGACAAATGAATCTTTTAGAGCAAGAAATTTACAAGTTATTTATCAGTCAATGTAAAAACATTAAAGAATTAGAATGGAGTACTTCTCAACCTTTACTTTCATTTCCAAGAGCTTTAACATGTTTTTCTCAACTTCATAGTCTTAATATTGATTTATATTATGTAAATTCTGATAATCTTTATGAGGTGGCACAGATTTGTATATATTTGAATAAATTAAAAATTTATAATTATTCTAAGAAAGTTCCTGGATTATCATCTTTAATTGATGCACAAAGAAATTTAAAAAGTATATCATTTGATACACAAAGAGATTTAAGTAGTGTATCTTCTTATATAAAGGATGAAGAACTAAGCAAAGTTTTAGCAAAAAAAGGAAGTACAATTACTAAACTTTATTTATATTGTTCAGATATTATTATTACATTTTCATTTTTAACATCACTTATCAATTTAAAAGATTTATCAATTAATGTAGAAGATAATTATGTAGCAAATGAAGAATTACGAAAATATTTAGTAAATTCCAACTTTCCAGATCTTCAGTATCTTGAAATTAATTTTCATTTATCATGTTTTAAGGAATTGGCTATGTTAATCAAGAAAACTAAAGGAAATATTTTGCGTGTTTTTATTTATACATTCAACAAAACAGCTGAAAATTCAGGAATGTTACTTGAAACAATTTCTAATCATTGTCCAAAAATAGAGTATATAGGTACCTACCTTAGACCTAAAGATTTGATTTATGTAGAGTCATTATTAATGAATTGTAGAAATTTGATTAGTTTATCCCTTGATAATTTGAATGAAACTGATAATATAGGAGATGAATTATTAGATATTTTAACTAAATATTCACCAAAATCTTTAACTCATATATCAATTAGTGGACATTGGAAGTATTCCATTGTTGCTTTTAAAAAATTCCTTGAAAGTTATAGGGAAAGAAAATCACTAGAGCTTTGCATTACTGTTGATGATCTTGATAATCATCATGTTACAAACGAACATATAAATATTTTTAAGGAATACTATGATGAAGGGATAGTAGTAAATTCAGAACTTTTAGGTATTATGTTTAGTTATTAATATTGAATAGATTGAATATTTAAAAATTGGAATGTATGATATAATTCTGTTATTATTTTTTTAAATGTTTTGATGATTATTTAGCCGAAAGTTTTTATGAGTTAAAAATATATCAATATTTATATAATATCAATAAAATATATTTATTATATTATTTATTTATTTTAATTAATACTTATCAGTTATAATTATTTCTTATTTTTTAGTGTAAAATTCATCGGTATAATTTTTGATATTGATTTTTAACATATTCAAATAATTCATCTGTTTAAATGATGCTCCCACAGTTCCACTAAGACTCTTTTCTCGAGTCAAAGAAACGTTCTTATATTTTTTTTCGTGTTGTAGTTTGTAAATAGTTTTTAATAGGTTACGAACTTTTATTACTATTCAAATACTTAATAACAATAAATTTATTACGTTTGAAATATGTGTTTCGTATTTTCTCGTTATAAACATAATTTTATGGTGTGGAATTTGTCAGATTCTCGTATCACTTATTTTTCATATGATACATTTATTCTAGACTTGTGGGTTAATAAATTCGAATATATGCATTTCATAATATATGAATTTGATTTTCCTTATTTTAATTTATCTTGTTTTATCAAAAAAAAAAATCACATAATATTGCGCTACAAATTTTATAAACTACGTGATCTCATTTAAAATAAACGTTATACTAACCGAATTTTATTTTAACAAATACATAAAAATGAAACACTATAGTAAATTACAAAATTTATTTGTATTTGACATGTGATATCAATACAACTGTGTTGCATGATTCACTAATATCACGAAACGTCTATTTAGTATTATCCGTCCTAGTAGTTCCTCTCTAACTAATTCGCTTTGCCAACTTTATACATTAAATCTACAGTGTCATGATATATTTTATTTGCCTTCATCTATTAGGTCTATTGGGTCTAGTTCTAATTCTCAAATAACTTAACCTTCCAAGTAAAAAAATTGTAAGAATATCTCTATCAGTAACTTAACCTCTTTAATCTTGTAATCCTTCTTAACTAATTGATGGTTTTACAACTTTATCTTCAATTTTTCTTTCTTTCATATTTAAACGTTTAATTTCTCCATTCGTAATCATTCTATTTGTTCTATCTGAAGGAAATCTGAATACTTTCTAATTCTGCCAGGGCTGGATTATTGGTGTTCGTGTATAATATTACTTGGGTAATCCGTTCGACGCTTTTTTGCAGATATCAAATTGATCAACTACTTCATTCATGGTTGAATGATTGTCTGGTACTTTATCCTAACATTCCAAGAAAAATAAATAGCCATTATTGTAATATTAAGGTTTAAATAACAATTTTAAAACAAAAAACTTCATATTTATCAGTATAAATCTTAATATTGGTGTCAGGTGTATTAGGAATAAGTTTTTCTACTATCGTTGAAATTATCCATGGTACGAATGGTACGTAGTTTCATGTAATTTTAAATTCGTGAGCATTTTCCTATTGTTTTGTAATCAGTGTAATCAGCAATTTCTTACAGTTATCAATTAAATTAATTAACTGGCTGAATCTAGGATCGTCTTGTTTCATAGTCTTCTGTCTATAACTTGAGAATGTGAGTAGATCAAATATATAAACAAATAAATTTATACTTCATTGTTACACTGTTTACGTCGTTATGCCACACATCCAAATCAAGTTTCTTAGTAATTTAAATAATTCGTTTTTCTATAAATCATACGATTATTAAATATTGTATTTTATAATTTATCAATTATTAGATATTGTAGTTTTTACTTGGGTCTGTGTGAGTTAAATTACAATAAATCAATTTCGGATTATGAAATTGTGTGATCTGTCTTTCCATTTTCAACCTGAATATATTTTCAAAACATGTCCTGATATGATTTAATAGGAGTACTAGAGATCAGACAATAATTTGTCCTTTTCCAAAGCGTAGCGGAGGACTTTCATGCACGCTCGAGACCATGAAATGTCTACCTGTCACTCTATATATTGACCAATCAAATTTCGGTATCAGGCTTCTTCCTAGTCAATAAGCCATTACATTATTATATGCATTAGAGGTACGTTCAATATAATAATTTACAAATTAACGAATAAATTATATTTGGAAATGAAAGGACAGCTATGTAACTTTTACAAAAAAAAAATAATACCCGATGAATGTGAAATATATGAAGTGAGTTTGTTTTTTTTTATTTCGTATCATGATGTTGAAAGATTTCAAGAAAAATCTAAATATTGCGTAGAAAAAAGGGTAATATCAAAATCCCGATCTGGGTTGCCTCTAGTCAAGAAAAATCAAGCATTTGATCTCTCGTTTTTTATGTGAAAAAACCGTAATAATTTTTTGTTATTTATATTATAATTTCAGAAAAAATCATTTTTAAAATTTATTCAATTCTTTGAAATTATCCAAGATCCACAAAATTATATAGTAAAAAGCTATCCATTTGCTAGCGAAGCTTGTAAATGTAAACATAAACTATAAAAAAAAAAACTAAACTAGTATAAACATGTTAGGAATTGATGCTTAACTGGGGATTACTCCATTAAAATATTAGTCGATATTGATAAATGTAACAAATCATATGAAAATATAAAAAAAAAAGAAAAAATGTTGTCGTTTCATCTTTACGTAATTAAAGAAATGAACTAACCAGATTTAGTTAATTTCCTCGTATCATTACCAAAATAAAAGTGGCTTGTAAAAATTTTTCCATTGTAATGATGATTAATGACAATAAAAAAAAAACAGTGCTTTGCTACGATTAATAAAAAAATTTTATCACGCAGATTATCTGTTTGCGGATGAATGAATATCCGGATCGGATCTCTAAGTTAATAACATTACAATTATCAATTATCAAAAAAAGTAAGATCTACATTGCACATATTGCACATGACCAAATGCAATGACATATCAGATATATTTATTACACAATGATAATACGAATTTTTTTTTTTTAAGAAAAAAAAATTGCGAAACTTAATAATATTATTTTCTTAGTCTTGGAAGAATTGCAAAATGATAACAAATCTCTATATTCATGTCTTTTAATTAATAGAATTTGTTGTGAAATGACGACACCAATTCTATGGAAAGACCATGGTAGACAAAATAATCTAACTGACGATGCATGTATTATCTTATTACATGTAATACTTTTACATTTTTCAAAAGAATCAGGTGATAAATTGAAGGCTCAAGGAATTGATCTTCTTATTGAAATATACCCACGACCACTATTTAATTATATTAGTTTTTGGAAATATTTGGATTTATATTTCTTGGAACGCATAATGAATGTTTTTATAGTGGGATTACTAGAATATTCCAAATTATCCATTTTCAAAAATGAAGTATTGAAATTATTTATTAATCATGATAAGAAAATTAATTCTCTTTCTATTCCAGGATCATTTTATCCCAACTTATTTTCAAAAATTGAACATTGTTTTTCAGAACTTGAATACTTTTACTGTGATAATAATATCAATTACAATATTTTGGAGAGTGTAATGAGCACAAGAATTAAAAAATTGGAACTTAACGTTAAATATGGATATACCACTAATCCTAATATCTTTAAATTAATTGAAGCTCAAAAAAACTTAGAAGTTAATTTAATCTATGATATTGACATAGTAATATGTAATTTGGGTCTTATAAAAATTGAAGAATCATTAATTAAATGTGCAGATACTGTTCAATATTTGAGAATAGATTGGGAACCTATTACACAATTTCTTGTAAATTTAGTAAGTTTAGGTCTGTCATACGTATATTTTGGTCATAATAATTTGATTCAATTAGAAAATTTATCTTTTCCTTTATTAAAAATCTTAAAAAGTTGGCGACATTTCATCTAAAATTTTAACAAATATAATCAGGAATACAAAAGGACATCTTATTGAAATCAGCATTAATGATTATTCAGATTCATTATTTATACGAACAATATGTCAACATTGCTGAATCTCAGTTATATCAGTTTATCATTGTCAAATGATGAAATTATAGAATTTCAAAATTTATTAATTAGTTGTAAATTTTTAAATAGTTTAGAAGTTAATGGTATTGATTATTTCGATTGGAATCAATTATTCGAAATATTGATAAAATCTTCACCAATTAATTTATTGACGCTTGGTTTTTATGCTTTCAGCATTGATTCTGATTTTATAACATTTTTAAAATTATTTTTTGATAGTTGGAAAAATAGATGTCCTATATTATTGAAAATAAGACCATTAAGATTTTCGAAGTTTGCAACAGTCACTGTTGCAACAATTAGAATGTTTATTGAAAAATTATAAAGCTAAAGTATAGTTAAAGATTTTGAATGCATAAAATAATATATTTATAATTTATAGTCCATTAAAGATTATAATTGACTATTTTAATTGGATTATTAGTATATATCACATCATTTTTATTATAAATTTCCTAATATAAGATGAATTGCATGATAAGTAATAAATTTTTTACGTTGATGGAAAGATTTTATGTACGGGTATTTCAGTTTACTTATTCCCAATATATTTGAGAATATACAGGGAACATATAGCAGCTCATTAAATTACTTTATCACTCTTGAAATTTAAAAGATAAATGGTAGTCAAATGTATCTGTTTTTTTACTAATTTTAAACCATTCATATTACGACCAATAAACAGATGATCGAATACTTATATCTAGTAATTAATGCATTTTTTTTATGACAAGAGAGATCAGTTTGGAATAAATAAAAATTCAGTTGTGTTAATTGTATCAATGAGCAACCATCAATTAAAATTTATATTTAATGTCAGATAATATATTACTACGGAATACGTGATCTATACATGTTGCCGAAATTGGCCGAAATTATTTCCGAAATTGAAAGTCTCGCTTTTTCAATAAAATAATACTTCAGCGGACATTATAAAAAATTGGTTAAAATATTACGTTTATTCCGATGTAATTATTTTTTCTGTAAATATCGATATCATAAAGGAATCGAAAGGATTAGTTGGCGGTTGAAGTGGTACATATTAGACTATTACAACATGCATATAAGTTAACCCTGCAGTAAAGTGAAGGTACGGCATTTGTTTTTAGATTCGCGATTAAGTGGCAATAGTAAAGTATCAACGTATAATTTTAAATTTTTATTTTAGAATTATAATATATATATTATTCCTGGAGTGAAGACGAACGGGGTTGAGTCGAAATTGCGTGGAAAAAAAAGTCCCATTTGACAGGAATTAACTATGTAGCCGCAGAACGTGTTGACCGTAATAAAGTAAAGACGATCGAAAATGAAACACGAGTATGTGAGGAAATTACGCGCCATATATTGGTTCTGGCGCACCTGTTTATTTTGCAGCAGTTATTGAATATCATGTAACTGAAATAGTTGAACTTGCTGATAATAGATAACAAAAAAAACGAATTAACAACCCAGGACTGAAATAAGAAAAGTAGGAAGCAGACTTACAAACAGTTTACTATTTCTAGAATCGTTATAGTTGCTACATCGTAGCGTAACGGAAAATCAAGCTCTGGAAATAGTGGAAGAATAAATCATTATGCATATAATTTCTTTGATATATTTTTGTTATACGTACATTCTTATCTTGTTCAATAAATTAAAAGTAAAAAATGAACGTTTTGTTTGCTTTATAAATTTTAACACTAAGCTTAACTCAATCATTTCCCGTCAGGTCAAAGGGTCTTTATAAACTACTTTTTTTTCATAAAAAAATTAAAAAATAAATTTACAAATTACCATAAAATTGTTTATTTTTATTATTTTTGCGTTATTATTAATTATTACACAATACAAAGACAGTTATTATTATAATATATAATATATATGGATTCTCTAAACTAAATATTGTTATAATAAAAGTAAACTAGTAATAATACATACTATCTAAGAAGATATGGGCAAAAATATAATATTTCAAATAAAACACCTTTTTTTCAACCATTTCTTTTTTTTTAATTAAATTAATTTTTCTATTAATAATTATTAATTACGTATTATATAAAAGAAAAATCGTATATATTTTTAATACTCCTTGATTATAAAAACAAGTAATAATTATTCTACTTGTCTTAAAAAAACCCTTCTCTACCTCCGTTTGATATTACGTCCACCATTGAGATATTGAAATTGTTAGCGTTCTTTTTCTTGTCTGGCAGATCGTTTAGAATCAGTATCGCTCCGTATAAAATCCTATCGTTAATATCCAGCTTCGAACCCAAATTATTATTTAGATCTTTTCATTAAAAAGTTTGACTTCCCTTCTTGTTTGAATTGACTCGTTAGAAAGTATTGTTTATGTCGTCTATTGCCGTATATACCTCTCTTGACGGCAATCATAATAATTCCAATTTTTACTTTTTCATGCTTTTTGAAAAACATATTCGTTCTTTTTCTTGAAACTTTAAACTCTTTTGAAAACTCTTTGAATAAAGTTATTTGGATTCAACTTTCTCTTGAAATTCCAAATCTCTTGAAACTCCAAACTTTTTTGAATGCTCTTTTGAATAAAGGTCATTTGGGTTCAATTGTCTTTCTTCATGAACTTCTTTAATTTTCTTATAATACTTCTCTGGAGGAGCGACAACAAAATTTTCGTGATCTAATTTAAAACGATCTTCCTCTAAATCTCAAAACATTTCCAATTTTCTACTATAAATTTCGTAAATTTCTGTATAATTGCTTATACTATACATTATCCGCTCATTTCAATTTCTTGATATATTTATTTATTTATTTTTTTTTTTGTTTTATTTTTTTTTCTTATATCCTAATTTTTTTTTTTTTTTTTTTTTTATGTTTTTCTTATATCCTCCTAATTTCTGAAAATTCACATCATCTATAAATCATGCCCAATCTTCTGAATCATCTAATATATCATGTGATTTTAAAATCATTCGCAATTTTGTTCATAAAATAAATTTACCAATAAGTTAATATAAAAGTGAAATAGAAAAAAAAGAAGAAATTGAATGTACCAAATAAAGTTATTAAGGTAAGAATGGTACAAAAGAATATTAAGGAAATAATAAAAATGGTAGTTCAGAGCCGAATTGGTTAAAACCGCATGGGATGAACTGTCATTTAAAGATTAATGACTAAACTATTGGGATGTGAAGAAAGGGTAAGGGTTTGTACAGTATATCGAGAAAAGAAAATTTCTGAAAATAAAAAAAAAGTTAATATGAAAGAAAAATTAAATAGGAAAAAAATTTTGTTACAAGAAAAAGGATAGGGGAGAGCAATAAGAAAATAAAGAAAATGTACCAAATAAAGTTATTAAGGTAAGAATGGTACAAAAGAATATTAAGGAAATAATAAAAATGGTAGTTCAGAGCCGAATTGGTTAAAACCGCATGGGATGAACTGTCATTTAAAGATTAATGACTGAACTATTGGGATGTGAAAAAGGGTAAGGGTTTGTATATCAAAAAAAAGTGAATTTATAAAAAATAAAAAAAGTTAATATAAAAGAAAAAATATATAAAAAAAATAGGAAAAAAATTTTGTTACAAGAAAAAGATTAGGGGGAGAGCAAAAGAAAATAAATAAAATGTACCAAATAAAGTTATTAAGGTAAAAATGGTACAAAGGAATGATAAGGAAATAATAAAATTGGTAGTTTAGAGCCGAATTGGTTAAAACCGCATGGGATAAACTGTCATTTAAAGATTAATGACTGAACTATTGGGATATAAAAAAGGATGTTAAAAAGTGAGGATTTGACATTTAGTAAAGGTATATTAAAATAGTAAATTTATAAAAAAAAAGTTAATGTGAAAGAAAATGAATGAAAAAGAGTAAAATAATTTTATTATAAGAAAAAAGGATAGGGTACTAAAAAAAAAAGAAAATGTTGTAAGATAAAGAAAATGTACCAAACAAGTTATTAAGGTAAGAGTGGTACAAAGGAATGATTAGGAATTAATAAAAATAGTAGTTCAGAGCCGGATTGGTGAAAACCGCACAGGATGAACTGTCATTTTAAGATTAATGACTGAACTATTATGGTATAAAAAAGGGATATGGATTTGTGATATAAACCATGTAAATTAAATTTACATATATAAAAAGGTAATATACCCTATTATATATATAAATAATTAATTTAAAAGAAAAAATAATAAAAGTAGGAGAAGATTTTAATAAAAATAAAGCTGAAAGAACAATTTCTTGAGAAAAGTAATATAATAATGTAAAAAGGAAAAAAAAAGTGTATAAGAAGGTTATGAAAAAAGATAAAATATCACTGCTCAATTGTGTTTCCACAATTGAGTAGTGATGAGAAAAGCATTTGTCAAGGGGAATTTCAGTTAAAGGGGATCTTAAAAAATTGGCACAGAGATCAAAAGACATTTTGAGAATAGTAGAAAAGATAAATTAAATTTTAGTAAAAGATTTGTAGAAAGATTTTGTAGAAGAAAAAAAAAAAATAGAGAAATACATGTATTTATGGAATTTTAAGAATATTATGTTATAATAAATTATTATCATAATTATTATTTATTTTTACATAAATTTACTCTGTGTGAGTCATTTACTGTATACATACATTTTACTTTATGTGAGTCATATATATTCTTGTTAGTAAAAATCAATCAGATAATAGATTTGTGCTACAATATTGAATTAACTCAGCTTGTATCATATCTAGATAATGGAGATTTTATTTGAAAAGTATACAATCAGACCAAATATATTGATATTACGAAATTTAATATAACTCTGTACGCAATAATGATTTTTCAAATATTTCATAAAGTTAATATAATTAATTTATTAGTAAATAATTAAAATAGAGAATAATCATAAACATATGAAAAGATCATGAGGAGAAAGGCCGAGCTACTTAAAAAAGGAAAGAAGCTGCGGCTATCAGGATTGATACAGGATTGATACAAGATCGATATGAGATTTATAATAGAAAAATCAGATTATCTATTATATATATATATATATCAGTATAAAGAATATAACAAGGGTACTTCTAGTGAGTAAGTAAAATATATTGATTATTCAGAATTATATCATATTCGTTATTCTTTTAAAATTAATTAAGGTTCAATTGTATAGAAAAAGAAATTTTATATTAAACTTGCCAAAGTTTTAGGTCATTATTGATTTTCAAGTTTATGAGATATTACAGTAATAAGATAACAAATGCAGATAATTTTAGTCACGATGACTATTTCGGCTACTAAGATAAAGTACCATCATTTCACATCAAATTCCATCACAATAATAACTAAAAGACATGAATAATATCTCTGTTGTTAAGTTTTGCCAAAAAAAAGATGAATAAATTCTGCTTGGTTAAATCGTGTAAATCGTGGAACGAACGATTTGTTAGTGATGTCATTAACGTTTTAGAGATCCGATCCGGATATTCATTTATCCACAACAGAAAAAATCAAGTTACAGTTATACAAATAATGTTATTATATATAAAAAAAACAGACCTTTTTTTTTTTTAAAAAAAAAAAATAAATGTAAGCAATGGTATAAAGAAGTAAATAGTTTAAAAGTACACTATTATAATATATATAGTAAAATTAATTAATAGCTTATTAAACTATCGTAAAGCAGGATTTAATTTATAATTTAATTTTATCTAAGATTAAAAAACGAGAAAAAAATTCCGGTAAGCAAAATTAGTTATTTATAACAAATTTTTTGATTTTTTTTTTTAGAATAGAACACGTACTGTTAAACTCGTACAGTTAATTATATAATAATGAATTAAATCATTAAACGAATGAGTTTATGATATCAAGTTCTAACTCTTTTAAAATGTGAGTTTATTTACGGGGTTATAAATTTTCATTTAGTTATTCTCACAAAGTATTCATTTTTTTTAAAAAAAAAATTATTATTTCGGCGTAACGAAATGTTATCGTTATTGCACATATTATTAATTATAGTTCATGATCGCACAGAATAACCTAATTTGGAGAATTTTCTGGAGTTGCTAAATGAAATTACAGTTTTCAATTCTTTCGTTTCTTTTTCTATAATACAATATTAAATATTTTAAATATTTTGAAAATTTACATTTCGATAATGTTTTAATGAGAAATATTTTACTTGTATAGGATTATTTAAACTGCTTTACTTTTGCTTTTAGAATATTTGAAGTGTCACAATTATTTAAGAATGTTTTTACAGTATGTAAAAGGTATTGAAACACAATATTTTATAAGTTAATTTCATAATGTTATAAACCAAATATCAAATGATTACTAATTTTTTTTTTTTTACTAAAAACAATTAGAACAATTGGAAAAGCATTTTCGTGAAAAAGACGTTCAACATATCGGTTAGAGTAAATGAGAAAATACATCACTTAAGGTGGTATCCGGGGAACTAAAAGCATCGACAAATTAAAGAACGAAAGATGGAGATTACAACGTGGAAGAGAATGAAAGAGATAAGATAATCAGTGAAATTGTCAAAGAATATGGGCCAAGCTTTGTGAAACCTGTCATCTTAAACAAAACGACAAAAGTTCATCACGTTTTTCAAGAGTGAATATGAAAGCTTTGGAAAAACAAATTTTTAATGACAAATGAGAAAATCAATGGTATGTAAGGATACAAGACGAAAAATTTAAATAAAGAGTTATACGTCGGTTAAGAAAAATAGAACGAGAATTAATGATGGAAGGCAGATATAGAAAACAATAATAAAGAAAAAAAAAAATCCAATTCTGGACAATGATAATGGAAAATCTCCAGTGGTCAAAACCTTAACATTGCCCGTGAAGTATCACTTAGATACAGAACAAATTTACGGAAAAACTTGAAGTGAATAACGAGAATCCTAAAAAGAAGCGCATGTCCGGAGAAACCTGATCCCTTGCTATCCATCCCCAATATTATCCAACATTTGAACAAATTAAAACGATCCTATTATAGATCATACCTTTCGAAAATCCTTTTGACACTTGATTCTTTTCACTTTATTTCTTCCATCTTTAGATATCGCGTTACCAGGATGTCGTCAACTTGAAGTCTAAAACGAAATCTAAAAAAGTAAATGAAAAATTAGAAATTTTTAAAAAAAAAGTTAGAAAAAGCAAAATTAAGAAAAAAGCAATAAAAAGGACTTACCTCACCTACAAGCAATTGTTTTGCATATTCCAGGCATCAATCGTTTAGATATTAATAGCCTACGTAAGAAACGAATTATTTTTATGAATCAGGTTGTTTCGTTAGATGGAACATACCTACTACCAACCTCTGAAATCAAACAAGATTCCTTCTCCTTTTGGAAAGGTCCTACCCCTAATTTGTACTTGAAACTACTCAACGAATGCGCATGGGACCGCTACAAATATAACACTACTACCCTTACGAAGCTCCATCAAAAAAATATTTCTTTCCTAACCTTTGCTTATAGTAGTTTAGAAATTTTTTTTTTTTAGGAAACAAGCTCCTATACTTATTCCTTGCTCTAGATGCAACAAACATGCTACAATGTAGGAAATCCTTGCATTTGCACTATATATATGGCTACCTCATCGCTCTCAACTTTCAAAACTTGTCCCCTCAACAAACGCAAATACCTTCAATAACATTTGTCATCATCCGAATTGGACTTTTTTATCTTGGAAACTACACGCTTCAGATTTTAAAAATTGGGAACGCTTCCGACGCATTACCAAACGAAAGAAATAGAGCTACCACAAGCGACCTCACCTACTCCGGTCTCCCTTAGTTCACCTTTACGACGTCGCGATACGATCCAAACGTTATGCTTTTCAAGCGTTCTGCGTTTCCTGAAGACGTGCAGGAATTGATTTACCTTACCAGTTCTAATTATCTTCACTCAGGCTCATGGTTAAGTCATTATGATCCAAATCGTATTGATTTTAGTAATAACAATTATCAAACTTTCAAAGGATGCCGATCTCCTACCTTCATCAATCAAAGCAGAAAACTATGCTATTTATCGTACACAATGCTTCCTCTGCTATACTTAGCAAGAAACTAACAAACATTTTGGAAATGTTAAACTTATTGTGTCTCCTTTTCATTAAATATCAACTGATCCTTACTACTTTATTACGGTACAAAACCAATTATTTTAAGAACAAAATTGTCTGCTTTTAGATTTATTCAAATAGACTTCTATCCTAAATTTTAGTTTATCACACACCCATCCACACTATTTTTCCTTCATGGCTTCATACCACAAGAACTAATTTCAGCTTTTCGCGAACATTTTGACAACAAGAAAGTCACTTTTATGTCTTTCTTCATAACTTACCCTAATTGCAACTTATGTAATCAAAATTTCAAACCCTGAAAATAAGCTTGTCATATCAAATCTACATTTAAACATTATCATCTGTCATCTCAGGACGTGTTGCCTCTTCTAATTTTTTACACAATGGACTTTGTTTTAGTCATTTATGTAATTTAGATACAAATATTCCTTTCATATTTTTCTTTTGTAGATTTATTTTATTATAGTCTTCCCTTTTACTCTCCACTTTGGCCAACTAATTTAGCATAGTTACATTTAAATTAGTCCTTTTCGAAGGGTGGGCCTACGGATTACCAAAGATTATAAAGTAGTTTTTACTTTAATTTGAATATTTTATCCCTACGAAAAAAGAATGTCCGGAAAATGTCCACGAAAATGTCCGGAAATTGTCCAGGTGCTTCAAAAATTGTCATGAAAATGTCCAGGAAAGTGATCTATTTTGCTGTCCGGAATTTTTTGCATGCCCAGTTTTTTTTATACATGAAATTTTCCGGACAAATTCTAGACAAATAAAACCAACAAATTCCGGATATAAAATATTCCGGACATATTCTGGACAAAATAAACCAAACAAATTCCGGACATACAATATTCCGGACATATTCTGGACAAAATAAACCAAACAAATTCCGGACATTTTAAATTCCAGACAAATTCTGGAAAATAAAACCAACAAATTCTGGACATAATAAAATTCCGGACAAATTCTAGACAATGTTTCTAAGAATATAAAATTTTAAATTTTAAAAAAATGCAAAAAGCACAAAACTGATATTTATAACCACCCCCTGCTGACGTAATTAGTAAAATTGAAGAGCAGCCAAAAATGCTATCTATGATGTTAATTCAAACTTTGGTTAATCGTGTAGGATGTGGTAAACTCCTGCTGATCATCCGGGATAAAATTGGATTGTTCAGAATTCTGGAAAATTCCGGACAAATTTGAACCTGGACATATTCCGAACATCCGGAAACGCGCACGTTTTGGAACATTTTCCGGATTTACCAAACGTCCGGAAATTGTCTGTTTATTTTTCCGGACAATTTCAGCATGAATTCCGGATGCATTTTTTTCGTAGGGTATTTATTTTACTTTGAGAGTAAGTATGCAATACAAAGTCTTTTAATATCAAAAGTTTTAAATTCATAATGAACACGAATATGATAAAAATTGGCATTAGTGTAATACTAGATTATTGAATTCTAGTAATTTCATCAACAAATATTTAGAGGCTAAACTGTTTGGAAAGGTTGTCAAACAAAAATAGTGGTGCATTTATTAAAGATCACTCAAAAACCAAGTCAGAAAATATACATCTTTAAAAAAAGAACTCAGAGCACAGTTCTAAACCTGGGATTTAATTATTTTGGTGGACTTTCTTTTTTTCGTTATTTCCTTCCCTTTCATTTTCTCATTTCTCTTCTTTTTTTTTAATCTCGTTGTGACTGCACTTCGAGAATTGAGATTTCGTTTCATTGTAACAATAAATAGGACGATTGTGGCTGGCACGCTTAGAGTAGAATTGTAATTATATTTGGTGATCAAAAACTGGTTCCATCCATGAGATATTAATTTAATAAGCACAAATTCGCTGTTAAACACTGTTAAATGCCCCAAGTCAATTTTCCTATCACTTCAGATTAATTCTTCATCATCAATCAAAACTTTTGTTGTTAATTTTACTTCTTCCTGTATTTCACTATTTCCTTTTATTAACAGATTAAATATTAATCAATATAAATTTTCTTTAATTTATCTATAACAAAGACAGGATTTTTATTGCGTCGTACCTCAATAATTTTAATAAAATCTTAAATAAAAATATTCAAATATGTTTAATTCGTCCGTTCGTCGCGCCATTTAATTAAATTTAACTTTTTTTTTTTCAAAAAAAAAAAAAAAAAACAGCATCAACGGATAGAAAGAAAGAAAAATGCGTGGAGTACAACAAATTAATGCGCTAACGCACCGGACAATGTAGATCAAAACAAATATAATTCTGTCCAATACCGCTTATTTTCGAACGTTCCTTATTTTCGAAAGAATATATCAGCGGATTTTACTTTAAGTCATGTGCCAAAATAAACTACTACAATCGCGTGTAAACCATTTTTTTGCCTATCGCGCCCGTCGCGTTCAAAAAAAAAACACTCTTACCTAAAAATTTTGCCAAAAAATACTCTATAATAAACCACAAGGAAATATGGTTAAGAAGAACAAAAACAAAGGAAAAAAATGTCACTTCTTCTGAAGCCAAACACATAGAACTCAAACTTCGAGAGTTTAATAACTATATTCTGAACGAAATAAAAACTTGGACTATAGCCCAAACATTAGCAGATACTTACGTCCACTCTTCAGAACTCGGCCCTCGCCATGCCGCACTTTTTACAACACATCACGGAGAACAAATACCGGTTATCTCCGCTGAGTCCGTACGGGGATACGCAGACCAACTTGGAGTCGACCCTCGCATTAATAAATTTCGAAGAGAAAAAATTTTAACACGTGACTCGACTGCAGCTTCTAAAAAGTCTGATGATAGTATGAAACAATACCGATTCAGGAGAAGCCCTCCCCGAGTTGAAACCCCAATGTAGAAATTTTCATAACCGGTATTGCACCAATTAATGTCCAGAAGACCAGAACGATAACGCAATGATCGTCGCCGATCAATCGCTGACGCCACACGTCATGACACAGCAAACCTCCCCTTCTACCACAACTCAGCCATCTGCTAGGAAGCAAAATCGTGGCAAAGTTCATGCAGGGATAATACGGTATCAGATAGTCAAAAAGGACAAGTGAAGACTTCGTGGGACCAGGCTGCTGGTATGTCGTATATCACGATAAAGATCCTATAATTACCGAAAGATTGGGGTCGGGTCTTAAAAATCTCATTTAAAACACAGGTACCAGCTCAAATGGTACTTGGTCCAAAGGCCTCGAAGGATTCCGTTTTACGGTTCGCTGGTATCCTGGCCTTAAAGATCGGAAACAATGGCAACTTTACCAGGCCAGGCTAATAGTGAATGGTACGTTCCTCGATCTCGAGATTACTGAAAAAATTTATCAAGACGAACATACCCTCATCGATTTTTTCAAGGCGAGAGCATGGAAAATTTGTTCTTTTATATGAACGAAATTGAGAAAGTGTGCGCATAAATTATATTTTAAAAGAAGCATACCTTTATAATTAATAAAGACATATACCAGATAGACCAAAATATATTCTTTTTTTTTTATGTTAAAAGAAACTCTTCGTTAATATTTTCTGTTTTCAAAATGAGGAACCTCGGAGAAATATGATTTTTTTTATTAGTCCAAAGCGAACTAAGCGAAGCGAAGGATTTAATATCTGATATGTTTTAACGAATGGTACCGTGGGTAATCGAGCGTTAAAGTTACGTTAAAGTTAAATTAAAGAAAAAAAAGGAAAATGAGAAAAAAAAGTTAGCCACGATTAATATAACGTGAATCGTTCTGATTGGTCTTAAAAAGAATGAAAAAATAACCTCGTTGATCGATTTATAATTTTTATAGAGACGTAATATCCAAATCCAATAGTTATTATCTATTTGTTAAAAAGTACGAATCAAAATAATAGAAATTTAATATTCGAAATATTAAAATATTTTATTTACCACTTGTTTTTAACGTGAAATTTTTGTTCGAAATAACTTTACACAACTGCGATTAATTAATTACTTTCCCATATAAAAAAATGCGAATATTATATTACTTTTTTTCTTTAAAAATTTAAAATTTTGGTTGTTAGTATGTCATGATAACAAGCTTTGTATAATATACATCTACCTTATATTTACTGTACATCGTTGAAAAAATTTACTACGAAAAAAAAAGGGATCGGCGTGGCTTAAAAATTTGTGTCGCATGTATGACGTAAGATTGCAGCATAGTCGAAAAAGCATTTAAATGGGAAAAACAAGAATCGAATAAAGAATTTGTGAATTTTCAAAAAAATATTGTTATTAGTAAATTAAATTATTTTTAATGGTGTTATAAAAGGATATTCTATTTTAATACTTATCGATATTGAGATATTGGGAATAATTGACTTGGAAGTTTTCAGTTAATTTTACTTTACTCTTTTACGATTTAAAAGGAAAACTTCAAAACTCTCTCCCTCTTGAACGTCATAATTAATATAATAACATTATTAACGTAATCATATTGTGAAGAAATAGAAAAATAAATATAGTAGCAGAAGAAAAATCCTATGTATATTCGTATGACAACACTAGAACGAAATGTCAAATCCAAAAGTATGTATATTTTTCATTTTTATTGTTTTTTAGGTCATGATTTCTCCTTGATATAAAGTAAATGTTTTCTTTTTCAGTTTAAAAAATAAGATTTTTTGTGTTTTTATTTTCTAATTGTTTGATTGTTTTTTTCTCAATCCAGCAAAAGTTTGTGCTTTAATTGATCTGAATTAGCAAATGATATTTCTTTTACGTAACGGTAACTATCGCAAAAATTACGAAAAGATGAACATTATTATTAATTCTTGATAACAAAAATTTTTTCAATCATTAGTATTCCCTTTGACTAAGGAATTTTTCTGGGGAAGATGAAAAAATTAGATCAAAGCATCACACTTTGATGAATTTTCTCCGAGCACAATTGGAGAACGAGCTGCGCGGGAGCTGACGGTTGCTATGTTGCTATGACTAATGTCGAATAGAATCCGACGATACGTCGCATGATTTAGATTAAGGACCCTTCAATGGTAATGACAGAGATCTTATCGTTGTTATTCGGCAAAAAGAAGTATATTAAGCGATGTTATGATAGATTTTTATTTATAAATGAATTTTTTATAGGTGACAGATTAAATTTTACACCTTAATAATTGTGGTTTATATTATTCCTCATTTTCTTTTGAAAGATGGATATCCCTTAAGGAATGATAGCGATGATGTTATAACCGTGGGTTGTGACAGTTTTAATTTAATTATTATATAGTCAGTTTCATTAATATAGTGGTTTTTTATGCAATCATTTTGCGATGTAGTTCACCTTTGAAATTTATCGTTTATTTACTGTAAAAAAGGTTATTGATATTTATTAAATGAAATACATAGTATATACGATATACTGTACGTTATAATGCGTTGATTCAGCCTCCAGATTATCATCATGTTTATATTTATGAAACGATTTAATTTTTATTTTATTTTTTTATAAAAAAAAAATACAGTATATAAAATGATTTTAGTAATAATAAAAAAAAAAAAAAAATTAAATAAATGAAAATGATAGAAATAAATATAACTACTCTCGAATCTTAATAAATTAAATGAAGTTTAAATTCCTACTGTAGTAAATTGCATTACTATTTAATAATGGAATTAGTTTAAAACTCTTACTAAATTGAGTTGATATATCATGTGGAATAGGACCATCACAAAGTGCAATTACCCATTTTTCTAATAAAACATATATGTCAAATGCTGACGGTCTCTTGTGTGGATCCGCACTTAGACATTTTTCCATTAATTGAACGTAAAGGGATGGAGAATCCTCAGCGGGTTTTGGCCTTAATCCAGAAATAATATCATTGATTAAGGAACGATCATGTGGCCTGTAGTAATAAGGACGCTCACCAACTGATAACATCCACATTATCATTCCAAAACTATAAATGTCGGAAGCTTTAGTTGATTCACTTCCTTTAAGAACTTCAGGAGCAACAAATGGGACAACCCCAAAAATTCCTTTTGAATCTGTGTTAAACGATGGCCCATGTAAACCGGTGTCGGTTACCTTTGCGTCCAACACGTTTCCGTCACGTTCAATTAAAATATTACCCCCATGTAGATGACCATGGACGAGACCGTGTTCATGGATTTTATTAATTCCTGACACAATTGACCATAAGAGCTCGACAATATCTCCCCAACCAAGTAATTCTTCACAAGAATCGAGAAAGGAATAAGCATCTTTTTTATTATAATATCTGAAAACAAACATTATATTTGATGTGTTGTCTCTGGTTATGCCGAAACAATCCGCAAGCGAATTACCATTTAGGCATTTAGAATATTTATATAACTTTTTTAATATTGAATTTACGTTAATAATTAATTAATTAATTATGAAATACAGTAGTAACAAAATTTTAAATACTCACTTGGTTAATAAATTGATCGCTGAGTTCCCTTGAATCATTTAATCGTTTTAGTATGACCTTCGTTGGTCCACTACGACTCCATATTCCAGCAGCTTCATCCCTGTTCCAGAGTGGACCTTCCATCCATATAGCAGAGTATACGGTAGAAAATGATCCTTCTTTGCCAGTATAATTGATAAGGTCAAATTGTGAAAATTCTATCCATTCAAGGAAATCCACGTTTTCTTTAGCAGTTTTTTGTGTGTATCTTATAAAATCATCCAATTTAGGATCCCCGCTAGACCAATTTCTAAAATTTTCTACCAAATATTCAACGTCGCAATTTACGCACCAGAGAGTAGTAATACTTTTTTTGCCACAATTTGGACATGATTCATACATTTTAAACAAATTCAATATGTCCGTCATTATAAATGTGAGTTACTTACAAGAAAAGTGAGTAAAAAAAGGTTTGTAAAAAAAAAATGAATTGATGCAAATATTTCGATCAAACATAACGAAATGTGTGGTATTATATATCATTTTGAATCATGTACTATGTATTATACAAATCCAAGCTAACTTTATTTTAATGAAAGATATTTTTTTATCAAAATAATAAACAATATTACTTCGTCTGAAAATTAATTTTTTATCCCTAATAACATACTATTTTGATAATTATTATTAAAATTACAAATACCTTATCTAATAATAATAGCATGGCATCGATGAACGAATATTACGAATAAATGATACCCATTGTATGTAGATCTGTGCGTAGTAGAATAAAATTGTGATCATTTAAAGAACTTTTTTAGTAATTTAAAAACAAATAATCTATCCAAATTTGTTCAGATATTAGTCATTTCTTAGATGAGATATTGTACAGGATAACATTTTTTTAAAAAAAAAGTTCAACAAAACAGTCTTGAAAAAAACGCCAACATGCAGCATGTTGGAGTTTCCGAACATAATATATTTTATTTTATTTTATAATTTGTAATAAATTATCATTTTGATCTAGCAAAAAAAAATTTTTTTCTTTTTTTTTTCTGTACGTGTGAAAAAATTTTTAAATTATACATAGGGTTTTTACATATATTCGGATCATTGAATCAATTAATTTAATAGAAAAATTAAAAATAAAGAATTTATTTTTATATTAATGACACAAAAATAGGTTTTTATTATTCTTATTATTTTGTTTTTTTTTTAATTTTTTGCAAGTTTTATTATTCTGTTCAATTGTATATGTGATTTACGACGATCCTATTGTTTTTTAGACGCTCAAGGTAAATATATTTATCCGATGCCGTTATAATCTCCACCGTGCATTAAGGTTTTATGACCTGCATTATTATGGCCGGAATCAGAAAAGGTTTTTCTTGGTTAAAGATTTTATTATGGTATAATAATTTCAGTGATAAACAATCATATATCTGATTTAAGAATAGACCATGTCAATAAGGAGTAGATTTTCCTTATCTTCTACAGGCAGTTCATGTTTATTCGAAGAAATAAATGTAACTTTTTTTTTTTGAGGCAAAAATATAGTGTTTATTGAATCTGTATATATATTTTATATATCAAAGAACTCGGTCACCAGTTTTTTTCTTCAAATGAATTACCGATACTTGAATAATTTTTTTATGCATGATAAGGTACAGTATTTGCCAATAGAATGAAAAAGAAAATAATTATAAACAAAAAAAAAAGAATAAGAAAAATTTTTTTTAAACAATTTTATTACTCTAAATTAATACTGTACAAATTTAAAACTTGTATATTTGACCGACCGTTTAACAGATTGTTTAATCGATGGTCAGACCGAGTATTGCGGTATAGTCTTTATTTCATTTTGATCTCTACCGAAGTGTTACCGAGTTACTCTCTGTAAGCCGAAACCGATCGGTAAACGGTCGGTTGAACAGTCTACCGTCTAACCCGACCGATGACCGACCATGACTAACCAGGTCTGACTGTCCTAACTGATCCGCATGCCTTTTGAATTAAAAGTCTAATACCGACTACAGTATCTAGATATCTAGATTCACATATAATTCCTTTCTTCTACTTTATACAATATTTAATTTTATTTTTATTCTATTTTTCCTTATTTTTTGTAATATTATTTTCACTCTTTCGCGTCTAGTTTCCGATTCGATTATGTGATTTATTAAAATACTATTCATTGCTTTGCGCTTATTTTCTTCCATCATTTATCATACCTTTATTCTTGATAAAATCAGTATTCTGTTGGATTATCGTTGTCAATAATGGTAAATATTTTGACAAGAAATTTCATTTTTTCTATCGCTATATTTCGTTCTTTATTTAATCATTATAGAATATTTCTTACGCCTGAATTATTTGTTTAATTAACGAAATGCTTTTTGTATATGTTAATGCATGTTTAAGTGTTCCTTCTTATATAATACAAGTTTAACAAAATTTATAATGCAACATATATCGATTGAAAATGACAAATTGTTCAATCATCGAGGCATCTTTTAATTTTTTCTTTTCTTTAAAATCTTTAAACGATATTGATAAAGTTTTATCTTTTCTTTTATAAATCTTTTTTTTTTTTTGATAAATTTAAATTTACTCACAACTTTTATATTTTTGTACTATCAAATTTGTATCATATTTGTCTGAAATTATATTAAAATGCGATAAATAATTTTCTTTATTCAATTTTTCTTATCGTTACGTTATTTTGATCGTTGACCATTTGTTGAAAAAAAGTATAATTAAGGATCTTTGAATTTTTAAACGTGTGCGTGTTTTACGTATAGAGAGTGGCTAAACTGTTTAAATTTATATACTGTAGTATAAAATACCACATTGCCAGATCTTTTGCGACAGTATATCAAATTTGTTCATTTGTATTTTCTTCAAGTAGTTTTCCGAATTAGAACAGATTCAAACCTGAAGATGAAATTATAAATTGGGTACATTAAGCAACTATTTTGCGAGAATCACAATAACGCATCGATGTACTTAATAAATAATTGATAATATAAACGCGAGGACTTGTAATTTTATAATTGCGGGACAAGGGATTCACGTGTTACTGTATCACGTGTCATACTAACATGTATCTACGAGAGGAATTTTCTGTCTTTATTGCTCATTATTACAAATTAAACCTACACTTTATGTACCTCCTGCTGTTTAAAATTCTATCCATATGATACTCAAAATAAAAAAAAATGAAGAACTATAATTGAAAAATAGAAGAAAATTTGATGTAACAGATATCTTAATATTTATGCATCTCATGCTGTTAATTAGTTATTTAACGAACATATCTCCCACTTTGGAATTTTTCTTTTATAGATCGAGTTAGTGTCCGTATCACTTGTGGTAAGATAGGTTTTCCGCCAAAAGCTGTGCCACATGTAAGTATTCTATCATTTTTACACAATTAACGTTTTACACTCTATAGGAACCCTTTACGGTCGATGTCACCATCGTTAATGATCCTGATACATTTTTTATGAAGACAATTTAGACATTTCAGGATCTTCGAATCCGTTCAAAATGATATATAATATTATGTAAACGTACCAGTTGTTTTGAGGCCGGTAGGAATTTGTATAGTATCCCACTTCACACTCACTGTACTACTGAATTTTTGATCCGTATTTGGCTCTGCAACTACGATATGATCAAGTGCAACGATTAAAGATGCCAGAAGGAATACGACCAGAAAGGATTTAAGCAGTTTCTTCATGTTTAATTTAGCGTTTGTTATAGTAAAAGTATGTTTGAGAAATATTAGATCGTGAAAACACAATTACCTTGAAACGAGCACAAAAGTCCCATACTTATATAAGAGAAGAATTTGGGATCGCCCAACCTTCCACAAATTATCGGTGTCTCGAAAGCTTGATAGTACGGGACTACGAATCCCCATATTTATGTATCTAATTAATTAATTAATTAAAATAAAGATTTTTGAATAGAATTAGTATGTTTTTAATTAGCAACTTTACTTTTAAAGAAATAAGATCGACTATATATATATATAATTAAGTGCAAATATGGAATTAGAATGAGTTGGATAATTAATCACTGATTGACACCAAATAGACGATCAATGAAATATATTTATTTGTGCATAAATTCGTAATTTAAAAATTTCCCTTGAATTTAATAGTTATAATTTTGGGCTTTTTTTATGAATCTGCATTATGGTAAATTAGCTAAAAATGATGTAAATGCAGAGGAGATAAAAGCACATTAGGATGAAGTAAGTTCGTGCTTAATAATATTTATAATGCGAGTACTGCATTATTATTTAAAGGATCGGCCGTACTTTACTAATTTTGTCAAACATCCTGCTTAAATTACTGCGTTTCGGAATATAATTGGTGCTGATTTAGTTGACCAATAGACGCGATGTTGGCACAACATGTGAGTCATTGTTGCCAGAATTAGCTTTTTTAAAAAACTGATATTATCATAATTCCAGCTATACTTGCCGCCCATATTAATGGGATTGGGAAAATCCCATATCCCATCCCATCCCATATCCCATCCCATATCCCATGATCCCATCCCATTTGTCATAATCCCATTCCAATCCCAAATCCCAATCCCACCCATATCCCATATCCCATATCCCATCCCATATCCCATATCCCATATCCCATCCCATTATACATGAAACCGAAATTGGTTAATTTCGACCCCCGAAATGGTCGAAATGGTCGAAATGGTCGAAATGATTTCGACCTGGGCCCCTCCAAAAGTCGAAATGGCCGAAATTACGTCATAGTCATGTGATTTTTATAGTAAACAATAATATTAAAATTCAAAGTTAACGATTCCCGCATCCAGTGATCCGATTTTTATGATCTTGACGCGGTTGGATTCCGCTCATCGAGAGGATTCCAATGATATGCGTTGCATATCTGTAGCATCAATATTGACGGAGTTATTCACGTTTAAAATTTGGTATTAAATTATAATTATAAAAATCACATGACTATGACGTAATTTCGACTATTTCGACTTTAATTTCGACTTTTGACCTTCCCAAGTCGAAATATTTCGACTTTTGGGTTTTAATTTCGACTTCATGTATACATACCATATCCCATAATATTATTAACAAAAAAAAGGCTTATTATTTAATAATATTATTAACAAAAAAAAGGCTTAGTATTGTTGGGTCAGTTCTTTGACGTTAGCAATCACTAACAATTATTATTTTGTGGTAGCAGAAGGTTTATTTATCAATACTTTAAATACAACTTGTAAAAATCTCAATCAAATGTGTAATACCAATTCCCATATGTCAGATTCACAGGTATTCATCACAAGTAAAGAGATAACTTAACAATCAAAAATAAAAATATTAATAAAATAAAGGCTTTAAAAGAACTTGTGAACATGTCTTGTCTGGAATAAATCCAGAGCTTTATTTATAACAATTGCAATTATAATAATGATAAATCATAAATATCTTACATAGAACAAAAATAATACATATATGCCATTTATGCTATATTAAAAATATATGATATATCTATAATGTATGTAATATTACCTATGTATGCTATGTCATTCATTTATGACATCGGTGACATTAATCAATGAAGTCACATGATCAGATACGACAGTATTAAATAACAATAAAAGGCTTGGTATTTAATAAAATTATTAACAAAAATGGCTTAATATTTAATAAAATTATTAATAAAAGAAAGAACAAAAAAAACTTAATATTTAATAAAAAATACTTAGTATTTAATTAAAAATACTTAATATTTGATTAAAAATACTTAATATTTGATTAAAAATACTTAATATTTGATTAAAAATACTTAATATTTGATTAAAAATACTTAATATTTGATTAAAAATACTTAATATTTGATTAAAAATACTTAATATTTGATTAAAAATACTTAATATTTGATTAAAAATACTAAATATTTAATTAAAAATACTTAATATTTAATTAAAAATACTTAATATTTAATAAAAAATGTATCAAATTACTTAAGAATTCAGTATTTAACAAAAAGTGGCTAAGCTTAGTATTTAACAAAATGGCTTTTTATTCAATAAAAAAGGCTTAGCACTTAAAAAAAAATTTTTAATTATAAATTTAAATTTATTAATATACAGTATTTTTAATTATTGGGCTATGAATATCTAATATAACAATATTTACAAATCATTAAATATAAAAAAAATTATAAAAAAATAATAAAATATTACTAAAAGTGCCAAAAAATAAATTTTTTTAAAGATAAACAGTAAAAGAAAAAAATTTTATTCTTAAAAAAATAACAAAATTCATAAATATTTATTGTATATTCAAATGGGATTTGGGATGGGATTTGGGATTTGGGATGGGATTGGGAATGGGATTTGGGATTGGAATGGGAATGGGATTTAGGATTGGGATGGGATGGGATTGGGATGGGATGGGACTCCCATCCCATTTAAATGGGCGGCAAGTATAATTCCAGCCCTGTATGTATGTACGATACGGTTGATTTGTCGTTTGCAAATTACAAGATAACTAGAATATGCATTTTAGAAGAAAATCTCTTCCCGCTGATCATCTTGGCCAAAATTTTTGAAGAAAAACAAACCAAAATAAACCACTGAAAATAATATAACAAACATGGGAATAATGATATCGAGAGAAGAAGTGAAAGCACTAGAAGGCTTCAGAAAACTACAACAAGAAGAACGGGTGGCCTTACTTATAGAAAGAGGAATGGAAATAGAAGGAAGAGACCGAGAGATAGGAGAATTTTTAGGAACAGACGAGGTGACTGGAGCTCTAATAAGAGGCTTAATTACATTAGGAGCTGATAAACAACGGGAGCTCATGGTGAATGAAGCAAATCAATATATTAAAACTATATAAGACATGCACAATGAACTGACAAATGAACGAATGGTCAAATACATGGAAGATAAAAAGAGATGGGAAGAACACATGAAATACTATTATCACACCACCTCACCAAAGACCCACAACCTAATCACAGAAGTGGGTA
The DNA here is from genome assembly GCA_015698045.1 of Rhizophagus clarus. Taxonomy (NCBI): domain Eukaryota; kingdom Fungi; phylum Glomeromycota; class Glomeromycetes; order Glomerales; family Glomeraceae; genus Rhizophagus; species Rhizophagus clarus. The sequence continues at coordinate 570,144 of BLAL01000074.1, forward strand.
CGACTGATATAGAAGACATAACCCAACTCAAAGGAACAAACGATAATACTCCAAAGGAAGAACTTGACCCCTTCGAAGACTACACATCCAGTGACGAGGAAACATACACTAACAAGAGACATAGAGAAATGACTATTGATCACACTAGTGACAAGGAAAGTTCACAAAACACCAATCAAAAATCAAGAATGCAGGCGAAAAATAGAAAAGGAAAAAATTTATTTATCGAAGACCAATCAATCATGATTGCTAATGATAATGAAATCATAATGTCCTATTCAGGTAGAAGTAACAAGAACACCTCGCAACACAATCCAAAAGGAGTAAAAGACTTTAAATACTTCACAGGAATTGTGGAGTATAGCCTAAAAGAGAAAGATCAATAAAAGATCATCGAATCATTGAACAATGAAGAATATGATGAACCGTTACTCCCATATACCATAAATAGATTAGGCACCATGCACAATGAACACATGACACCTTACGTATACGTTGGTTTCTATTACAAAAAAGAATGAGACAATTTTTGTAAAAATGACCACGTGATTAAGAATATAGGGAAATTCAAATCACTAAGATGGATGGATGCAGTAGACGAACAAATTACAATAATTTTTGAACACATCTCCAAGGCAATAATACAATCTGACTTAGAAACACACATCAAAAAAGAAATAGGAAAAATTATAACAATTGAAGATATCAGACAAGATAGCAAGCATGAGGAATAGAGTGTAAAAGCCAAGGTGGACGTTAGATACACAGAAATGAAACTACTAGACACCTGGGGATTTTATCTACAAAATGGCAAATTCATAACGGTTCGACCCTTAAACTTCAGGAGGCAAGAGATAGATAGCCGCAATAATAACGTAGTGTTACGATCGAACAGTCATGTGATTGCTGATCATGTTGCGAATGTTGCGAATGTCACGAATGTTGCGAATGTCACAAATGTTATAAATGTTACGAATATTGCAAATGTTTGATATGTTAAACATATGCAATATAACAAATATGTGAAATATATGAAATAAGTAGCATTTATGTGATATGTTAGATATGTCAAGTAAATTTAGTGTAGTTGTTTTTTGTATAAATATAGGCGTTTTTAATCAATGTAAAAACAGATAATTTCGTTTTAAATAAAATAAAGCATTTATTTAATAAGTTATCTCGTTGTTAAAGTGTTAGTTTATTTGTAAATTAATGCTTGCGTCTGAGTGTAATTGCTAGTGTGTGCATTACCTATTCGCAACCGATTAATTTACATTTTTCTTGTTTAAGTTGATCATGTAACCTTCGTAAATTGATCAATGGTGAAACGTTTATTAGTAATTTATTATATTTTATTTCACTTTTGCATTTACATTTAATTAATAAAAACCTTCTGCTACATATATACAACGCTTATTTTCATAAGCATAAAAGAACTGGCATTTACAAATTGGTGCCTTCTGCCAGAATCCTAATTCCCGATCTTTAATCCCTTTTATGTTTCAAAATCATTTCAATCGTAATACCCTACATGACGCTATACATAGACAATTAGGACTAACTAACGTAGCCAATTATCATCGTGATTTTTCGTGTAATAATTGCTACCCATCGGAAGTCCCTTTGACCCCTACCTTTCAACACTTCTTGGATTGGATTTCTTCCAATTACCCTGTTATAGAATATACCCGATTTACTCAGCAACATTTTGAGGAAGTTGCATATTCAGTCAATACTGCAGATATCGATAACACTATACACGACCTGATATTCAGTATCAGATACGCTGATATTGAACTAATAGATTACACCCAATTGTGTCAAGACTTCATTAACGCTTATAATATAACTAACAGATTCCAACAGGATCCTAACGAAGTCCTATATCAAATCAGTGAAACCACCACTTCACCTGAACCTGAAAACTTAAGTGATACCCAATCAGATACTTCTGAGGAGGATATACACCAATTTCACATCCCCTTACCTCCTGTTTACAACACACCGAATAATCCTGTTCCAGCACTCCCAATAGTGAACAATATGGCACAACCTAATCAACAAGACTTTCAACAATTAAGGGCAGCTATCGCTGCATTGACCCAGGCATTACCGAATACCAACAACGCCCTGGCCGGAAATACCCAGGCAATCAACAACCCACCACGTCGGGAAGGAAGAGTGGCTGAATTACCATACTTCTATGGAGGTAATCAAGATCCAGTCACGTGGTTAGAAGACTTTACTAGAGCATGTAATGCTAATGGCATTGCAAATGGCCGAAAGTTGGAGGTTGTACCGGCTTACTTGAGAGGTGCCGCCTCTACTTGGTGGAATGCCAATCAAGCATTGCCAAATAACAACCAGAATAGAATCACTGCATGGACTGGTAATAATAACAACACCGACTTTATTCAGAATTTCCCTGCGGCTTTTAGGACTCAAACGCTGGTTGAAATTTGGACGACCGAATTGGAGCAAAGGCGTCAGCAACCCGGTGAAGATGTAAATACATATGCAGCCGCCTTACAGGAATTGTATCGAAGGGTAGAAACGAATGCCTTTGCTTACCCTGAAGCAATTAAGGCTCGGAAATTTGTGAATGGTCTATTACCCGACCTATATGTCACTGTTAAGCCTCATAACGACCAGACATGGAATGGCGCTGTGGATCGAGCGAAAGCATATGAGTTAACACACCAAGATCAAGGTGCCGTTAGCGCCTACCTCAATAAGTTTACGCCCATGACCACCAATAACCATACAGCTGACTTACTTAAAGCCATTCAGGATCTGACTAAGCAAGTACAAACGTTAAGTTACGGAAACCGAGGAAATCGAAATAATAACGGTCCCCGATTTACCAATCAACAGACGTCAGGACAAACGTCGCAATCATCAAACAGACCAAATCAGTACGTCTGTTATGCCTGTGGAGAACCCGGACATGTAGTAAGGACTTGTCCGAATAAAAATAACAATTCCAGCCGTCTGAATAATAGCCAGAATTCTAATAACAATAGTGCTGCCCCGCAACCAACCAGCTCGAATGATCAACTTGCGCAGATTCACCAGTTGCTGGCTCAATTGGCGCAACCAGAAGATGGGGTGAATCAACATTTAAACTAAGAGGCGTACCTCATGTGGGTGAGTGTACACGCCAGACGACAATTCCCTCAAATCTGACACTATTAGAAGCATACCCCGCTACAAGGACCACACGAAGCAAGGCTAGACTTGACCCAACTGCAGGAATAGTAAGGGACAAGCCTACAGAAGAGGAAACGATACTACGAACCGTACAAGGTTTGAGTAAGGTTAAACAACCCACAAGGACGACCGAGACTAAAAAGGTCGAACCTAAGAAAATAATCAAAAAGAAACCTGCCGCGGTTGCTCCGATTTACAAAATGGTAGAACCATATATGCCGCAGCAGTTTTTCGACCAAAAAGCCGATATTACGAACGGTCAATTATTGGCAATGAACCCTAAGTTCGGTTTAACGATTGCCAAACAATTAAGGAAACCGGTAGTTAGAGCAAAAGACAACGAAAAAAATTCGATTAAGAAAAATGACGAAGTGCCAGACGATAAAAACACTCCGGAAGTTGATGATTTAATACAGGTGGCAAACACTGCCAGACCCAATGCAGATCGGACCTTGGCGCTATACTGCGAAGCCTCGATCAAACATATAAAATTTTCGCTGATCGTAGATTCCGGATCTGCTGGAAGTATTATCTCCCTGTCGCTACTAAAAGATTTGGACATGGAGATTACAAAGGCTTCAAAAACCGTGATGGTAAACGTGAATGGTGAACGCTGACGCCTGTTGGGTGCAGTAACGGATATACCGTTAAGGATACATGATTGTATCATTCCTATGGATGCCATTGTTACCGACGCTAATTCCTATGCTGCCATAGTCAGTAATGATTGGCTTCATAAAACCAAGGCCATTCTGGACTATAACAACAACTTAATGACCATCGAATGGAAAGATCAAGTTTTAGAGGTCATTACCGAATGTAGGGAAATGCCTCACCACATCTCCAGCATCGAAGTACCGAACATAGAAGCTGAGGATGAAGTTGAAGAAGAGGTTGATGAGGACGCCATGGAAGAATCGGAAGATGAATTCGAAAGTGATGATGAAGAGGCGCAGGAACAATTATTTTGTAACGCAAAATTCATCACTCGAGAAAGGGCACAAGAAATCGAAGAAGAATTGAAGGAAGGAAACTTTGTTAGTAATGAATATTACTATCAATACGAAGAAATTGAAAAGGGAAAGTTCCATACCGGAAAACTAAACGAAGAACAACTCCGGAAATTTGAGAATTTCATGGAACGATACCAGAATCTGTTCGCCTGGGATCCTAATAACTTTGGACGAACATCGATAGTTACGCATAAAATCGACACCGGAGATGCCACCCCGATTGGACAAAGGTTCTACCGAACGTCCTATCAAAACCAGCTGTTCATAAAGGAAGAGATACAACGATTGTTAGACACCGGATTGATTGTTCCATCCAAAAGTCAGTGGACTTCGCCAGTCGTAGTAGTGGAAAAGAAAAACAGCAAGAAGCGCCTGTGCGTCGACTATCGGAAGTTGAACAACGTCACGAAAAGAGATCGTTATCCTTTGCCAAGGGTAGATGATATGTTGGAAACGTTATCCGGATGTCAATGGTTTTCGTCATTAGATCTTGCCAGCGGGTTTTGGCAGGTCGAACTTAGCCCGAAAGACAGAGAAAAATCGACGTTTATCACTCGTTTCGAAACATTTGAATTTACCGTTATGCCGTTCGGTTTATGCAATGCTCCCGCCACTTTTCAACGCTTAATGGATACAGTATTGCGGGACATATTGTGGCAATTCGTCGTGGTGTACATAGACGATATTAATATCGGTTCCAAAACGTTTGAAGAATACCTGCAACATTTGGAACAGGTTTTTCTCCGATTGGAACAAGCCGGACTCAAGTTAAGCCCAGAAAAATGTTTCTTTTTTAAAGACGAAATCCCATTCTTGGGACATGTTGTGAGCCAGAAGGGTATACAAACTGATCCGGAAAAGTTACGGGTCATTAAAGAATTCCCTGTACCTAAAGATTTAACGCAGTTGCGCAGTTTCATCACGTTAGCGTCTTATTATCGTAAATTCGTCAAAGGTTTTTCGTTGATAGCCGAACCTTTGAATAGACTTTTAAAGAAAAACACTCCGTATATATGGAGTAAGGACCAGCATGATGCTTTCGAAAAGCTCAAGACATGCCTGACGACGCCACCCATCTTGGCTTATCCCAACTTCGAAAAACCATTTATCCTTTACACGGATGCCTCTACCTTCGCTTTGGGTGCAATTTTATCTCAAAAGAATGAGAATAATTGCGAATGTGTGCTAGCATACGCAAGCCGCACGTTAAATAAGCACGAACGCAACTACAGTATAACGGAGCTTGAGTGTCTTGCAGTGGTTTGGTCTGTAAGACACTTCCATCAATATTTACACGGTCAAAAATTTACAGTAATTACGGATCACGCTGCATTACGGTACTTGATGAATTTATCGAATCCTGTTGGCAAACTCGGACGATGGTTAATGATTTTAAACGGCTATGAAATTGAAATAATAAACCGCCCCAGAAAACTTCACTCTAACGTCAATACATTAAGCCGAATAAGAACTTAGCGCATCTTCGTTAATTGAAAACACTTTTTTTGGATTTTGCATATATTCGACACCGATTATTGGATTACCCATTTTTTGACTTAACATGGATTTAAATACATATTACACCCTCATTCAATTTTTAACGACACGATCAATGCCAACACATCTCGATACGCAGCAACGTGCCTCGATCAAACGGAAATCAAGATATTTTATTGTTTTAGATGATCATCTTTATAAGAAAAATAAAGATAACCCTAATAGACTAATACGAGTTGCAAAGGAAAGTGAAATAGAGGATATTTTGTACCATATGCACTCGGATCCTCTAGCAGGTCACTTTTCAGTTGATGAAATGTACCGAAGGGTAAAAATTCGATACTATTGGCCACAAATGTTTAATGATGTTCGTCAATATGTACGAACTTGTGATGAATGCCAACGAAGGGGCAAAAATCGCCGCACTGAACCACTCCATCCAATAAAAGTTGGGCAACCATTCGATAGAATCGGAATGGATATTGTTGGCCCACTGCCTAAAACAAAAAATGGTAACATGTATATTGTTGTTGCCACTGAGTACTTGACAAAATGGCCAGAAGCCCGTGCAATCCCTAATGCGAAAGCTTCATCAGTTGTCTCATTTTTTTATGAAGACATTATATGCCGCCATGGATGCCCAAAAGGAGATATTAACCGATCATGGGACACATTTTGTGAATGAAATGTTGGCTTCTTTATGTGATAATTTAGGAGTCAAGCACCGATTATCTACAGCATATCATCCCCAAACTAATGGCCTAGTGGAACGCTTCAATCGGACTTTATGTGAAGCTATTGCAAAATATGCAAATGCAAATAAGGATGATTGGGACTTATATTTATCATCTGTCTTATTTGCATATAGAACAAAATGCCACAGCACCACACGGCATGAACCATTTTATTTGATGTATGGTCGCGATGCTGTGTTACCAATTGAATTTGCAGTCTCTACTATGCAAAGTAAATGTGTTAAAGAGAACCCCCAAGATGATCTTCTAAACCGCATTCACACACTTACCGGAAAGGTAGTAGTTGATCGCCTAGAAACACAGGATAATATATGCAAGGCGCAACAGAAGCAGAAGAAGCAGCATGATGAAGATCTCTATATAATGCAATATAAAATTGGAGACCTCGTGCTTCTATATCAAAGTCAATTAAGAGGCAAACAGAAGCTTCAAGAAAGATGGAAAGGCCCCTATTATGTGCATGAAGTGCTTGGAAATGGTGCATATAAACTGCACACCATTGAAGGAAAAATTTTAAAAGTTCCAGTGAATTCGGAACGATTAAAATTGTATCATCAACGCAAATAGACTATCATGCATGAATACATGGTTGATGACATAATCATTGCATGCATGTAAAAATAAAAAAAAAAAAAAAAAAAAAAAAAAAAAAAAAAAAATTTTTTATATATATATGTGTGGTTTATTTTTATTTTTGATTATATAGTTTTATTTATTATTATTTTATTATTATTATTATCATTATTATTTTTTTTTTTTTATTTTTTTATATCTGAAATGAATGCTTATCAAAGGATCTTAGACGACTTACGACAATCACAACCCATTAATATTCTGCCATATCCACCACCTTATGTCACCACTGCTAGCATAGAAGAAAAATTTGATGCAATAAACATTGCTATAGAAAGGGCAAATCGAATTGATGACCGAATATTAATGCTAGTAAATGTTTTCTACCTGGGACAGCTTTTGGAGGTAGAAATAAAAGGAAACACGCAACGAAGACAATTTTTACAACGATTAACTACACACTTTCGGACAATTGCTATTCGGACATATTATATTTTTGAGGTTCAAGGAGTAGAACAAATTATGCGGACCGTTCATACAACCTCCACCATGATTCGGAAGCTCAGTTCAACTGAATATAAGGATTTGGTTTTAAATTCCATTGAAATTTTCAATGGAGTTGAAAATTTGGGAGGGAGTGATGTTACGATCGAACAGTCATGTGATCGCTGATCATGTTGCGAATGTTGCGAATGTCACGAATGTTGCGAATGTCACAAATGTTATAAATGCTACGAATATTGCAAATGTTTAATATGTTAAACATATGCAATATAACAAATATGTGAAATATATGAAATAAGTAGCATTTATGTGATATGTTAGATATGTCAAGTAAATTTAGTGTAGTTGTTTTTTGTATAAATATAGGCGTTTTTAATCAATGTAAAAACAGATAATTTCGTTTTAAATAAAATAAAGCATTTATTTAATAAGTTATCTCGTTGTTAAAGTGTTAGTTTATTTGTAAATTAATGCTTGCGTCTGAGTGTAATTGCTAGTGTGTGCATTACCTATTCGCAACCGATTAATTTACATTTTTCTTGTTTAAGTTGATCGTGTAACCTTCGTAAATTGATCAACGGTGAAACGTTTATTAGTAATTTATTATATTTTATTTCACTTTCGCATTTACATTTAATTAATAAAAACCTTCTGCTACATATATACAACGCTTATTTTCATAAGCATAAAAGAACTGGCATTTACAGTAGCAATGATTATGTCTATAGAAAAAGAGATACCGTACAAAAAAGTCACTAGGGAACTCAACAAGATAACGGGCGTGGGTCTCTGGCAATTGATACCAGATGACAGTGACAAACAAGAGACTTACAGCGTTAGAGTACAATTCAGATCGAAAGAGGCAAGAAGAGAGGCAGGTAAACAACAATTTACGATCAAAGATGACTACAGTATGGAGGAAAGAAAATATACATAGAATTTCTTGCAGCCCTTTCGTGGACAGCAACCTCCCAACCATAGAGGAAATTACCGCCCAACTTCTTCAAATAGAAATTATGTCAGAGGATCAAATAATAACCGATCACACCAGGGAAAGAGAAAATACAACAAAAAGCATAATGGAAAGAAAAGATGCGATATCTGCAAAAGATACATCCATTTCACAAATGAGTGTAGAGATCCAAGAGCCAAGCAGAACCAATATCGGGAATGCCATTGCATGATCTGCAAAAGGAACAATCACAGCAATGAAGAATGTTTTTACAAAAACAACAACAGAAATAATGACAACAGTAACTTCCCAACCACACGAAACTACAGAAACAACAGATACAAGAACTACAAGTCAGAATCACAATTCAACGATAAAAGAAACTACGGTGGAAACCCAATTTTTGCAAACAGAATAAATGGAAATAGAAATATTTCATCCTTCTCACAAGGAAGACCAAATGAATATAGACCCAACAGATTTTTACCCAAGCCACGACCCTACAGCTACAACCGCAACAAATACAACAACAACTACAACACCTACAACAACAAATACAATAGACCAGGAGATGATCAAAGAGGTCCAAGTTATAAACAAGGACCGTACACTAGATACTAAAAACAACATACAGAGAAACCGTCACCCAGAGAATGATGGAAACGTAGGAGGGTTAGTGGGAAAAAGGAAATTACAGATAGTACAAAAAGAAGAAAATAATCTAACATTAAAAACAAAAAAAAGAATTAAAAAAGGGAAAAATAATAAACAAATTAAAATTCAAAAAGATCATTATAAAAAAGATTCTGACATGAAACAAGATAACGACAATAAACAATATAACTTTAAAAAATATAATATGAATTTAAAAATAGGTTGCATCAATATTAGAGGACTCAACGACTCCAATAATCAACTCAATTTACGAAGAATAATCACTAATGAAAAATGGGATATAGCGATCGTTACCAAGACAAAATTAAATAATCAAAAAGGACAACATATCTTTAAAGATTGGGAGAGTTATGACTGCTTAAATTGTAGCTACAACAAATTCGAACAAAAAAAAGGAATAATGATAATTATAAGGAAAGAATTGAGTCAACGAAAAGTAAACATAGAACGCATTAATGGTCATATGATCAAATTCAACCTTTTATTTAAAAAACAAATCGATTAAAATTATAGGCATTTATAATCTGAATCAAGACAAAGAAAAGACTAACAAGATCAAAAGGAAAATTATTGACTGGGTCGAAGAAGCAGAAAAACTTAATCAAGAACTAATCATTTTAGACGATTTTAACAAAGCAGATAAAGCAACCAATAGAATGAACAGACTGATCACTAAATGCTTTAACAACCTCACTTTGCATGATATAAACAGATGTTTAGCAGGAGATGAAGTATTAGATACATGGATGAACAGTTTCAACTCTTCCAGAATCGATTACATCTTCACCAGCGACAATATCTTGTCAAATATCATCAGACACGAGGTCAAGAAACTAGAAAATATACAAACTGACTACAAAGCATTAACAATAAAGCGGAAATATTAAATTTTGATAAAAATTCAATGATAAAAGAAATTAAGAAACAAAAGAATTGGATAAAATTAGACACAGAAGATTGGGAAACAATTGCTGCTACAGTAGAAGAGCAAATAATGAAAGAGGACACACAATTAACGATCAATTGGAATACAATAGTTGGGATATATCAAAATACACACCAGGAAATAATAGAAAAAAAGAAATTAAACATAGAAGAAGAGAACAAAGCAATGGAAAACTGTTTGAATGAAGAAATCCTCTATAAAAACCCACAACTATATATTAAAAATATGATAATAGAAAGAGATAGATTTTTATATCTAGAATATATAGGACATCACATCGAAAAATTTTTAAACAAGTTATTAGATAAGCTATATAATAAACATTATAGAGAAACGGCAAAGAACTTCCAACTAGCGAAAAGAACGTACATTGCTATATCAACCTTTCCAAATTGGAATGAAGATAATATGATAAAGAAAAAAAACAAACTAAAAATAGAGTCACTGGTTAAGTTATATAACAATAAAGAAATAATAGAAGACAAGAAATTAGATATTGACAAATTAAGAGACCTAATGTTCAGAAAATCCTTTAAAGAGAATATAGGAAAAATTGAACAAACATGTAATGAGATGACCAAAGACATAATTAACATGAATATTGATATCAATATACGGACAAGAGAAACTTATTTAGAAAATGACATAGGGAAAATGATAAATCGTATACTCGAAAGAAAGAAAGAAAAAATCGACATGAGTAATTTATTTATTAGAGAGAACAGAATCTTCACCATTGAAACAGACAAACAAAAGATTAAAGAAAGGGTACACAACCATTATAAGGAATGGATGAAAAAAAGGAATATTGACTTAGATTTAATAGAATTTAACAAAGAATGGCGAAATAACTATCAACCAATAACAGAAATAAATGAACAAATATATGATAGTATACTAGAGGATATAACGATTGAAGAACTAGATAATATTATAAAAGAAACAAAATCGGGTAAAGCTGCAGGTATTAGTGGAATACCCCATGACTTCTGGAAGAAAAGTAAAAAAGAAACAAGAAAAATATTACTTAATATATATAATGGAATTTTACACGAACATAAAGTTTTGAATGAATGGAAAAAAGGCATGATATTTCCAATTAACAAGACAACACGTTCATATTGGAATAATGATATAAACTTAACGTGACTGATAACGCTAATTGAAACAGCTAGAAAAATATTTCTAAAAGTTTTAGTCAAGAGATTAGCAAAAATACTATCATCAAACAAAATATTACAAGGATTCAATTATGCAGCATTACTAAATGAAAGTACATTAGAACCCCCAAAAATAGTCCAGAGCATAGTGAAGGACGCGAATAAAGAGAAAAAAGAAGTATGGATCTTGCTAATGGATATATCTAAAGCATTTGATTCAGTGAGTATGATCATGCTAGAAAAAAGTTTGAAACGTATAAAAATTCCAGAATCTCTAATAGAGATAATAATGGACATTAATCTAAATCGAACAAACAAAGTTATCGTCAATAGTGAATTTACGAAAGAATATAAAGTTGAAGATGGAGTAGATCAGGGTGAGATTTGGTCCCCCTATTATGGCGTATTTTTTATGACGCATTACTTACTCGCCTAGAATAAATAAAGAAGAAACTGGATATACTATGGAGACGATAAAACACAGATATCAACAAAAATATTTTGAAAAAATTAGAAATTACGTATAATGCATTGGCATTTATGGACGACACAATGCTAATAGGAGGAAACAAACATAAACTATTGCAAATAATCGAAATTTGTCACGAATTTTTTGAGATAAATGATATTAAAGCGAATATCAAAAAATACGAATTAATTCGAATCAACAGTTCAAAAGAAAGCGAAAATAATGATTTAATAATAAATAACGAAAAAATAGAAAAAGTTAATAATCCAGAAGGGAATTGATTTTTAGGTATATATTTCAGACATGATAATCGAAGAAAAGTATATAAAGATAGAATCAGATCAACGATAAATGATGCATGTAGATTATTTCGTTGGAAAAAATTAAAAGAAAAACAAATTATTGTGATTTGGAATATTGTAATAATTCCAAGAATAGAATACCAAATGCAAGCGATAGTATTGACCAAAGACGAATGCAATGAATTAATGAGAAAAATCAATGTCTTAATCAAACATTCAAGTGATTTGCCTTTAACTACACCAAATTTTTTATTATATGACAAAGATATATATAGATTAAAACATATATATAACCTACATATCGAAAATTTAACAAAAAACATTATATATATAATGAATGATAAAGGCTGATTAAAAGAAATCATGGAACTCAAAATGATTCAAGAACAAAATAAGATCTGAACTAGACAATATATAAGAAATCTTAATTCTATAAGCTTTAGAAGGCAAAATTCATGGTTAATTAACACAATAGATTTACTTAAAAAAGAAAAAATAAGCATTTATAAATATGAATACAACGATAGATTTATACATCATTGCATCAAAGGAGGAAAGACAGAAATTATAGAATTCTTAACAGAAAACAAAATAGAAAAAAGTAGTTTATCGAGAAAAAAGAAAGGCGTGATTTTTATTGAACAAATTTTAGAAGAAAATCAAGAAAAAATATTAAAATGGAAACATTTTTGTAAAATAAACGATTTATCAACAAAAGGAAAAATACCCTTCTGGTTTACTAAGATAAAAAATGAAATTACGATAATGAATACAAGAAAATTAAAAGAAAAATACTTAAATTGGCAATATAATAATAACGAATTGAAATTAAAAACTTATGATGAAATATTAAATTTAGAAAGAAAAGTGATCATCACGTGGAATGATTCAGAAGGAGAAACAATCTTTAGTGAAAATAAGAAAAAATCAAGAAGTAAGAAATATAAGCGAATTGGCATACACTTAATACCAAATTCGACTTTGATTAATGATGAAGATAATTCACTTACATTAATAGTATGTACAGGATGCAATAAAAACATCAAAAGAATTAACGACGGGATATGTCACATATATATAGAAAATGAAAATAGTAGAATAATTAATAACAGAAAAGAAGATAATAAATTAAAACCTTACAAATCATTTGGCGACATTAAAAATAGAAATGAAAAATTAATTAAAGATAAAATATTAAAGAAGAGATTAATAATAGAAGAAGAAGAAGAATCTAATATCGATAATATAAACTTTAATAAAAGGATCGATCAAATAGATCAAACGATAGAAGCATCAGAAAATTTTATCGAAGAAATAAAAAATAATATATTGAAAAACACAAAAGAAATTTATGATGTATTCATTCAGGTGAATAAAGGAAAGATGAAATTACAAAAAAAGAAAAAAATAATAACGTATATATCTTCGATTATGATTACAAGTTATTATGATAAAGATATTATATATTGGAGAAAGAATTTTCGATTAGATAGTGAAGATGATAATAAAATGAAAAAATGGCTACAAAGTATAATATTAATTTTATTATTTTTCAAAGAAAATTCAAAGATCAATTTAATAATAGAAAAATCAATAGTCAAAGAGATAATACACTTTCAAAAATTAAACAACAGACGAAAATTAGATATCGATCACCATTTGGAACTGAATTATATCCTTTCATATATAATAAATCATAATTTACAGATCGATATTAGGGATAAAGGAGAAGATTTAGACTACTTAGAAATAATTAATAAATTAGAAATGGAAAACGAATCATTTATGAAAATGATGAAAATATCGAAGCGATATATATCGAGGACGAAATTTTGAAAACTAACGAATATAATATATAACTTAGTTAAATGGGCATATAGAAGATGGAGTAAAATAATAAGTCAAGCCAAATGGAAGCATGAACTATTACATTGTAAATTAGTAGAAGTTCTTTTTATAAATAATTACAAAGATGAATTTGATTGGGAAACAAGTTTAGAATTTATAAGTAATAGAAATCAATGCAGAAAAATGGGTTGTAATTCACAAGACAGTTTAGATTGAACGTATAAGATAAAAAATTTATTAACAATTTTACCGACATACAAACTCTTATACGATCGAGGAACAAACAGAATAAATACTCCGATATGTCCAAGATGTGAAGAAGATGAAGAAACTTGGGAACATATATAGATATGTAACCAAAATGAACTTAATATAAAAGACATTATTGAAAACACAATTATTGAAATCGAAAAAGATATTAACGAACAGTTATACGAGAATGAAGATAATAATAAAGAACAAGAAGATGAAGATAATATAAAAAAGAAATTCGACAATATGGAGACTTTTAACGACATAAAAGTAGATTTTGTATTATTTTTAGATAGCAAGTCCGCAATATTATCTAACAAAACAAGGCACTGGGAATTATTGAGAGGCATGTTTAATAAGAATCTCAATAATATAGGAAATAAGAAAAAGGGATCCAAAGAAATGGTTAAAAGATTATGGGAACTATGCTACGATAACATTAAAAAAGAAATCTGGCATAAGAGAATCGAAAACATGATAGAAATTGAAAAACAACAAGGGATAACTAAAGGAGATAAAAGAAAAAGGAAGAAGGAAGAAGGGAAATCACAGGAATCAGAAAATAATAAAAAAAAAAAAATAATAATAATAACAAAGAAAAACCCAAAAAACAAAAACAAAATGAAATTATTAAATTAGTAACGTATGAACGATCGAAAGGAAGATCCACAAATACAGGAAAAAGGGACGAAAGATGGAACACAATTCAGAAATTAATTCCTATAGATAAATAAACAATAACGATAAATAGAATCTTTTAGATAGAATTATTAAATACTTTAGAATAGATATAGTATTAACCTTAAATTTTATTTCACAGATCAGATTAGTTATATAGAATAGATATATCTATTTTATAAGTGTATTTAATTAATTTTATCATGTACTGAAAATATATAAATTTAATAAAATACACGCTACTTTGCTGAAATCTTCAAATCCGCCACAATATCTTAACGATACATTTTCAACATCTTCACGATAACATCACAATTTTTTTAAATGATATCGTGACAATATATTTATGATAATCTTAACGATACCTTTTCAATATCCTCGCGATATTTGAAATTTGATATCGTTCTGATATCATTCTGATATTATATCGATTTATAGTCTCGATGTCGTGATGATGTTGAAATGGAAATTGTGATGTTATCGTGAAGATGTTGAAAATGTATCGTTAAGATTATCATAAATATATCGTCACGATATCATTTAATATATTGTCATGATATCATTTAAAAATTAATATTATCGTGAAGTTGTTGAAAATGTATCGTTAGGATATTATAATTATGTCGTTATGGTATCATTAAGATCGCTAAATATTTTATTGAAATATCGTGACGACATTTAAACTGTATCAGGATGATAATGAAACGTAGTAGATACATTCAATAAATTAAATCAATTTTAATTGGTTTAAATTAATTTGTTTATTAATTAATTAATATATATATATTTTTATAATGCAATTATAACAATTATGATGTTTTAATTGTTATTTAATTGTTAAATATTGCGAATTACGGTAATTAAAGGAAGAATATCCCTATCTCTGGATAGGATGACATAAAATAACGTGACGATATCGGTTCAACACTAATATTATATTGAAACTTGTTAAAAATGTTGAATTAGAGTGTCTGGATTATGGCGCAAGCTCTGCGAAATTAAAGTTACGATCGTACCTGATTAAATTAAGCCGAAACACTTGAACCTAAAAGAAACAGAAGAAACGTTATTATAACGTTCCTTACAAAAAAAAAAGAAAAAGAAAAGAAAAAAAGAAAATTCATATAACATTTCTTACAAAAAAAAAAAAAAAAAAAAAAAAAAATATTAAGTTTCGCATCTCTCTCACCGGATGGTTAACATAAAACAACGTGATGATATCGTTATGACACTAATATTATATTGAAATTTGTTAAAAATGTTGAATTGATGAACCTAAAAGAAACAGAAGAAACGTTATTATAACGTTCCTTACAAAAAAAAAAAGAAAAGAAAAAAAGAAAATTCATATATTCTTACAAAAAAAAAAAAAATATTAAGTTTCGCATCTCTCTCACCGGATGGTTAACATAAAACAACGTGACGATATCGTTATGACACTAATATTATCTTGAAACTTGTTTAAAATGTTGAATTGATAAGTTTCTGATTACGACGCAAGTTTCTGCGAAATTAAAGATACGGTCGTGCCTGGTAAATTACTTAGACATCTCTCTTTCCGAATGCTAATATAAAACAACGTGACGATATCATTATGACGCTAGAACAATCGCATTCCCAAGTATAAAAAAGAGGGGAAATAATACTATACCGAAACTTTCTTTGCGCACATTCCGAATTTCGTCCGAATTTCGTCGCAAATATTATTATACACTACTATTAAAAAATTTTTCTTTTTTAAAAAAAAATAATAATAAATAGATAAATAAATAAAAAATACATCCCGAATTTCTGTTATATTGTTAAAAAATATTTCTAAACAATATTTGCACAGCGAGAGCTAAAATTTGTAAAACAATTAATATTATTATAAATAACTTTTTGTTTCGTACCTGTCAAGGTGTCGAATAAACTATTTTTCAATGTTGAGATTACGCCGGAATAAAAAATAGACGCGTATATGATTGTTAATATTATTAAGAAATATTTTAAATAGACTGACAATATTAAAATGTAAGTTATTACAGTAAAATGTAGAGAATGGAGTAGAAATAACCGTCGTGCGAATGTTTTAACAAACAAACAATGATTTTGATTGGATAATCAATACAAAGTCACGTTATTACGTGATAAGTAATGGACCGGTCACGATACCATAACGATATCAAAACGATATTGTTGCATTTATTTAATAAAAAAAAGATACTGTATCATTTTGATATTGTTAAAACAATAATGAATTTAATGAGTAAACGTAGTATAAACTTATATTTATATTGTAAATTTATTAACATAATATTACTAATAAAGCTATATAGCCGTAAAATAATAATTATTTTTTATCCACAAATCAATTTTCGTATCATAGACAAAGTGAACTTTCTGTACGTGGTCAATTATTGATATCGGGAAGATTCTTCTCCAGCGAATGTCTTGGCTTGTCTGAATGCGAAAAAGAGGACATTTCAATACGTTGTGAATTCTGTTAATATTGTCAAACCAATCAATTGTAATAAAGGCATAATATTATCATCATTGCCTTTGTATTTGAAGATCCCTTTTATAATCGCATAACATTCACCACTGTCTTCCTCGTGTATTGTTACGACGTCACCAATATGAAGATGTACTTTGGAAAAGACGCCATCGCTTTCTTCCATAGTGTATGTCGCCAATTCATACCAGCCCATTTGAGAATATATAAGAGTTGACTTTTGTCCAATGTCCATAAATGAAAGAAGCAGCTCAGATTTGAAATTTGGCAAATTTTTCATGATATTTTCACGATCCTGACGGGACAAGCTCCTCTTTAAGATAATATTTGTAATAAAATCCACTGGAGATGAAATCGCTATATAAATAAAATTACGTTAATAATTGCGGAAATATTATTATTATAAAATTGTAATACAAACCTTCTTCATTTTCTTCCAGTTCTTGTTCATTTGATACCTTGTCTTCAGTAATATACCAATTAGTCAATAAATTTCTAAAATTTGAGGACATAGTAGCGAAACCTCTACAAGGTTGTGATAATCTTTGATCTGCGCCTCCATCTACTAAATGACGAATTGCAAAGAGCGTAGTATACCGCTTTAACAAGTCTAGCTCGACATTCTTGCAATTTGTTCGTGGTACCATTGCTTTAAAGATCCGATGCACCATCTCTTTGATACCAACTTGAGTGTTTATAAGAGTACCATAAGTCCTTGCATGCACCAGCAAGTGGATATTGATATGCAGGTTTGGTAAGTTAGCAAATTCAGGGAAAACCTAAAGCCACATTATTAAATAATATTTTATATATTGATAAATAAAAAATAAAAAATTATATAAGAATTATGAATAATTGTACCTTTGGAAGAATTTTCATTTCTTCTTCAAGGCATTTTTGTAATTCGTCATACGAATCTAATGTAAACTTGCTTTCAAAAACCATCCTCATTGTTTTTGCTACATATACCCAACAAGCAATTATTACATTTTTCGCCATGTTAATGCGTGATTCTTGAATTCGTCGCAGAATGCTTCTGGATTCATTTTCCTTTAAGCTTGATGTTTCTAAAAACTATTAAGTATAAAAGGCATTATCATAGCGAGCCTAAGATAGTCAGACATCATGAAACTAGCATTGTGACTAATTGGATTTGGCAAACGAGACCATTTTTTTGGTTTCTCAAAGTTCTTCCAGGCTTTGATAAACTCGTCCTCTCCTTTTTGTGAAAATAATTCGCACCTGTGGAAATCAAAAAGCTTTATTAAAAGATTTTGTTCGTTACATATCTAGCTAAAGTTAATTAAATTCAAAGATCATACGTTAATTTAAGAAGTCGTCCAATCTTCCCAGCAGTTGCATGATATACATCTTGAGGTGTCTGTAGATGCCTTTCTCTTAGCAGCCTATCCAAAATGCTAGGCCTTGTTCTTAGTCCAAACTCAGTACAAAGTCGTCTTTGCCTTGTGATAGCAGGTTCGTTAAATATCTCTTTAAATTGATCGTCAGTGATGTGATGATATCTTGATGTTGCTGGTACATCCTGAGAGAAGTTGGTAAGTGATTCTCGAGAGGCTGTACAAGTGCGGCAACCTTTATTGGCATTATGTCGTAATACACCACACATGTCATTCCCTTGTGGTAAATCAGCAGTTACGACACCTAAACCGGCTATCACCCAAGCATCTTGGCCATTCACTTCCATTAATTTTCCTTGTTCGAATTCTTTCATTTCAGAAATAAATGGCAACATGAATTCATTGAAATTACCACCGAAAGGAACAAACCCGAGAACAAAGTGATTTTTGAGCAACTTTCTTTGACGGGCAGGCATATTTCCAAACTGCACATAAACACCTCCTAACGAATGATAAACATTCCTAAATGTTCCAAAATCATCGTAGTATATGTCCAAAAACAGCTTATAAACCGGAATTGTTGGAGATGGTGGCTGCCTTATGGAAATATATTCCGAAGGATGTTGATAAGAGAACGTTGCATCACGAATGCGCCAGTGTGTATGATGTTTATAAAGTATTTTGGTAATTCGTAGTGTATCTGCAGCAACCTTTTCTGAAATTTGTGATGTTGTTATTGTCAAGAATGGTTCATCTTGTAACCAAACTTCTCCAGAAAGAGAGCGATTTTGTCTTAATTCTCCCTTAAAAGTTCCAGGCAAGTCACTATAATCTAGAACTTTTTGGATTCTCAGCCGATACTGTTGGTTCTCTTCATTTAATAATATCGCTCTCAATCTGCCAAGTTTTCGCTCATTGTCGTAATAGTAAACAAAATCGCCGCATTGGTATATCTCTATTATATACATATGAAAAAAGTGTTAGTCTCTTGTACTTTATTGCTTCGCCTCGCTACCATCAGCTTGCATTTAATAAATAATTACCCCCTGATATCATTAATTGTTCTTGACCGAAAAGAGGTGACTCTGCCCATAAGGTACCATGCCAGTACTCGGATTTTGTTTTTGAATCGACACCAGCACCAAAATACATTTCCTTTAATAGTGATGGGTTGTTAAGAATATTCCAAATGATATCACTTATTGAAAGTTGATATGCCATCTTTGAATCCTTTAAAGTTGATGGTGTTTTTTTTGATGAAATTGAGATAGATTTTGCTGATATTGAGGGAAGAGGAAGACGCTCCCTCCATGCTCAAAATCTCCGAATATTCTTTACAATATGATCTCTATTAAATTCTGGTCTCATGATAATGTCAACAAGATCTTCATATGCATTTGTTGAAATATTATACTTATAAATCCAACAAAATAAGGCAGCAGTAGTTAAATTTTGAAAATATGGAGCAAAATCACCATCATAAGATGGTAACTTATCTTTAGCCAATGCTTCATCAACGAATAGCTTTTCTTCTGAGATATCAGAATCATGTCTTTCTTCATTATCTGACGACATTGTTTCATATTCTTCATCACTTTCTAAGGACATTATATAATCGCTTTCTGTTTCATTCTCTGATGATGTTGAAATCATGTTGGTATCACCTTCTTCATTATTGCTTCGTTGTTCTAAATCATCATCATTATCGTTTCATTGTTCTAAATGATCATTATCGCTTCGTTGTTCTAAATGATCATCATTGCTTCGTTGTTCTAAATCATCACCATTATCGCTTCGCTGTTCTATATGATCATCATCGCTTCGTTGTTCTAAATCATCACCATTATCGCTTCGCTGTTCTATATGATCATCATCGCTTCGTTGTTCTAAATCATCACCATTATCGCTTCGCTGTTCTATATGATCATCATCGCTTCGTTGTTCTAAATCATCATCTCCGTCGCCATATTCATTATACTCTTCGCCGCTAATATTATCATCTTCAAAATCTTTTTGTACCATTTTTCATTGTCATCATTATCTGATAATAAAAATCTGTTGGGCAACCTTCTAAAATTATTACGGATACGAAAAGGTAATGTAGCAATATTCGCTTTTCGAGGTTTATTTCGTAACATGGCTATGATAATAATTATAATAAGGAATAATAAAATGAGTAAATTTAAAAAATGTCCATGCGCGTTTGTGTATTTAATTCATTAACTGCTTTTATAATATTTTTAATTGGAAATTATAGTATCGCGATCGCAGCACATAAACGGAAATTTTGGGTTAACAAATTTCTCATTAACGGAAATTTTGGGCAATGATCTGGTTACATGTAAAGAAATTTGTATGAAATCGTGACCGCAGGACATAAACGGAAATTTATAAACGGAAATTTATATTGAAATTTCGAGAAAAAAAAATTGTCAATGGTTACATTAGTTCTTGGATCACAGTACATTAATGGAAATCTTGGGGAAAATGATCTAAAATTGACGTGTTAACAACAGTTACATGCAAAGAAATTTTGTATGAATATCGTGCGTGACTGCAGAACATAAACGGAAATTTAGATTACTAATTTCTTAAATTTTGGGAAAATCGACATGCAAAGAAATTTTGTATGAATATTGTGACCGTGGGACATAAACGGAAATTTGAATTGATCAGAAATTTTCTTAATGGCTACATTGGTTCTTTACTTACAATGCATTAACGAAGTTTTGAGGCAATGATCTGAAGAGTTGACTTCTTTAACGGTTATATGTAAAGGAATTTATATGAATATTGTGACCGCAGGACATAAGCGGAAATTTAGATCATCGAATTTTGGGATAATTGATCGGAAAAAAAATTCGTTAATAGTTAGTTACATTAACTAATGAATTATATAATGAACAACATCGTAACTATAGAAATTTGGGTTAACAAAGCTCTTGAATTTAGGATTGATGTTTTGACGATTACATGTAAAGAAATTTATATAGGCTGCTGGACATAACGGAAATTGGTTAACAAAGCTTTTCTGAAAAATTGACATTACATTTTAAGAATATCGTGATCGCAGCACATTTAGACAAGACAAATGATCAGAAAAAAATTGTTAGCAATTCGTGTTCCAGTTTATATGAAATTTTGATTTTTATGATTTTAAATTATTACAATCAA
The DNA here is from genome assembly GCA_015698045.1 of Rhizophagus clarus. Classification (NCBI taxonomy): domain Eukaryota; kingdom Fungi; phylum Glomeromycota; class Glomeromycetes; order Glomerales; family Glomeraceae; genus Rhizophagus; species Rhizophagus clarus. The sequence goes on from BLAL01000074.1 coordinate 592,004, forward strand.
TTATTATGATAAAATCACTAGTTGTGAGCTTTACGGATATATACAATTATAAAATACATAAGATTTATTTTTTTATTGAAATAAATTGAAAAGAAGGTGGATATAATATTAATGAGATATTAATTTCATATAATGGCAATATCAATTCTAACAAATAATTTTAAAGTGTTAAATATTTCAAATTATCACAAAATATTAAAGAATCAAATGATCATACTTTTTTCACCATCCGAGCCCAGTCTCCCATGGTCTTCGCTCGGTTGTTACGAGACGGACGTTTCCGTTTCTTTTTAATGTTGGTCTGGAGAAGATCGTTCGATCAGGTTTGTTCTTTTATTAGATCGTCTAGCGAGATCAATATCATATTATCTATATATGAAAGAAACTATTTGAATATTATCATACGTTATTTAATGAATTAATATACCAGGTATTTTTTTTTATACCTGTTTCTTCTCTACTAGGTTTGGGAGAGGACATTTTCTTTCTATCTTTTTTTATTAGAAATCTAAAAACTCTGATCTGAGATGTGGTATTTTTATATGTAACTGATAAGATATGGACAGTCAAACTTTAAAAAAAAATATCAATTGAATTCTTTGGGAAAAAAGCACAAAGTAAATTTTTTTATAATATTACGACTGTGATATCATGACTGCACTATATAAAAGGAAATTTGGGTCAACAACTTGAAAAGTTTTTTTTAAAACTTCATTACATAATTCCGAGATAGAGAACTAATGTAACAAATTCTGTCAATGCGCTGCAGATAAAAATCAATGTAACCATTAACAATTTTTTTTCCTGATCAATTATTGATCTAAATTTCCATTTATTTATCGCGACCACGATATTCATGTCAAATTTTTCAGATCATTACCCTAGATTCCACCAATGTGCTGCAGATAAAGATCTTTTGCAGATAAAGAATCAACAGAACTGTTGACAAAATTTTTTTCCGATCAATTTTTTGATCTAAATTTCTGTTCATGTCCTGTGATCACCTTACATGTAACCGCAATTTTTCCATTTCCCAAAATTTCATCAATTTACTTTACATTGCACTAATATTGCACTGTTAAATATTTAATATAATATTTTTTCTATTAAGATTAAAAGAATAGTTAATAATTTATTATCAATCCTAATTATTAAAATAAATATATAATATATTAAACTTATGAAAAAATGTACTCTATTTAAGTATTAGGACAGCATAATATAGTACGTACAGTATAATTCTTCAACCCTGATTATGTAACCATTAACAAATTTTTCTCCTGATCAATTATCCCGAAAATCCGTTTATGTCCTGCGATCACGATATTCACGTCAAATTTTTCAGATTACCCCTGAATTCTATCAATGCGCTGCAGATAAAAAATCAATGTAATCATTAACAATTTTTTTCCGGTCAATTATTGATCTAAATTTCTATTTATTTATTGCGACCACGATATTCATGCCAAATTTTTCAGATCATTACCCTAGATTCCACAAATGTGCTGCAGATAAAGATCTTTTGCAGATAAAGAATCAACAGAACTGTTGACAAAATTTTTTTCTGATCAATTTGTTGATCTAAATTTCTGTTCATGTCTTGCGATCACCTTACATGTAACCGCAATTTTTCCATTTCCCAAAATTTCATCAATTTACTGTATACATTGCACTAATATTGTACTGTTAAATATTTAATATAATATTTTTTCTATTAAGATTAAAAGAATAGTTAATAATTTATTATCAATCCTAATTATTAAAATAAATATATAATATATTAAACATATGAAAAAATGTACTCTATTTAAGTATTAGGACAGCATAGTAATATAGTACGTACAGTATAATTCTTCAACCCTGATTATGTAAACATTAACAAATTTTTTCTCCTGATCAATTATCCCGAAAATCCGTTTATGTCTTGCGATCACGATATTCATGTCAAATTTTTCAGATTACCCCTGAATTCTATCAATGCGCTGCAGATAAAAAATCAATGTAACCATTAATAATTTTTTCCGATCAATTATTGATCTAAATTTCTATTTATTTATTGCGACCACGATATTCATGTCAAATTTTTCAGATCATTACCCTAGATTCCACCAATGTGCTGCAAATAAAGATCTTTTGCAGATAAAGAATCAACAGAACTGTTGACAAAATTTTTCCGACCAATTTTTTGATCTAAATTTCTATTTATGTCCTGCGATCACCTTACATGTAACCGCAATTTTTCCATTGCCCAAATTTCATCAATGTACTGTAAACATTGCATTAATATTGCACTGTTAAATATTTAAATATAATTTTTTTCTATTTAGATTAGATTAAAGAAAATCCTAATTTTAAAATAAATATATATATATTAAACATATGAAAAAATGTACTC